>OX442419.1:3485588-3573005 GCA_949361645.1 Spongilla lacustris | reverse complement strand
TGAAAACAATACAATAAAAAGATTAGATGCCTATGACCTGATGGTTACTACAATCAATCTGCTTAACTCACAGAAGCAAGGATTAAAAGCAGCAGAGAATGGAGAAGAATGAGAGGTTGGATGTGTATCCCATTAGTTGTTGAGGTGTTTAGTGTGAATGAGACCAGATACAATCATGCTGCTCACACTCTGAGGTGCTATCTTCCCCCAATAGCAAGAGGCTAGGCCTGGTATCAAGTGCAGCAGAATGCCCGAGCTCTGCTGGCTAGGTCATGCAGCGCTGACTCGATCATGCTCATTATCCAATGAAATGTTGAGCCGCAAGATTATTGCAAGCTGGTGGGTGCAGTAGTAGACAAGTAATGTGTGTGAAATTTATTTATAAACAGCCCAGCTATACACTTCACATGGAATAACTGAATGGGCTATTTAACCATACACCTCTATAGATGACAAACGTAACTCCCCAGGACAGTATATAAAACCACCCCCAGACAAATTTTTGTTAAATCTACACCCCCTCGAAAAAGCTTCTGTTTGGTTACATCTCCCCTGGACAAGCTTGTGTTATGCCTGCTCCCCTCTTACAGGTATTTATACAACCTCACCCCCCAATTGGGCTATTGCATTATTTAATCATCCACCCCTACAGATGACATTAATGGTGTGTGTGTATGGGTGGGGTTTGAAATAATATGTCCTGAAGGAGTAATATAGATGCCTGTCCAGGGGATTAGCAGGTCATCATAAGTGAGGTTGGGAATATGCCTTTCCACCCAAAACGAGGAGTTCCGAAAGGGGATAATTCTTGCTATTTTACCAACCACATCATGAGCAAAAAAAAAAAATGCTTGAGGTAAATAAATACGTCTCATTTTTGTATTCGTTCTCGACCGCCGGAGCGGTCTCCAAAAATTGCGAAGCCCACGGTATTTCACGTAGTCATCGCGGGGTATTGGGGTAAGTTTTCAATTAGCAATAACCGCGCCTCGGTTGGACCTCACAGGCTACGGTACTGCCACTGCGCAAAGCTGATTTTCTCAGGTCATAGCACGGCTTTTATCGGTAGACAAATCACTCGCACTTGTGGGTTGTGAGAGATATTCACTATTTCCGTTACCACCGGACGTACCGTACATCACACATCCGTAGTTAGTAACACAATTGATCTTTTTTTTTTTCCTTTGTGTACCCGGGGTTTACAATCCGCTGAGACAAACCTTGCTAAATGCACACTTGAATATTTGCACAATTACAAAACGCAAATTTAGGAAAATATGGAAGGACACAGACCAGCTGTGCAAAACACATGATCATAACTAAATAGGAGGGAAGGGAAAATAGACGCTAAGGATGGAGGCAACAAATACAGAACCATTACCGTCATATAATCGTAACAAAACCAAGCTTTATCACCACAGTAATGTTCCCTACGATAACTCTACACCTGCTAAGCAGTCAGGACCACACTTACCTGACTCACAAATTTTTAAAAAAATTTGTTTGGGCAACTGAAGTGCCAGCTATTTATACTAGGTCCAGCCATATCCATGACTGCAGACGGAAAGGATACAATATGTAGGTGACGACCACGGCTCCCAAAACAGCAAAGTAGTGTGTCTCCTTGTACTTGGACAGCACTACCCCCAGGTCTTTGGCGTCCTCAATGCTCTGGGGTAGCCTGAGCCTGGCCATGTCTTCCCTGCAGGTGGGGGGGGGGGGGGGGGGGGGGGGGGGGGAATAAGAGGGCAAAGTTGCAAGCTGTCTTTAGCAATGTAGCGCCAAAACATTTGCTAAACACCACAATAAAATTCCACCTCTTTTTAAGATGAAACAGCAATACATACATACACAACTGCAACACATAACACGCACGCGCGTGCACACACACACACACACACACAAGCACACACAAACACACACACACACACAAAAACACACACACACACACACACACACACACACACACACACACACACACACACACACACACACACACACACACACAGTGGGCTATTCCAGAACAAAGCAGTTATTTAAGATGTAGGGTTAGCTAGAGAAATTTATCAATTGTCCAGGGGAATTTATGTGCCTGACATTGTAACATGGGTACCAGGGGGACACCGTTAATTGGATTGTGGTTCTTTCGTTTGATCATACTATAGACAGACGTTTGACATGGAAGAGGCAGAGATACATGTACATGTAGGTCTGACACAAAGAATGGAGGACAGAGGGTATAAATTAACTTGAAGGTTCTTCAAATGCGGGGAAGAGAGAAAGAGTGAAGACCCTCGAGGGAGGGTGAAAGAGGAGGGGTGGGGGAGAGGAAGAGATAGAAAAGAGTGAGAGAGAGATTGAAGGACAGAGGGTACCTGCGCTCGGACCAAAGCAGAGCCTTTGAAAGATACAGGGAAACACAGGTGTTGTGTGCAACCTCCCAAACACAAGGTAACGGATATACAGAAAGACAATCCAAATAGAGCTTTGGCTGAACAGGATCACCCAATATTGCAACACGCACAGGTGGATGGGCAATCTGACCAGTTATTATTATAGTCCCAGTCTGTCCCTAACAGTGTTGCATTTAAAGGTCAAATCCTGTCACTTGTCCCTATGGGGGGGGGGGGGGGTAGGGGGGGGTACGTTACAATGATAGGCACATCCAGACACTCGTCCCTATGGGAGGGGGCATACATTACAATGATAGGCACATCCAGACACTCGTCCCTATGGGCTCGTCCCTATGGGAGGGGGGGTACGTTACAATAATAGGCACATCCAGACACTCGTCCCTATGGGAGGGGGGGGGGGTACATTACAATGATAGGCACATCCTGACACTCGTCCCTATGGGGGGGGTATGTTACACATTCTTTGGCAATAACATCTAGGGGCAACCCAATCATTGAAGCCATCCAGTTATCAAAGAGGCTTACAGTTAGGTCAGCCACATTGTGTTTTTATACGACAATCGCTGCCCCCCATACACACAATCATAACCCCGTGTTCACATACATGCACCTGTCCCTACAAGTTTACAATTTACTTTTACATAACCCGCCAAGGACCCGGTGGCAGTACCCAGGCCTGCTACATGTACCTTTGCTTAGGGTTATGAAAGATTTTAGACAGTTTGGCATGAAATATTCTCCCTTGAGGTATTAAAGTAAACCGTTGACCCATGTGACGTACACTTTTGCCACAAACTCACTTTTCCAGATGTGGGAATGTGTAGAACACAAAGGCAAGAGCGACTACTGACACCGCGAATATTCCTAAAAGCGTTATCTCCGATCCAAAGCTGTGCGCTACGCCACTTGCAGCATGGTGGGGTTCCTCTCTCGCCTGTTGCGGTCCTTCCGAATGTACACCTCTACCAGGCGCGTATCCAGAAATTGAAGGAGGGGGGTGCCGAACGGATAGCGCGCTTTGCGCGCGCAAAATTTTTTGCAACCACGCCCACTCAGCAGTATAGTTTAACAGAAATACAACGGCTCAATCGGCAAGAATGTCTGCAATCGCCAAGGATGGCGCCGAGCGCATACACTAATAGGGTATATATCCAGAAGCCGCCGAAGCCGGAGTGCATTAACACACTAAATGATCCGCTGAGTATGTTGTGAATACCGATAAGCGCTCTGGCATTTGCCAGCAATGCAGCTTTAAAATACTGTGGGTACAATCTGCTGATGGAAGATCTGCAAACTTCTGAATTGTATCCATGCCAAGGATAAATTTAGAGCCATTTATATTGTAAAAGTTCATGTAATCAGCACCTGGCTTCAAGTGGTTGACGAAGTAGTAACTAAAATGCGCTTTTCAGCTGCTGGACGACTTACAGTCAACGGAATCCAACTACGTATATGCATGTCCCAACGAAAAAATGTCTCGTGTTTTAAACTAGCGCATCTTCGTAATCGTTAACGCTTCCCGACATCCTGTTTAGCATTTCAGGAAAGAGCTGGTACTCCAGGCAACAGGATTTTAAAGAACGGCACGCATGCATGCAGCTGCGTTCATGATTACGAAGATACGCTCGTTTAAACACGAGACATTTTTTTCGGTGGGGGCAGAGTGGACTTTACGGTAAACATTCCGCGTCCGACGTTGAGGAACAAGACAATAGGTTTGTATATAGGTTGAAAACTAACCCATACGAACACTTCTTACCAGTGAAACACGCGTTCAGTGCTCGAAAAAGCTCAAAAAGCTAGGATAACCGTAAGCCCACGCACAGAAAAGCGAAACGCGGATTGCACATAAATGTTGTACTATATATACTATACTAGTCGTAATGGATGACGTGAGAGGTTTCCAATCCATGTATCATGATGTAACCATAGGAAAGCAATCAGGTGGTTGAGCACGGTGACGTAATTAAAAAAACATAATTATACGTCACGTTTATATTACACTAGAAATCACATGTATCAGAATATATGTAAAGGGAATTGTTACACACCGCGCGTCAGACAGACGATCCCCCTTATCAATTCGGTGCTCATTTGTATGAACACCAAGTATACCGACGATACATACATGTACGCAGTATTGCCGCGAAATAACCTTCATCCTTAATCGTCTATATCGCGATATATCGCATTTAATCTCGATATCAATATCGTGATATATTAAATTATTCATGATCAATTATCGCTTGGTTATTAAATGTTGTAGTGAATAGTTATAGTTACCACGAAGGATATGGTACAGGTATACGTGTACTTACGCTAAACTGATGTACTTGCTACCACAGACGATTTCATGAGCGTTGATCGCAAAGCCTTCAAAACTGCCGGGGAGGCTTTGGATGGCACAAAAAATCAATTGTTTTTACATGATAGCTTGCGCAATGTTCCCAAGCAGCCTGTCAGCAGAAATCAATTTCAGAAAATAAGATCCATTGTTGTGGTGGAGGAATCATGAGTCATACGTCCCTACCATAGCTAAACCTACTTGTGCATTTTTGCTTAGGTATTTTCCTTATGAAGAAAAGGTTGCGCCCGTGGGGGCGTGGCATCTTGCATGAAAGGCTGCAATGGCAATTGTATATTTCTAAGGCAAAATTCAAACTGAACTGGTTTAACTGTAATATAGTATATTATTTTCATTGATATACCTAAATGTATGCTTATTCTCTGCTCGTTTCTAAATTTTATTTCTGTATATCTTTGTTTACGTGCGTACACGTTTATTTCGCGATAGATTAATCGCGATACATCGCCTTTCGCGATATAAACATTTAATCGCGATATATCGCGGCAACACTGCATGTACGTTACTTGTTGATTGCATGCATCTATTCCTATTTCAGATTCAGTGTGATTGATCTAGCTGTTGCGAAAACCAGGGTCCCTCAGTGTCTAGTCTGTTTAATACATTCACCTCATCATTTGCGTACTACCTTAAATATAAGACTAAGTAGTATTTTATATACATAATTGGGATTGTTTCCGAGAAAAGGGACCTAGCGCATATTATTTTTAAAAAGGTTAAAGATATCAACTTTCTATTTTCGGCACATTATACTACACCATTTATCTACAGTAAGGTACATTTTGGGGTGGATTTCAAGGGGTTCAAACTCGCCATAACTTTCGGCAGGAATACTCAAATCGTTCCAAACTTGGTTTGTACATAAAGAGGTCCCTTAGCTATTGGATTGTTCTGTTTATTAATTTTTATGCCATCCATTACGGAGATACAGTTGAACAAACTACGTGCACGTTTTTGCGCTCAATGATTTGGGCAAATCGCGTCCCGCTCAATGTATGGGGAGGCGGTGGTTATATCATTGGCGCGAATCAAGCGGGGAAACGTGCAAGTAGTTTGTTCAACTGTATCTCTGTAACGGATGACATAAAAATTAACGAACACAATAATCCAATAGCTAGGGGACCTCTTTATGCACATGTACAAACCGAATTTGGAGTGATTTGAGTATTCCTGCTGAAAGTTATGGCGAGTTTGAACCCCTTTGGGTACAGGAATTTGCGATACTGGCATGGAGCATGTTCAAGATCCCAAAATATGCATCACAGTAGAGAAATGGTGTAGTATAAAGTGCCGAAAATAGGAAGTTGATAGCATTAACCGTTCGAAAGTTATAGCAATTCAAACGTAATACCATTTTTAAAATAATATGCGCTACATGTAAGTCCCTTTTCTGGGAAACGATCCCATTTTTTTGTGTATATGATTATAATTATTAATAATTAATTTATAAATATAATTTTAATATATGTACTGTACAGATAAACAAGCATAATAATTAAATTAATTATATAAAAATGAACTGTGAGTCTTCTATTACATCAGAAAGGTGTTGCTGCGAACATCTTCAGGAAGTGGAACACAGTTGTTGATTAAAATGATTGAGCTGGTGAGGTGAGGGTGGAGTGGGTGGCTGAATCAGAACTGCATAACGTGGGCTCAGTTGTGCTTGTTTCCAAGCACAACATGGGGGTCTGAAGATCCAATATCTTCCAGGTGAGATAGAAGTGCTGAGGGACTGGAACATTTTCTGGCAATGAAGCTAGAGCAAAATAATGCTGTGTCACCAATTGGTACTCCAAGGAGTTCAAAATTAGGATAGTGTATTTGTATTAGGCTATGTATGTATAGTCTGCGCATGCATGTACTTGCTATTCCTATTAATGGCTCGCTAACAGTACATGGTGGCAGTGATGGCAAGTCTTCGACTTCAGCCCCCAAAGATTTTGACTGCGTTTAGGGAGGTATGATTACAGTATTCAACACGTATCAGGAAAGTTTCTGTTTACCGCTGATACAGCACCTTGCTGCTGATGTGGAGTCATTTGAAGATGCGATAACCTCATCTGTCCCTGTAACTAAGACATTACTTGAGAAATACCATATGGGGCAGTTCAAGGACCCCACTTGCACAACAATCAAACAGTTTTGCCTTTCTGGGTGGCCTGAAAAACATAAAGTCCCAGCCTATTTGAAACCATACCATCATGAACTCAGTATTTGCAAGGATCTACTATTGTTTGGCTGTCGAATTGTGGTCCCAGAGTCTTTAAAGACACTAACTTTACAGCAACTGAATGATGGACACTTAGGCATACAACGGTGTTGCTTGCGTGCCGCTTCAGCTGTCTGGTGGCCTGGTCATGCAAAACAGGTTATTAACATGGTGCAAAGATGCCATGTGTGTGCAAAACATAGCCTCCCTCCAGTGGAACCTAAGATTTCTTCTTGTCTACTAGCCTACCCATGGCAGAGGGTAAGTACAGATCTATTTGTACTAAAGGGTTCTACTATTTTGCTTGTAGTTGGCTATTTTTCACGGTATCCAGAGCTAACACAGTTGGCTACAACAAAAGTGATTGGTGCCTTGAAATCTGTGTTTGCTCATCATGGTATTCCCGAGGAAGTTGTGAGTGACAATGGACCCCAGTTTGCTTCAGAAGAAATGAAGGAGTTTGCTACACATTATGGATTTCACCACTCTACCAGTAGTCCATATTACCCACAGAGTAATGGTCATGCAGAGCATGCGGTTATGACTGTAAAAAACTTGTTAAGCAACACTGAGGATCCATGGGTTGCACTGCTGAGCTATAAAGCAGCACCATTTCCCTGGTGTGGACTGAGTCATGCAGAGCTCCTTTATGGTAGGAGAATCCGCACAACAGTACCTCAGGTGGAAACACAGTTGACACCAGGATGGCCATATCTTGATGACATTCGCAGCTATGATCAGCGGTTAAAACAACAAAAAACCAACTATGATCTATGACACAGGGTACAATCACTCTCCATATTGAAACTGGATACTGAAGTTTGGGTCAAAAAAGAAGACAAGCAAACAAAGGGAACTGTTGTCGCTGTTGCTGCAACACCAAGATTTACATTGTAGCCACTCCAGAAGGTCAATTACGTAGGAATCATTAACACCTGACCACAGTAACCACTGATGAGACGACGGAAGGAACCGGAAATGACCAGCATGAAGATGGGAAACATGATGTACAGCCACCTGCAGAGGGTAGCAATGACACTGAACTTCCATCAGAGGATGGAAATGATATGGATGATTCCAATTATCAACTTCACATTCAGCCTGCAAGTCCTATAGCATCAAGAACACGAATCAAAACTGGTACCAGTATTTGACCACCTAGCTGATAGATATGGTTTGACCTTGTATAAAATGGACATGTAGTGTATTTGTATTAGGCTATGTTTCTATGTATAGTCTGCACATGCGTGTACGTGCTATTCTAATTAATGGCTTGCTAACTGTACATTAGGTACATTGGACGATAGTATAGAGGTGGGAAACAAGGGGGCTAAGTCACTCACATTTCTTCAAATTCACATGGAAGCCTAGATGGGAACCATCTGATTGTATGATGTCTAGTGCTCCAGATACAGATGTTGGGTGACCCACCAAGACTCCATCATCTAATACCAAACATTCAGATGCAATTCAGTGCAGGATTTGTCATTGTGGATGGACAAAATCAACTTTTGCAGAGCTACAGAGAAGAGAAGAGGACCGAGAGGATCTCCCTGCTGAACTCCTACCTCTGAAGACAGTATGCCCATTACATGTCATAATGATGGGTGGCGACCATAGCACCAAGAAGACCATGACAGGAGCTCAGGAAAGTGTTTGGAGCACTCCTCAAGGAAGGTCTGCCTGGATACCAGATTGAAGGCATTGGTAATATCAAGTTTAAGCAGAGCAAAGTTGCCATCCGACCAGTGGTCATCTACACATTGACTGACTTTATGAATTATTTTCTCAGCTCCCCCTGGGCAAGCGACCCCATACTGAAAAGGTTTTAAAAAGTTAGCGGCCTTTTCTCATGACATGAGGCACAGGCACTTTCCTACAAGTCTGCAAAGAACCTCACTGTGTATATTTAAAAAAAGACTATAATTATAATGATATTACACATCTAATTATATCATTGCAGTATGGGTTTATCATGGGCATTGTAAGGGGAAAAAGTTTCATAGTTGGTATTGTACTAAACTGTGAATGTGTATACTTATACATCCTTGAATGAAATCTGGTGTATATGTAGGCTGATTCATTTGAGTGCACCCAAGCCCATTGAAAAGTGAACACTCGATAATCAGGACACCAGATTTATTTTCATTTTGACATTTGCGCATATATGGTGATAAGAGGCCGTGGATTTTCTAATTTATTAAGTATTGTCAGTACCAAAGAGGTTCTGGCCTAGCCTTATAGACAGAAATGCAGACTATACATCACCACATCCACATTCTGTATGATACAGTCTTGTTTGCCACAGTGGGAACAGTGGCTTAACTGACTGAGCAGAGGAAGCAATAGGCTAAGTCCAAAGGTCGTCTTAGGTAGCCGCACCCGAGGCATATGAGGTGATGCAACTGACATCTGAAGATTTTACTGTGATGTCTAGTGTGTTTTTGTATTGCTGTGCATGCAGCCACCTCTTTACTTGAGAGTGCAAACACAGACCAAGATCCAATGCTTTGTACTGGTATTGCATACCTGGATTGGTCGCAGAGTCCTAAGTTATGGACGAACGTAAAATGCTTGCCTCCTGACTTGGGCAAAACAACAGCTCTACTATAGTAGGCTCAACCATATATAGTCTTCCCTTTTGGTTTTAGTTAGTTTCTGTTTATTGTGATTTTATTGATTTTATATAATAATTATTTATATAATTATATTATAAATATAGAAACAGTGTTTGCACCTTGACCCTGAAGAGTGCCATATAGCTATCAAATGGTGGCGTGGCATGGATACATCAGCAGGGTCTCAATGTTCTTTGTGCTATGACCATTCCTTACATCCTTTGAGGCACCATGCAACAACTTGTAAGAGAGGGGGAGATGTTGTCATAAGACACAACAACATCAGAGATATACTGGCTGAGTCATTCGGGCAGGCATAAGCGTTAAATGTAAAGCTGAAAGTGGGTTGAGCCATGACAACCGTCACACTAGGCCGGCTGACATTTGGGTTCCCAACTGGTTCTGCAGCAGACCAGCAGCCCTAGACCTCACTGTCATTTCACCACTTAACTCCAATGTTATTGCGAAGCGGGATTCACAGGGGGGTCAGCAGCTGCATCTGCTGAAGTCCGAAAGCACATTGAAAATTATCCAAAGTGTGAAGAACTTGGATGGATCTGTGTGCCCTTAACAGTTGAAGCCTATGGTGCATGGGGCTTAGAAGCACAACGTACCATCTCACGTTTGGCCCGCAGGCTCTGCATCAAAACTAACCAAACGATGTCCAGAGTGATTTCAAATCTATATGGTCGTCTGAACATGTCCCTTATTAAGGCAAACTCAAGAGCTATGTTGAGTAAAAGTTTAGATGTATGGTGTAGTTAGTTGTACCTTTATTATTATTATTATTAATTGACATTAATATTTAAAAAAACCAAAAAAAAAACATCAATTATATATAAAAGAATACAACACAAAAAATACAGCAAGGTAATGCTGTCTCAGTTCTGGGCACCTTTGCTAGCAACGATTGCCTTGTTTTTGAGGGCAGTGATGTTTTTTAATTATGTATGTACATGTATTCTATGTATAACTTATCATCCCAGCGTACAAGAATAAGTTTATGTGTATGTATATGTGTGCTCAGTTCTCTCATGTTAAAACTTATCACCTATATATTTTTGTTTTTGCCTTATGTAATGTATTCCCTGTTTATAATTGTTATTATTATGCTTTACACTAAAAAAATAATAATAACATATATAATTATATGTATATATAAACTAATAAATAATAACTTCGATTATTATTCAATGTTGGCACTTCTCTAAACCTTAATGGTACAGCAGGATAAATTAACACACACATGCACAGCAGAAATCTAATACCACTGTTATATTACGTATGCACTACATACTTATTGCTATAACATACAAACACACACAATCGCATGCAATCACAGAGAAATGAAAGCAAATGTATAAGGCAGCTAAGAGAAATGTTACTGCTTATTGTACCATTAACCACACCCACTAATGTTCATAATATCACAGACCTTATGTTTTGCCATCAAGAAAGCTCCATAGTCCACGGAAGGGACAAAAGAAGTAATTAGCATATTCCTAGGTCACCAAAAATTTGAACAAAACAATACTGTCCACTTCTTATGTAACATTTCTAGAAATGTAACCCAAGACGTGGACACTATTATGTTTACTCTTGTAGTCAATTAAGCATGTCTTCAGAGAAAATGGGTCATTGGCTTCTTTGGCTACTTAGCAGCAACTAATACACACCACAGCAAAAGCAGAAGTATTAAGATCTCTGATTGGTTTATCTGGGATTACATGTACATCTCATTCAGTACTAAATTATCATGTTCAGCTGATGGTATAAACTATGACACCCTCACTCTCCCCCCACATCACCTCCCTACCCTCAGCTTTCCCTCACATCACCTCCTACCCTCACCTCTCCCCACATTCCCCTACCCTCACCTCTCCCACATCACCTCCCCTACCCTCACCTCTCCTAACATCACCTCCCCTACCCTCACCTATCCCAACATCACCTCCTCACCCTAAATGCAGTGGCTGATCCAGCATATCATGGATTTGACACTAGTAAGGGGCAGGGCAGGGGGTGAAGGGGGAGAGGATAGAGATCAAAAATAATAATAATAATGAATACCTACATGTGTGCCCACCAGACCTAAGCATGCATGTGCCCACCAGACCTAAGCATGTATGTGCCCACCAGACCTAAGGATGCATGTGCCCACCAGACCTAAGCATGCATGTGCCCACAAGACCTAAGCATGCATGTGCCCACCAGACCTAAGTAAGCATGCATGTGCCCACCAGACCTAAGCATGCATGTGCCCACCAGACCTAAGCATGCATGTGCCCACCAGACCTAAGCATGCATGTGCCCACCAGACCTAAGCATGCATGTGCCCACCAGACCTAAGCATGCATGTGCCCACCAGACCTAAGCATGCATGTGCCCACCAGACCTAAGCATGCATGTGCCCACCAGACCTAAGCATGCATGTGCCCACCAGACCTAAGCATGCATGTGCCCACCAGACCTAAGCATGCATGTGCCCACCAGACCTAAGCATGCATGTGCCCACCAGACCTAAGCATGCATGTGCCCACCAGACCTAAGCATGCATGTGCCCACCAGACCTAAGCATGCATGTGCCCACCAGACCTAAGCATGCATGTGCCCACCAGACCTAAGCATACATGTGCCCATCAGGCCTAAGGATGCATGTGCAGTGGGATTCAAGTAGGTTTGTCAGCAACCTGACTTGGGAGATCAGTAGTCTGTGTGTCTTGACCAGGGCATCTGAGGTGGCCTGTTCTTAAATAGCTGCCAAAGCACACTTCTCAAAACTATCAATGACGAAGAGAAATATTGGCTGTAAAGGCAATTACGTCCACAGCAAACAAGGAGGAATGTACAGAAGCTGCCTTTTAAAAATGGCAATTGGCAAATATGTATATTGCTACTATGGTGTGGTTTACATTGCTATGGTATACTATTCTATGCTGTAAGTACTGCACACAGCGGTTTACTTCAATGGTAGGACAATCCATCATCCCAGGTACTTCGAATTCTTCTATGTTTCTGCCCACTTGGGACGAGACTTGTCAGCACACACCAGTGCCCCAATCACTGCCAATACCACCATGACTGTGAAGGCCAGCACTGCAATGATAATGATGATGGTAGTAGTACTGCTACCATCTGAAACTGAAAGGCAGGGTATGGTTACCTTTTAAATTAGCATAATTGTACCTTCAGTTAGTCCAATAGCCCTAGTAACTGCTCCAGTCCCGGCAACAACAATAGCAAGTGAAGTTGTAGCTGGTCTGATCATGCCCGGTACACTACTGTTTGTGCTCATCAGTAACATTACTGGCTCTGGTGAAGATGATGTGGCTTGTGGCACTGTTGTATTGAGTGTTGGTTTACACACACACATACACACACAGTGATATTTACATGTATGTGTGTGCATGTGTGTACGTGTTTGTGGGGCAAGTGTGTAAATGTTTATGTGTAATATAACATGGGGTGATAAAATAATCAAAATGTAGCATTGCATTTGCAATTAATTGCACAGCAAGGCAATTATTTGCTGACACATGCGCCATGCCCTAGTAGTTTATGTTTTCTAATACTTACCTCTTGGTACTGATGGGGACTGAGAAAACCAAGATCATTTGGGTGCCTCCAACACCATGGTCATATACGCATTCATGGTTTGTCTGTTGTTGTGGTACATGCATGCTCATTCACAGCCTGTTAAGATCTTTGAAGAGGATTCTTTAGAATTGTTAGAGTGGGTATCTGAGACATACATGTATATATATGATGTAATATGTAGTGGAATAGAATGTTTTCAGGGAGACAGAGGATGAGGGGGTGGGATTATGCCTAAACTTGAACTGGAATGGTGTGGTTGCTGTAGATTCTAGAACATATGTTATTTTATGGCAGAAGTAGAGTTGGCAGAGGTTGGTTCCTGTCCTGCTCATCACCAACTGTAGTGCTGAGTATATATGCAGTAGGGTTATGTTAAATCTGTCCCAGAGTCCATCTGATGTGGATTGTAGGACATTATATGCTTGTTTTAGTGACTCCAAGGAGATGGCATTTGTGAATCTCACACATAAATGTCATGAGTGGGCTAGTGAGGCTAATTTTTGGAAGCCCATCATAATATATTCACTAATCCTTTGTGTGCACATCTATATACTTGCAAATCATAGTGCAATGTGGGTTTGTCATGGCCATTGTAAGGGAAACAAGATTTCATTATTGTTATTGTCCTGTGACTTTAATAAATTGTGTATGCACATACATGTCTGTCACTAATTCTCTGATTGGCGTCTGACTACTATTATTTTTTCTAATTCACTAAAATGTAATCTTATTATTATCTTTAAAATATAGCTATAGGCTTATTCAACTTGAAAACTGAACACTCAATAATCAGGACACCTGTATTTTCTTCACATATGGGTTTTAACTGTATACTATGACTATGAACCACCATTATACATGTAAGTATTGTTAGGAAGTTCTGGCTTAGCCTTAGACTGAGATGCAGACTCTCCTTGACCGGCACATCCACATTCTGTATATGATACAGCTTTGTATGCAACAGCAGGAACAGCGGCCCACCTGGTCAAGCAGAGGAAGCAGCAGGCTAAGTTCAAAGGTCGCCTCTTTTGGCAAATATAAGAGCCATTTTGGGGAACCATTTTGGCAAGGTTTTAATTAACCTCTGAAGATTTTTACCTTGATGTCTGCACATAGATGGTGTGTTTGTGTTTGTGTTTTTGTGCGTGCAGCCACCTGTTTATTTAAGAGTGCAAAAACAGCTCTAGATCAAATGCTTTGTACTGCTGCATGCCATTGGTCGCAGAGTCCTAAGGTATGAACACATTAAAAAAAAAAAAACTTGTCTCCTGACTTGGGCAAGACTACAGCTGTACTATAGTAGGCTCAACCAATATTTACTCTTCCCTTTCAGTTTTAGTTAATTTCAACTTATTGTGCATTGATTAATATACACTAATGATTATTTATAATTAAAGAAAAATTTTCATTTAAATTAATAACTATTAATTTATTCATAAACGAATATGTCATTGACAACTTACATGTACCCACAACACTTGCTATATTAAAATCACACTATAAACTTTATTATGGGAGCACCTTGCTGTCTACAGAAAGACCGAAACCGCCTAAAACCCACTCCATAGATGAATGAGGTAAAGGGGGCCAGGGCCTTGCATGCCAGCCGCTTCAGGGTGTGTTCTAGAGGTCTGCCAACTCTGGTGGGGTAGGGGTGGGGTGCAGGTCCGCCTGTGGGGCAAGGGAGAAAAACCGTGATAAGACAGCACATAAACCAAAAGGGTTATGCTGGGCAGGTATATGCATGAGCGGCACAGAGAAATTGTGGTTGGCAGCATTGAAAAAGAGTTCCCTCAGCAGCTTCATGATTGCCACATCCTTTGATAACTGGCCAGACCAGGCGTACACAATGGCTTGGTTGTCGCAGTGGAACCTAACACGGCGCTTTGCTAGACAAAGACCCCATGCCTTAGCTACTGCCACTATTGCAAAGAGTTCCTGCCACTGAATAATAAATGAACACACACGTCCACAACAGAAATCTAATACCACTGTTACATATGTACTACATACTTATTACTATAACACACAAAAACATAAACACACAATTAGACCACATGGAAAATTATGTACGTGGCAGCTAAGAGATGAATTTGTGGTACCATTAACCATTCCCACTTATTTTTAATTAGTTGTAAGCATCCACAGACCTTATGTTTTGCTGTCAAGAAAACTCCAAAGTCAACAGCAGGGATAACAATATCAATGAGTGGTTTCGAAAGTCACAAAATCACACAGCAATCTGGATGAAAATAGTCTCCACTTCTTATGTTACATTTCTAGAAATGTAACATAAGAAGTGGAGGCTACTATGTTCACTATTGTAACCAATTAAGCATGTCTTCAGAGACAAAAGTTCCATTGGCTTCCAACATGTATATCAATAGCATGAGAATTCAGACCTCCAATTAGGTAATCTGTTATTACAGCTTTTGAAGAATTATTCAACTTATGGTACAAACCATACCCTCATGGTACTTCTCCCCAAACCACCTCCTCCTACCTACCTGCACAGTATTAATGGACCCAATAATGCCTGGATTTGCCACTGGAATGGGTCATAGTGTGAGTTTGTGTGGCGGCGAGGGGATCAATCAGTGCAACTCAATTTTTGGACGAGTTGCACAAGAATAACAATTACGTGTATGTTCAACTAATTCATTGTTCTTATTGCCTGCATGCATACAGCATCAAGTTGAAAACAGACTGGGAAATTACTTAGTATCATAAAGATGTATCCTACATGTGCCCACCAGACCTAAGCATGCATGTGCCCACCAGACCTAAGCATGCATGTGCCCACCAGACCTAAGCATGCATGTGCCCACCAGACCTAATTATAAGCATGCATGTGCCCACCAGACCTAAGCATGCATGTGCCCACCAGACCTAAGCATGCATGTGCCCACCAGACCTAAGCATGCATGTGCCCACCAGACCTAAGCATGCATGTGCCCACCAGACCTAAGCATGCATGTGCCCACCAGACCTAAGCATGCATGTGCCCACCAGACCTAAGCATGCATGTGCCCACCAGACCTAAGACCAGACCTAAGCATGCATGTGCCCACCAGACCTAAGCATGCATGTGCCCACCAGACCTAAGCATGCATGTGCCCACCAGACCTAAGCATGCATGTGCCCACCAGACCTAAGCATGCATGTGCCCACCAGACCTAAGCATGCATGTGCCCACCAGACCTAAGCATGCATGTGCCCACCAGACCTAAGCATGCATGTGCCCACCAGACCTAAGCATGCATGTGCCCACCAGACCTAAGCATGCATGTGCCCACCAGACCTAAGCATGCATGTGCCCACCAGACCTAAGCATGCATGTGCCCACCAGACCTAAGACCAGACCTAAGCATGCATGTGCCCACCAGACCTAAGCATGCATGTGCCCACCAGACCTAAGCATGCATGTGCCCACCAGACCTAAGCATGCATGTGCCCACCAGACCTAAGACCAGACCTAAGCATGCATGTGCCCACCAGACCTAAGCATGCATGTGCCCACCAGACCTAAGCATGCATGTGCAAGATTCAAGCAGGTTTTCAGCAACTTGAATATGTAGGTCAAACACTTGATGATAGAATTTTAGCAGTTTATGTGTCTTTTTCAGGGCTTCTGAGGTTGCCTGTTTTTAATAGTCGACTTAGTCATTAGGATTCTCAAGAAGTTGATGGTCAGCTGGTTCCACCTGAGGCTTCTCAAGACTATCAATGATTGTGGAGATAGAACAGGAAATATTGGCTGTAAAGGCAATCTTCACAGGTTTGCAATCTTCATCGCTCCACTGTAATAAATGGGGGAATGTACAGAAGTTGCCCTTTGTAAATGGCAATTAACAAAATAGTTATTTTATTTGCACTGCCACTGTGGTGTAGTGTGCATTAGTATGGTATAGTTGGTATAGTGCACATTAATATTTTATACTATACTAGACCTTATGTTACTATAATGTACAACACACACATGTGCACACACACATACACACACATTTTTATTCACACACTTGCACACACACATGCAAACACACACATGCACACACACATACACACACATTTATTCACACACTTGCACACACACATGTGCACACTCACACACACACTTACATGCTCACAGCTTTCTAACTCAATGGTAAGATGATCATCCCAGCACTTCTTTCTGGATAGATTACAATAAGATATGTTTCTGCATGACCACTTAGAATGAGACAACATACCTAAGCTTGAAAGCACACACCAGTGCCCCAATCACTGCCAATACCACCATGACTGTGAAGGCCAGCACTGCAATGATGATGATGATGGTAGTAGTACTGCTACCATCTGAAGCAGAAAGGCAGGGTATGGAGAATGTAAGCAGTCTATTAAGTTTACATTGTGTAATGCAGATGATTAAATAGCTAGTTTTAAAAACATAATACTGTCATTAACAAGAAAACGTTCTTTTTTTTTTGCAACGGTCTCCAAAAAATTTGAGGGTGCTTCAGCACCCCCATGAAGCACCCCCAAGCACCCCATTGTCTACGGCCTTGCAGTCCCGACAACAACAATTGCAAGTGAAGTTGTAGCTGGTCTGATCATGCCTGGTACACTACTGTTTGTGCTCATCAGTAACATTACTGGCTCTGGTGAAGATGATGTGGCTTGTGGCACTGTTGTATTTAGTGCTGGTATACACACATACCCACATTAGCACATAAACATACATACATAAACACACAAACATTTTAACATATCCACCAATAGAAAGAACTCACCTCCCTTTGATATGCTAACAGGAGGTATGGTGAGGGTGACTGGTTTAAACTGATACCATGAGTAGTCAAGCTGCTTTGTGTAGCACCCAAAGAAGACACACTGGGTTCCTGCACTCAGAACAACAGCTAAACTTGTATTGCATAAGATAAGTGTTCCCTGCCTAATCACTGTACATGTTTCCTGTTGAGGTGGCATTGGTTAATTAGCTACTACTTGTTGAGATGAAATTATACATACGTTGTCAGTGGAGTTGCAGCCATAAGCCAAAAGTCCCCCTATTAGATTTGTTCCAGAAACTATAACATTGATGAGGCCTGCCTCGTATTGAACAGATAAGGATGCTGTTGGTGTTTGTGTGTTTATGAATGTGTGTATGCACATGCGTATGTATATGTGCAGGTGTGTGTGTGTGTGTGTGTGTGTGTGTGTGTGTGTGTGTGTGTGTGTGTGGTTGATTAGATTATAATCATAGACTCGACTTTTTGAGATTGAACGCATATATGTACTTGTAAAATAAAGCATTTGCATTCAATTGCATGGCAGGACAAGTTTTTTGCAGGCACATGCCACCTTTTGCACATTGTGTATCGTAGATACAATACTTCATTTGAGTCACAAGGAGAACACAATTATATATAGAGATGAAAAGTAGGAGGTTACTTTCGGATGCTCTACCACATATTGCTATTCATACAAATGTAATATTAGAGAAATATTAGCATTATTATTTTAACAATAAATAAATGCACCCTATTGTGTATAAATACACTTGCAAGAGAAATATGGGACAAAACATCTGGAGAGGATGGCCACAGCATTGGCTATAACTAAGCAGAGGTTCAGCCTGCCATATAGGTCAGCTAGGACTACAGCCTTAGCCCTGTTGGAGCTGGTCGCAGAAGTGCCAAAGACTCCATTGCTTCTGTCCCCCAAGCACCATATACCTCAACCACCATGGGGACACAAACCCACCCTAGCTCCTTGCATTTGGCATCATTTTCTTCATGCTTTCTCTACTCAGTAGCTCTGGCACCTGCTGCTAGTCCCATTTCAAGTAAAACATTGGAGTTAAGTGGTGACGTCACAGACAAGTCAAAGGCTGCTGGCTTACCCAAAGACCATTTGGGTACTAGGATATCTGCAGGGCGAGTGTGGCTATGGTTATGGGTTAGGTTAATTCCTGCCACCTTAACACTCAGGTGGACCCTGTGACAGGTCACAGCAAGGGTGTCACACAGTTTATTGTGGTGGGTTATAATTACTACATCTCCATCACTCTTGCAGGTGATCGAGTGCATGATGGCCAAGGGGGTCAATCACTCTCACCTACACAAAGGACAAATTGAGCCACATGAGGTGTCTAGGCCCAGCCACCACTTGATGGCCACCTGGAACTCTGAAGGCTGGAGATGAAGGCCTAGCCCTTCAGAGGGAATGACTGACACCCAAGATGCAGCATGAGGGGAGGAGACAGAGAAAAGGCGTGTTCTATCTGCAGGAGAAGATTGCTCAAGTAGTAGATTAAACAGATGGTTCTCATTCTTGTTGGACAGCACCTTCTGATGGATAGGGGATGTCAACACTCCTTCAAGGCTGATCACCTCAGATGAAGGAACAAGGGGGTTAAATAAATCTACTGCATGCAAAAGATGTTATTGGGACAATGGACCAGCACCAGAGGAGCTCAGAGAGCAATGTAAGCAGCTGGTGAATGCCGACTCAGGGAGCACATGGCCACATGCCCAGGCCACCCCTTCCAAAGCTGAGCTCTGCCTGCTGCAAGGCCTGATTGGAGGTGTCAACTGCTGTGCACTTGGTAAAGGCTGTTTGCATGCCATGATCGAAGGCCTAGGGCTGACATGGCTTGAGAGCTAGGGTGGCGTGCAGCGAGCAAGGTGGGCCAGCTTGCAGAATCCCGCACATTGACGTAGAAGGGAAAAGGCTACATGAGGGTCAACTGCTTTCTCTGAAATGAAGGAGGAGCAAAATGCCTTGTCACCAAAGGGGATGCCCAGAATGATGATATTAGGGGTTTGGGATCTTTCATTTCTGGTGGAAATGGGCTGATATCATGTGTGCTAAAAATTTCACATTTTGGAACATTCACAATGAGACAAAGACTACATGTACATGTAGGACCAAGCTCTTGTATGATGGAGAGAGCTTCAAGAACAGCAGGCCTATATAATTATAATAAAGATCAATTAAAAATTTAATAGTATGGTAGATTTAACCCTTAATTCCTTACAGTTTATGCAAACATCATAATTATTTCCATACGTATATATCACATGTGACAGTTTTACGGGGAAAAAAATAAAAATAAAAATTGCATTGTGTTTGAATCGTTATAACTTTCGAACGGTTGAAGCTATCACTTCGGAATCCTATGTTTGGCACTTTATACTACACCGTACCATTTACATGTATCTATGGTAAAGTACATTTTGGGGTGTTGAACATGCTCCATGCCAGTATCGCGACTTCCAATGCCCCAAGGGGTTCAAACTCGCCATAACTTTCGGCAGGAATACTCAAATCGCTCCAAATTTGGTTTGTACATAGAGAGGTCCCTTAGCTATTGGAATATTCTGTTCGTTAATTTTTATGCCATTCGTTAGGAAGATACAGTTGAACAAACTACGTGCACGTTTTCGCGCTCGATTCCCGCCAATGATTTGGGCAAATCGCGTCCCGCTCAATGTATGGGGAGGCGATGTTTATATCATTGGCGCGAATCAAGCGGGAAAACGTGCAAGTAGTTTGTTCTCAGGGGTGTTAAGGCAGCCTACGCGTGTCTCGTACCCAGACCGTACATATTTAACCTTTCATAAAGTGTAAAAGCCATATAACATGTTGCATTGCCGTCAAACTTGGCTTAAGAATGCTATATATATATGTCCACCTAATAGTGTTGTTCGATTGTTCAGGTTTACTTGCAAGCGCACGTATTGGTAACAATTAGCCATCTGATAAAGCAATGCACGGATCAAGCAATAAATGCCATATTATGTTAGAACCCTACACGCTGGACAAAGATACGCTTAGGTTGTGTAAGATGTACTTCAGCCTTCGTAGCAATCCTGCTTAGTATTTTTTCAAAATGGCGGCGTATTTACATAAACACGACTATATTTAGCGAACCAAGTACGTTCCATTAACATCCTAAGCGTATATGAGCAATAGAAACATCGTGTAACATACCAGGCACAAAATTCCTCTTATCCGCCCTCGTCTTCATCAGCGCCGATTTGCTTTTCACAAACGACCCTCTTAAGGCGACAAAATATGACGTAACTGAACTTTCCCGCTCGACAGCTGCAACTTTTATATTGTAAAGCCAAAACTTCTACGCGTCATATACGAAATCTAAGCGCTAAAATACCCTAGCATGACAATAGGTATGAATGCTTTACAAAAATATCTTCCGTACGATCGCAATGCTTGAATAAACAGTGATTTGCACTATGTCATAATGATGTAATCATGAACATACTTGTCGACATATTGTCAACATCATGTAAATATGTTTTCTTGTGTAGGCTGCCTTAACATCCCTGAGTTCAACTGTATCCCTGTAACGGATGACATAACGAACAGAACAATCCAATAGCTAAGGGACCTCTTTACATGTATGTACAGACCGAATTTGGAGGGAAGTTGCGATACTGATATGGAGCATGATCAAGACGCCAAAATGAACTTTACCGTATAGAAATGCAGTTGCGTAGCAAGGGTGGGGAGGGGGGAGGGGGGAGGGGGGAGGAGGGGGGGGGAGGAGGGGGGGGGAGGAGGGGGGGGAGGAGGGGGGGGGAGGAGGGGGGGGGGAGGAGGGGGGGAGGAGGGGGGGGGGGGATTGCCCCCGGGCGTCGACCTAAGGGGGGCGCCAAAACGCCTAGATCTTTAGGCCACTCCAATAAGATTCCATTACAATAGGACATAGTATTACAAGGCATGCGGGCTGGCGGTTCATTTTCATTATTCATTATTATAAATACATTGATAGATGTATCAAACACAAACCACAACCTGCACGTTATGCAACATCTTTAATATTAGTCCTCACACAGTAAAAAGTTAAACTAAACTGAAGAAGCTCTTTACGGAAGGATGCTCACACGCCCGCTACAAGATTCAATGCGAAGTACGGTCATGTAACGGAACGTGACGTCATGCACGTAAATGTTTCTTCCAATCCCTTTCAGGCGCGTATCCAGAAATAGAAGGAGGGGGGTGCCGAACGGATAGCGCGCGAAATTTTTTTGCAACCACGCCCACTCAGCAGTGCATGTATAGTTTAACAGAAATACAACGGCTCAATCTGCAAGAATGTCTGCAATCGCCAAGGATGGCGCCGAGCGCATACATTAATAGGGTGCATGCATATATATCCAGAAGCCGCCGAAGCCGGAGTGCATTAGCGGCACACTAAATGATCCGCTGAGTATGTTGTGAATACCGATAAGCGCTCTGGCATTTGCCAGCAATGCAACTTTAGTACTGTGGGTACAATCGTACAATCTACTGATGGAAGATCTGCAAACTTCTCAGTGAAATTGTATCCATGCCATGCAAAGATAAATTAGTGCATGTAATCAGCACCTGGCTTCAATTGGTTGACGAAGTAGTAACTAAAATGCGCTTTTCAGCTGGAGGATGACTAACAGTCAACGGAATCCAACTACGTATATACATGTCCCAACGAAAAAATGTCTCGTGTTTTTAACTAGCGCATAACGCTTCCCGACATCCTGTTTAGCATTTCAGGAAAGAGCTGATACTCCAGGCAACAGGATTTTAAAGAACGGCATAAACACGAGACATTTTTTTTCGGTGGGGGCAGAGTGGAATTTACGGTAATCTTATATAGTGATGTTAATAATAGAAGTGCATTGAATTAAATTACCGCGCTAAAGCGTACGTATATGCCTGCGAAGGGAAATTATGAGCGTACTCACTATTTGATTATTTTAATTATATTCATTCTTGGGTCGGAGGGGGGTGCCTTAGCCCCCTGAGCCCCCCCCTAAATACGCCACTGCCTTTATTCTATTATCTATGCTGGTTCCCACCTCCGCTTTAACTAAATCTATCCAGGACTCTATAGATGTGCTTGGAACTAGTTGGAAGACGTGGTCGAATAGAATCTTCGAAAAAAAATCGCGAAAGGAGTGTTCTGCTTCAATATGCCAAGGAAGTAAAATAGTTTTTCTAGACAAACACGCAACAGATACGTTCAAGATAGCCACTTTTTATGTCTATGATTAATATAATGAACACGTGATCTAATAATGAATGAAAACATGCGGTACCAAATGGCGGGAAATGGGAAACGATGAATTCTATTGTAGTGGCCTTACTATAAATAGCATTGCAATGCGTACCGGATAATAAGCCGAGGAAAATTAATGCTCTTACATTTATTGATTCTACCTACGAAGAAACAGCAAGTCCGTGCATACTGTGATGAAATTGTGATTTTATTTGGTGCTGAATTTTGGAACAAGAAATTAAGCAGCAGGACGCCCCTTCCTCTCCCTCCGTATTCGTATTTGCAGAGGCGGATTTAGCCCCCCCCCCCCCCCCCCCCCCGCAAACCTATGTTATTAAAAATTCATGACTTCTTACGTACACGACTGATGTACCATGGGCGTACGCAGGGGGGGGGGGGGGTCGATGGGTTCAAACGACCCCCCCCCCCTCCCCCCCCCCCCTCCCCAAAATGAGTTCACCAGTTTTTTACTATTTGTTGATTACTTCACTTGAATTAACTTTACGCGGACAGCACCCCCCCCCCCCCCCCCCCCCCCCCCCGCTCGTTGAATCGGCCGAATCGCGTAATCCATAATTTTGCGTGACGTAAGGTCACCTTGTATAAAATTTCGACCCCCCCTTTCCCGAAGGCTGCGTACGCCCATGTGTGCGCACGACGATATAATACTGAACGCTTTAACGGCGCAACGATCCTCCAATAGTGGTAGGTGGAGTGATTATTATACATGTCCCAGCCCACAGGATGTAGTTAAATATTCCGCGATCGGAATATTAAACTATGGATCGTTGAGCGGGTATACCGTATATCAAACGATCGTTTAACATGGCTTGGCAAGACTACAGGAAAGTCTGCAAGCAAGTTATTTATTATTCTATCTGGTTTTAGCATGTTTCTACGCAATTTTGTGACTTTAACAGTGCGAAACACTCAAAGTTCCAAAGCGGCTGGGGCGGAGCCCCAGACCCCAATAGGGGAGCTTATAGCGCCCATACCCTCTTGCTGGGGGTAGGCGTGTCCCGCCACGCCATTGGCCATCACTTTACTCCCGCACCTAAATCCTAGATCCGCCCCTGACTTGTAGAAATGCAAGGCCCCCCCCCCCCCCCCCCCCCCCCCCCCCCCCTTATCCATCCAAACACAAGGGCGCATGCAAGGGGAAGAATTCGGATTTGGCCAAAGGCAAGGGGTGAATGGTCTTGGGCCTGGAAGGTGGGGGGGGGGGGGGGGGGGGGGGGGGGCGCCATTAGTACATTTTGCCCCCGGGCGCTCAACACCGTCGCTGCGCCACTGGAGAAATGGTGTAGTGTGAAGTGCCGAAAATAGGAAGTTGATAGTTTTAACCGTTCGAAAGTTATAGCAATTCGGCCATTTTTATAACATTTTTAAAATAATATACGCTATAGGTCCCTTTTCTCGGAAACGTTACCGTATTTCCTTCCCGGTAATTACGGATATTCATTTAAAGGAAATACGATAATTTCTAATTCCAGGAAAGGTATCACTTTTGGTTTACGTGAACGTAAACATAACTGAAAAGTATTCATTTTGTCCGGTGAAAAAGTGCCCAACCCTTTCTTTTCTTCAGGTTATCGCCCAGCATAGAGAAGTGTTTGCATTAGAATCGAGTGCTTTTTTTACTCAACGCATTTAATTTACGGCACTACAACTCTAGTACGCTTTTTCTCCACCGAAAGTAAGCATATATAGGCAATCCGGCAAACAAATGATCATTTTATCGTGGTCTATAATACGCATTCACGCATGGCAGCATGCTATGCACAGTTCGCTTACCTTCTGTCTTAAACTGTTGGCCATAGCATTGAGTGTAGTTGACACCAGACCTTTCTTGACACATAGGGGGCACAAATAGATTTGACGCGCCTACTATCACAACGCGCCACAGCATCATCCACAGGTACAACACTCCCTCGACGTGCATGCCTGCCTCCTTTTGCCTTAGCTTCTCTTGAGTTGCGATCGGTTACCACTTGCGCTTGGCAGGGTTTGCGCCTGCTAATTAGAACATCCGGCCTGTACCGGTAAAGACGTTCATATGGCAGCGCATCTACATTTAGTCCACTGTATTTGTACCATACTTTTTGTGCACAGATCGACATAGAATTATTACTAAAACTCAGTTGAGATGGGCCTTGGACGAAGACTGAGCCAATCGCACTACTACACTGATGCATGCATCATGCGGTACTGTACAGCTTTATAGGAAAAAAAGTTATAGAATAATTTATTATATAGTATACAACGTTATTACGATGACACACACAAATAGAGTCTTGACTCAGAGGGCAGGAGCTCCCTTGGCAAGATGGAGCTGGTGAAGGTGATCTCAGCCTGTGGACTTATATGATATCTAATGTCACTATCAAATACAACTGAAACCCATCTTTGCATCAATACTGCATACACACATACACACACACACACTGTCACACATACACACATACACACACCCATTCTCCTTTCAAGCTTGAGGGGTGTGTATGGATAAATAGCATTGTTGAGCCACATCTGGGGGTGTAAGTCCAAAGCTGTTCAACAGAAATATGATGAACATTGTTGCCCTGTATTATCCAGTGTCCCCTGACCTCATCAGCTTGGTGTACCTGGTTGATATGACCATCCGGTCTATCAGGTGACAGCCACACATCCACACATTCACACTCAAACACTCTCACTTGTCCTTATTTAAAATGTGATGTCTGACAACAATCCTGTATATACCAATCATCAAGATTATGTTCCATAACTGTAACACACTGCACACACACACACACAAGCAGATGTATCACTACATACTTCTATAACAACTGTTGTGTGTATGTGTGTGTTTGTTTGTGTTTGTGTGTATGTGTGTGTTAGTTTGTGTTTATGTGTTTGTGTTTATGTTTTATGTGTGTGTTTGTGTTTGTGTGTATGTGTGTGTTTGTGTGTGTGTGTGTGTGTGTGTGTATTTGTATTTGTGTGTATGCGTGTGCTTGTTTGTGTTTGTATGTGCTATTGTGTGTCTTTGTGACTGTATGAGAATGTGTTTGTGTAAACAAATTCCTAGACCTCTAGTAAGAGTTGTTATGGAGACTTGAATGTCTTGATTATGCCTCGGCCATATGCCCACCACCCCACTCATTATTCCCTCAACCCTCACCCTTCATCCCTCACACTTTACCCTCATCCTTACCCTTACCCCTTTACCCCCTTCACCCCCTACCTCTCACTCTTTCACTCTTTATTCCAAGGGGTTCAAACTTGCCATAACTTTCAATTCGGCAGGAATACTCAAATCGCTCCAAATTTGGTTTGTACATAGAGAGGTCCCTTAGCTATTGGATTGTTCTGCTCGTTAATTTTTATGCCATCCATTACGGAGATACAGTTGAACAAACTATGTGCACGTATTCGCGCTCGATTCCCGCCAATGATTTGGGCAAATCGCATCCCGCTCAATGTATACAATGTATGGCGGCAATGACATAAACACCGCCTTCCCATACATTGCGATGGCAGAGGGTGAGTACAGATCTATTTGTACTAAAGGGTTGTACTTATTTGCTTGTCGTTGGCTATTTTTAACGGCATCCAGAGGTAATACTGTTGGCTACAACAATATCAACAAAAGTGATTGGTGCCTTGAAATCTGTGTTTGCTCGTCATCGTATTCCTGAGGAAGCTGCGAGTGACAATGGACCCCAGTTTGCTTCAGAAGAAATGAAGGAGTTTGCTACACATTATGGATTTCACCACTCTACCAGTACCTGTAGTCCATATTACCCACAGGTAATATAGTCATGCAGAGCGTGCAGTTAAGACTGTAAATACTTGTAAGCAACACTGAGGATCCATGGGTTGCACTGCTGAACTATAGAGCAGCACCATTTCCCTGGTGTGGACTTAGTCATGCAGAGCTCCTCTTTGGTAGGAGAATCCGCACAACAATACCTCAGGTGGAAGCACAGTTGGCCATATCTTGATGACTTTTGCATCTATGATCAGCCGTTAAAATGACAACAAAAAACCAATTACATGTATGCTCTCCACATTGAAACTGGATACTGAAGTTTGGGTCAAAAAAGGAGACAAGCAAACAAAGGGAACTGTTGTGACTGTTGCTGCAACACCAAGATCTTACATTGTAGCCACTCCAGAAGGTCAATTACGTAGGAATAATCAACACCTGACCACAGTACCCATGATGAGAAGACGGAAGGAACCACAAATGACCAGCAAGAAGAAGGGAAACATAATGTACAGCCACCTGCAGAGAGTAGCAATGACACTGAACTTCCATCAGACGATGGAAATGATATGGATGATTCCAATTATCAACTGCAAATCCTATAGCATCAAGAACACGAATCAAAACTGGTACCAGTATTCGACCACCTGATAGATATTGATTGAACTTGTATAAAATGGACATGTAGTGTATTTGTATTAGGCTATGTTTTTATATATAGTCTGCGCATGCGTGTACGTGCTATTCTAATTGATGGCTCGCTAACAGTACATTAGGTATGTTGGACGATGGAATAGAGGTAGGAATCAAGGATGTGTCACTGGGGCTAAACAGCTCACATTTCTTCAAATTCACAAGGAAGCCTAGAGGGGGACCATCAGATTGTACGATGTCTAATGCTCCGGATACAGATGTTGTGTGACCCGCCAAGACTCCATCATCTAAGTACCAAACATTCAGCCGCAAGTCCGTGCAGGATTTGTCATTGTGGATGGACAAAATCAGCTTTTGCAGAGCTACAGAGAAGAGAAGAGGACTGAGAGGATCTCCCTGCTGAACTCCAACCTCTGAAGACAGTATGCCCAATACATGCCATTATGATGGGTGGCGACCATAGCACCAAGAAGACCATGTAAGGAGCTCAGGAAAGTGCTTGGAGCACTCCTCAAGGAAGGTCTGCCTGGGTGCCAGATTGAAGGCATTGGCATATCAACTTTAAGCAGAGCAAAGTTGCCATCCGACCAGTGGTCATCTACACATTGACTGACTTTATGAATTATTTTCTCAGCTCCCCCTGGGCAAGCGGCACCATACTGAAAAGGCTTTTAAAAGTTAGCTGCCTCTTCACGTGACATGAGGCACAGGCACTTTCCTACAAGTCTGCAAAGAACCTCACTGTGTTTATTAAAAAAAAAAACTATAATCATAATGATATTACACATCTAATTATATCGGTGCAGTATGGGTTTATGATGGGCATTGTAAGGGAAACAAAATTTCATAGTTGCTATTGTACTAAACTGTGAATGTGCATACTTATACAACCTTGATTTAAATCTGGTGTGCTATAGGCTGATTCATTTGAGTGCATCCAAGCCCATTGAAAAGTGAACACTCGATAATCAGGACACCAGATTTATTTTCATTTTGACATTTGCGCATATATGGTGATAAGAGGCCATGGATTTTCTAATTTATTAAGTATTGTCACTACCAAAGAGGTTCTGGCCTAGCCTTATAGACAGAAATGCAGACTATACATGACCACTTCTACAATCTGTATGATACAGTCTTGTTTGCCACAGTGGGAACAGTGGCTTAACGGACTGAGCAGAGGAAGCAATAGGCTAAGTCCAAAGGTGGTCTTAGGTAGCTGCACCTGAGGCATATGAGGTGATACAGTTAACATCTGAAGATCTTACTGTGATGTCTAGTGTGTTTTTGTATTGCTGTGCATGCAGCCACCTCTTTGCTTGAGATTGCAAACACAGACCAAGATCCAATGCTTTGTACTGGTATTGCATACCATTGGTCGCAGAGTCCTAAGTTATGGACGAATGTAAAAAGCTTGCCTCCTGACTTGGGGCAAAACTACAGCTGTACTCCATTTCAGTTTTAGTTAGTTTCAGTTTATTGTGTTTTTATCGATTTTATATACACTAATAATAATTATTTATATAATTATATTATAAATAAACATTAATTATAAATAAAAGAATACAACACAAAAAATACAGCGAGGTAATGCTGTCTCAGTCCTGGGCACCTCTGCTAGCAACGATTGCCTTGTTTTTGAGGGCAGGGATGCATATTAATTATGTATGCACATGTATTCTATGTATAACTTATCATTATTACTATTATAATAGTAATAAACCAAAAATATAAACTAATAAATAATAACTTCTATGATTATTCAATGTTGTCACTTCTCTAAACCTTACAGGTACAGTAGGATAAATTAACACACGCATGCACAGCAGAAATCTAATACCACTGTTATATTACATATGTACTACATACTTATTGCTATAACATACAATCACACACAATCGCATGCAATCACAGAGAAATGAAAGCAAATGTATAAGGCAGCTAAGAGAAATGTTACTGCTTATCGTACCGTTAACCACACCCACTAATGTTCATAATATCACAGACCTTATGTTTTGCCATCAAGAAAGCTCCATAGTCCACGGAAGGGACAAAAGTATTATATAGCATATTCCTAGGTCACCAAAATTGTATTCACAATTATACTGTCCACTTCTTATGTTACATTTCTAGAAATGTAACCCAAGACGTGGACACTATTATGTTAACTATTGTAGCTAACTAAGCATGTCTTCAGAGAGAATGGGTCCATTGGCTTCTTTGGCTACTTAGCAGCAACTAATGCACACTGCAGCAAAAGCAGATGTATAAAGATCTCCAATTGGTACGTCTCATTCAGTACTAAATTATCGTGTTCAGCTGATGGTATAAACTATGGCACCCTCACTCTCCCCCACATCACCTCCCTACTCTCACCTCTCTCCCACCTCACCTCACCTACCCTCACCCCTCCCCACATCACCTCCCCCACCCTCACCTCTCCCAATATTACCTCCCCTACCCTCACCTCCCTCCCCTACCTCACCTCTCCATACATCACCTCCTCACCCTAAATGCAGTGGCTGATCCATCAAATCATGGATTTGCCACTTGGAAGGGACGGGGCAGGGGGTGGAGGGGGAGAGGATAAAGATCAAAATAATAATAATAATGAATACCTACATGTGTGCCCACCAGACCTAAGCATGCATGTGCCCACCAGACCTATGCATGCATGTGCCCACCAGACCTAAGCATGCATGTGCCCACCAGACCTAAGCATGCATGTGCCCACCAGACCTAAGCATGCATGTGCCCACCAGACCTAAGCATGCATGTGCCCACCAGACCTAAGCATGCATGTGCCCACCAGACCTAAGCATGCATGTGCCCACCAGACCTAAGCATGCATGTACCCACCAGACCTAATCATGCATGTGCCCACCAGACCTAAGCATGCATGTGCCCACCAGACCTAAGCATGCATGTGCCCACCAGACCTAAGCATGCATGTGCCCACCAGACCTAAGCATGCATGTGCCCACCAGACCTAAGCATGCATGTGCCCACCAGACCTAAGCATGCATGTGCCCACCAGACCTAAGCATGCATGTGCCCACCAGACCTAAGCATGCATGTGCCCACCTGACCTAAGCATGCATGTGCCCACCAGACCTAAGCATGCATGTGCAGTGGGATTCAAGTAGGTTTGTCAGCAACCTGACTTGGGAGATCAGTAGTCTGTGTGTCTTGTCCAGGGCATCTGAGGTGGCCTGTTCTTAAATAGCTGCCAAAGCACACTTCTCAAAACTATCAATGACGAAGAGAAATATTAAAGGGAATCTCATCCACAGCAAACAAGGAGGAATGTACAGGAGCTGCCGTTTTACAATGGCAATTGGCAAATATAAATATATTGCTACTATATCTATGGTATGTTTTACATTGCTATTGTATTCTATTCTACGCTGTATGTTAACTATATGATGAACTGTACACACATATGCACAAACACTTGCACACACGCAGCGGTTTACTACAATGGTAGGACAATCCATCATCCCATGTACTTCAAATTCTTCTGTTTCTGCCCACTTACGATGAGACACCATACGTAATTATGCTTGTCAGCACACACCAATGCCCCAATCACTGCCAATACCACCATGACTGTGAAGGCCAGCACTGCAATGATGATGATGTTGGTTATATTATTGCTACCATCTGAAACTGAAAGGCAGGGTATGGAGAATGTTACCTTTTAAATTAGCATAATTGTACCTTTAGTTACTCCAATAGCCCTAGTAACTGCTCCAATCCCGGTAACAACAATAGTAAGTGAAGTTATAGCTGGTCTGATCATGCCTGGTACACTACTGTTTGTGCTCATCAGTAACATTACTGGCTCTGGTGCAGATGGATGTGGCTTGTGGCACTGTTGTATTGAGTGCTGGTATAAACACACATACACATATACAAACACAGTAATATTTGTGTTTGTGGGGCGATTGTGTAAATGTTTATGTGCAATAAAACATGGGATGATAAAATAATCAAAATGTAGCATTGCATTTGCAATTAATTGCACAGCAAGGCAATTATTTGCTGACACATGCGCCATGCCCTAGTAGTTTATGTTTTCTAATACTTACATCTCGGTACTGATGGGAATTGAGAAAACTAAGATCACAAATACCATTTGGGTGCCTCCAACACCATGGTCTTGTGTGCATTAATGGTTTGTCTTTTTTGTGGTACATGCATGCTCATTCACAGCCTGTATATGTATGATGTAATTTGTAGTGGAATAGAATGTCTTCAGGGAGACGGGGGATGAGGGGGTAATTATGCCTAAACTTGAACTGGAATGGTGTGGTTGCTGTAGATTCTAGAACATATGTTGTTTTATGGCAGAAGTAGAGTTGGCAGAGGTTGGTTCCTGTCCTGCTCATCACCAACTGTAGTACTGAGTGTATATGCAGTAGGGTTATGTTAAATCTGTCCCAGAGTCCATCTGATGTGGATTGTAGGACATTATGCTTGTTTTAGTGACTCCAAGGAGATGGCATTTGTGAATCTCACACATAAATGTCATGAGTGGGCTAGTGAGGCTAATTTTGGGAAGTCCATCATAATATATTCACTAATCCTTTGTGTGCACATCTATATACTTGCAAATTAAGTGTTTAAAGAGATTGTATCTTGCTTTATATATATCAGTGCTGTAAGGGAAACAAGATTTCATTATTGCTATTTTCCTGTGATTTTAATAAAAAACTGTGTATGCACATACACATCTGTCACTAATTCTCTGATTGACATCTGACTACTATTATTTTTACAAATTCACTAAGTGTAATCTTATTATTATCTTTAAATATAGCTATAGGCTTATTCAACTTGAAAACTGAACACTAGATAATCAGGACACCTTTATTTTCTTCACATATGGGTTTTAACTATATACTATGACTATGGACCACCAATATACATGTAAGTATTGTTAGGAAGTTCTGGCTAAGCCTTAGACTGAGATGCAGACTCTCCTTGACCGGCACATCCACATTCTGTATATGATGCAGCTTTGTATGCAACAGCAGGAACAGAGGCCCACCTGGTCAAGCAGAGGAAGCAACAGGCTAAGTTCAAAGGTCGCCTCTTTTGGCAAATATAAGAGCCATTTTGGCGAACCATTTTGGCAAGGTTGTAATTAACCTCTGAAGATTTTTACCTTGATGTCTGCACATAGATGGCGTGTTTGTGTTTGTGTTTTTGTGCATGCAGCCACCTGTTTATTTAAGAGTGCAAAAACAGCCCTAGGTCAAATGCTTTGTACTGCTGCGTGCCATTGGTTGCAGAGTCCTAAGGTATGAACACATTTAAAAAAAAAAACTTGCCTCCTGACTTGGGCAAAACTACAGCTGTACTATAGTAGGCTCAACCAATATTTAGTCTTCCCTTTCAGTTTTAGTTTACTTCAGCTTATTATGTACACTAATGATTATTTATCATTATAATTAAAATAAGAAAAATTTCCTTTAAATTAATATAACTATTAATTTATTCATTAACGAATATGTCATTGACAACTTACCCACAACACTTGCTATATTAAAATCACACTACAGATAATTAAACTTTAAGATGGGAGCACCTTGCTGTCTACAGAAAAACCAAAACCATCTAAAACCCACTCCATAGGTGAATGAGGTAAAGGGAGCCAGGGCCTTGCGTGCCAGCCGCTTCAGGATGTGTTCTAGAGGTCTGCCAACTCTGGTGGGGTAGGGTTGGGATGCAGGTCCGCCTGTGGGGCAGGGGAGAAAAACCATGATAAGAGGTTGCGGGACAGCCCAAAGGGTTATGCTGGCCAGGTATAGGCACAAGCTGCATGCACAGAGAAATTGTGGTTGGCTGCGGTGAAAAAGAGTTCCCTCAGCTGCTTCATGATTGCCACGTCCTTTGATGACTGGCCAGACCAGGCGTACACAATGGCTTGGTTGTCGCAGTGGAACCTAACACGGCGCTTTGCTAGACAAGGACCCCATGCCTTAGCTACTGCCACTATTGCAAAGAGTTCCTGCCACTGAATAATAAATGAACACACACGTCCACAACAGAAATCTAATACCACTGTTACATATGTACTACATACTTATTACTATAACACACAAAAACATAAACACACAATTAGACCACAAGGAAAATTATGTACGTGGCAGCTAAGAGATGAATTTGTGGTACCAATAACCATTCCCACTTATTTTTAATTAGTTGTAAGCATCCACATGCAGACCTTATGTTTTGCTGTCAAGAAAACTCCAAAGTCAACAGCAGGGATAACAATATCAATGAGTGGTTTCGAAAGTCACAAAATCAGACAGCAATCTGGATGAAAATAGCATCCGCTTCTTATGTTACATTTCTAGAAATGTAACATAAGAAGTGGAGACTACTATGTTCACTATTGTAGCCAATTAAGCATGTCTTCAGAGACAAAAGTTCCATTGGCTTCCAACATGTATATCAATAGCATGAGAATTCAGACCTCCAATTAGGTAATCTGTTATTACAGCTTTTGAAGAATTATTCAACTTATGGTACAAACCATACCCTCATGGTACTTCTCCCCAAACCACCTCCCCCTACCTACCTGCACAGTATTAATGGACCCAATAATGCCTGGATTTGCCACTGGGATGGGTCATAGTGTGAGTTTGTGTGGCGGCGAGGGGATCAATCAGTGCAACTCAATTTTTGGACGAGTTGCACAAGAATAACAATTACATGTATGTTCAACTAATTCATTGTTCTTATTGCCTGCATGCATACAACATCAAGTTGAAAACAGACTGGGAAATTACTTAGTATCATAAAGATGTATCCTACATGTGCCCACCAGACCTAAGCATGCATGTGCCCACCAGACCTAAGCATGCATGTGCCCACCAGACCTAAGCATGCATGTGCCCACCAGACCTAAGCATGCATGTGCCCACCAGACCTAAAGCGGGTTTGTCAGCATATTGACTCAGATGTTGGTCAAACAGTTGCAAATGGAAACAGGGAGATCATTGTTCTGTGTGTCTTTTAAAGGGCTATGAGGTTGCCTGTTTTTTAATAGTCTACATAGTCGTTAGGATTCTCAAGAAGTTGGTGGTCAGCTGGTCCCACCTGAGGAGGAAATATTGGCTGTAAGGGCAATCTTCACAGGTTTTTAATCTTCATTGCTCCACTGGAAACAAGGGGGAAATGTACAGAAGTTGCCTTTTGTTAATGGCAATTAACAAAATAGTTATGTTATGGGCACTGCCACTGTGGTGTAGTGTGCATTAGTATGGTATAGTTGGTATAGTGCACATTACTATTTTATAGTATACTAGACCTTATGCTACTATGATGTACTACACACACACACACTTGCACACACATGCACACACACACACACATGCTCACAGCATTCTAACTCAATGATAGGACGATCATCTCGACACTTCTTTCTGGAACGATTACAATAAGATATGTTTCTGACCACTTAGAATGAGACAACATACCTAAGCTTGAAAGCACACACCAGTGCCCCAACCACTGCCAATACCACCATGACTGTGAAGGCCAGCACTGCAATGATGATGATGATGGTAATATTACTGCTACCATCTGAAGCAGAAAGGCAGGTTATGGTGAATGTAAATCAATAGTACCTTTTAAACTAGCATTATTGTACCTTCAGTAAGTCCAGTAGCTCTAGCTGTGCCTGTCTCGGCAACAACAATAGTAAGTGAAGTTGTAGCTGGTCTGATCATGCCCGGTGCACTACTGTTTGTGCTTATCAGTAACATTACTCGCTCTGGTGAAGATGATGTGACTTGTGGCACTGTTGTATTTAGTGCTGGTGCACACACATACCCACATAGACATTTACGCACACACACAGACACACACACACACACACACAAACACACAAACACACAAACACACAAATATTTTAACATATCCACCAATACAAATAACTCACCTCCCTTTGATATGCTAACAGGAGGTATGGTGAGGGTGACTGGTTTAAACTGATACCATGAGTAGTCAAGCTGCTTTGTGTAGCACCCAAAGAAGACACACTGGGTCCCTGCACTCAGAACAACAGCTAAACTTGTACTGCGTAAGTAAACAGTTCCTTTCCTAATCACTGTACATGTTTCCTGTTGAAGTGGCACACTGTAATTAACTACTGCTAGTTAAGCTGAAATTGTACATACGTTGTCAGTGGGATTGCAGCCATAAGCCAAAAGTCCCCCTATTAGATTGGTTCCAGAAACAGTAACAATGATGAGGCCTGTTTCGTATTGAACAGATAAGGATGCTGTTGGTGTTTGTGTGTTTATGAATGTGTGTATGTGTGTGCATGTGTGTATGTGCATGTGTGTGTGTGTGTTCGTGTGTGGTTGATTAGATTATAATAATATACGCTTGACTTTTTGAGGTGATAAACTATTCAACACGTGTATATATGTACCATAGCATTACTTTTTAATTATACCATTTGCATGCAATGCATGACAGGAAATTTTTTCTGCAGGATCTTTGTGTATCGTAGATGCAATATTTCATTTGAGTCACAAATTACAAAAAGAGAACACATTATACAGAGATGAAAAGCAGGAGGTTACTTTGGGATGCTCTACCACATAATGCAATTTTCACATCATCATATTATTTATTATAATTATTATTATTATACCCCCAAATCAGATTGGCAGAGTGGCCTGGGACCTAGCTGGCTCTCAAGAAAAATCTATATTCAGAACCTCTGTCAAAGGGCTACACAATTCAGCATCATAAACCGCGCGCCAAGCAAGGAGATGTGACACATGGAGTTGTGCTGAGGATGTACAAAATCTTAGGGATAGCAAATGAGTGGTGGAGCAGAATAAAATCATCCTGGCTGCTCAGGAGACTCAGGCGAGATTTCATTTTCTTGAGAGCTTCCACTTTATCAAGCAATGCTTCATCAACAGACGAACCAATTGGTGAGCTCAGCAAAGCAGCAGTGTTGGGCCTGACTCTACAAAGGTCAGGTGCCAGGTGTAAAAGAGCAAGACCAGCTTGATCTGCACAGATGAGTTCTGATTTGTGATGGTTAAGCTCCAGACCAACTGCAGTGGCTTCTCTTTCAATCATCAGATACATCTGCCTCATTGCCACATCATCATTTGGGACAGTTTCCGCAAAAACTTCCTATAGATCCCTTGCCGTGTCATCCCAGGAAGGATCAAAACATTAGTGGCCATAATATTTTGGACCAAAATATGTGCTTTATTTAGAAATTTGTGTATCTACGACGACGATGACGTAATCTACCAATAATAGTACGCCCGCAGCAACCCATAACCATTTCATTTGGATCCAAGTAAATGTTCGTGCTTAAACGTATGAATACAATTAATTAGGTCGTGATTTATCACCTGTCGAACGTACGTAGTGAAAACACAATAAGGCACACATTTTGGACCAAAACAATGGTTATAAAATAATCGAGTTATAACCTTTGAATCGCTATATCTTCCGAACGGTAAAGGCTATTGACTTCCAATTTTTAAGACTTCGTACCACATCATTATTTTGGCGTCTCAGTGTAGTCTCGGCCCCAGACCCAACGTTGAACAAACTACGTGCACTTTTCCCGCTCGATACGCGCCAATGATATCATCACCGCCTCCCGATTTGCCCAAATCATTGGCGCGAATCGAGCGGGAAAAAGTGCACGTAGTTTGTTCTATTTCCGTATCGGATGGCATAAAAATTAACGAACAGAGCAAATCCATAGGTATAGGACCTCTCTACCTACAAACCATGCTGCCTTCTCAGTTCTCGGGGGTTTATGTGGCAAGAACGATCCCCAACATTGGCCATCTTTTACAACCACTTGACGAGTTTAATACTCAGGACCAAATATATACTTCGCTCACTGGCCGTGCAGCGCCATCTGATCTGGAGAGAGAGTTCAGTTGTAACTCTTTCTGCTCGCTAAGGAGGCCTGGGCCTACAAAGCCCTTCTCATCTCTCCACCACTGAGTATTCTGCTTCCCTGCAGGTCACGCAGCCTCTACTATAGTAGACCATACCACAAAGCAGGATGAAAAATATGAGACCGATCCTTCAAGGTCAACATTCTGGCACACTTCCAACAAGAGAGTAGCTTTTAAATCTCTGATTTCATTGTGTCTGATTGATGATACCCACCCTTATGGCATGACAGCAAATGTTCAACCGAAAAATAGGTACCACAAGCACAATTTATCATTTGCAGGACCTCAGCCATAATGTCAAGCCAAAGCATCACGAAAGGCCGGGTATGTCGTGTAGCCATGAAACGAGAAAAAATTGGAAATACGACCAACGTATCCATGACGTCGAACATGACTCTTTTACTCCACTTATTCACTCTTGCACTGGTGGCCTTGGGCCTCAAGCCACAACAAGCTATAAGCGCCTGGCCTCTCTGCTCTCTGCTAAATGGAACCAGGCCTATATAGCATAACCATCATGTGATTGAGATGCCGCCTTGCCTACTCATTACTGTGAACTTCAGTCAGTTATGTGCATTCGAGGGGGTCATGCTATCACATTGGTCATTATATGTGTGCTACATGACGTGGTGCACCATACTCTTTTGTTTTTTTTAATGTGAATATAATTAATTATAATGTAAATAATTCAACATAATAACAATACATGTAGTAGCATTTTACTATACTATCTATGACATATAGCTACTCACAACTGTTTATTAGAACACTACAACTAAAAGTCATAAGATGTAGTTGGTGAGACTCATCTGGCCAAAATTGCCCTGGCATTCTGCCTCATGAGGATGAGGCTAAGGCGACTGTAAATGGTTGATGAAACCTCAATAAGAGGTCGACATAGCTGGTTGGCCATCTTTTTGGACAGTTTAGTCAGTACATCAATAGCTTCATTGCCCCAACCCCCAAACACTTCCTCTACCAAAGGGATGCATGACCATCCTCTAAGGGCACATGCCTCATCATTTGCAGAGTGCTTGGATTCCTCTCCCATCTCAGCTGCATGACCACAGGTTTGAGCCACTTCTTGTAAACATTGCGAATTTAGCGGCTTGATCATCTTTATGTCAAATGCAGCTGGGCAGGAGAGGGACCAGTTTGGCACTAGAATGTCTGCTGGTCTAGATTAATTCTTAGGAAGAATGCCACTTCCTTTCTCAATTTGTGGGGAAAGGCATGCCTTGTTGCAGAAGTCGGCAATGCAATCTCTGAGCTTGTTGTGTCTAATTATCATAATCACCTCCAGAACAGCAAGTAAGCATGTGATGTCCCCAAGCATCTATGTTGTGATGACAAAGCGGGCATGGAGTGCCATCAGGTGTCAAAGGAAGGCCCAGCCACCATTTTAGAATGACATGTGCTTCATCAGGCATTAACGCAAGACCTAACTTTGGTGAAGGCTGCACTTTAAGCCATGCATGGGTTTGGGGTGCTGAAATAGCTTGCAATCTAGCCTTTGTCACAGTGCTGGCATCTGAATATAATAATAATAATATTTTTTTACGCATTGCTGCAGAGGTGCAGTCATGTTATCTTGCACCATAATATCTTGCATAATGTACAATGAACGTAACTTAATTAATCGTAGACTATGTACATGATTTAGTACACCAATAGTCACACCAAATCTGGTATTACTTTCACACCAATCGCAAGTGATCAGGATCAATCACCTGGATAACATCCATATACTATACCCTACCAGCTTGGTGTATGCAATGTTGTTTACAGGATAAGTTTCCTTTTCCTCTTTTCAGAGTTTCTATACATATATTTACAATTGACAACTCTACATTAGCTTCAATGTTTACAACCCAATGATTAGAAGCGCTTAAACTAAGGGACTTGTCTGCTGTACTGCATGGGGACTGCATGGTCCACCTATGTTGAAAACATCAAATACTTTAACAGATACTTGGGGAACCACTGTCCAAATGATAGTTGAGGTACTGTGTCTTGAAAATTGTACCAGGACACCTATTTAACATCCATATCCCATGCATACATGTTTTAGTATTGGTATTCAAGGATGATAGGGTACCAGCCAAACCACTTTCCATTTATCTTTGTATGCACTGTGCATGTTTTGTGCAGGGCTATGCATGATCCATATGGTCCTGTACAACGTACTTTTACAAGCTGAGTTATTTAATTGAAAGTATTTTCACTGCACCCATATAGATATGGTAATTAACCAATGAACACATGGTCTCACATGCAGGTCACTATAGCTTTTTTAGTGCATACAAAATTAAAACATAAAATGTAAATATATCACTGGAAAGCCGAGATTTGAAGTCAGTGAAATGAAACAGGAGAGATTTAACTTTTTTTACATGGGTGATTTCACTCCTTTTACACCCTCACTTTTGTATTTGCTGCATGTGTGGAGTTAGCAGCTACATGTACAGCCTTAATCAGTTTGGCTAACCCAGGCTTTTCCCTTTTCATTACAGTGCACTTGGGCATCTGACTAATTGGTCAATACATCCGGCACCTTTGGCTATATCATGCATGGGTTAGTGCTGCATGCAGCTGCTGCCCACTGCTTCCTTCTTGCAGCTGTGCGCTTGCACATCTAAAATACATTTCATGATATCTAAATAGTTTGCTGTCTTTCCTTTATACTGACCTCGTGTTCGAGGTGTTCCATCCATATGCATAGCACATGCTGCAAACTACCCAGCAAGAACCATGTGCTTTTTGTGCCATCCATTGTACGGCACCTTTGTGTGCTTGCGATCAATGGTCTTGAAATCGTCTTTGGCAAGCAAGTAGCGTAGGTTTTTGCATGGAATTTAGATACCTGTAACCATAACTATTCACACCAACAATGAAAATTGATCGTAATTATAACGCGATATTTATATCGCGATTAAACGCTCATATCGCGATATATCACGATATAGGATGAAGATTATTTCGCGGTAACACTGCTTCCACGTCGCTTAATTTTTTAAAATTTGAAATATACGATGGATACCTTGAGTCCCGTGTCAGGTAGGCCGGCCCTAAAGCTCTTTCATGTGACGAACATAATGAAATTCAGTTTATAGAATCCTATACATGTAGTAAATTTAAATTACTTTAAATCACGCGATGAAAACGCTCACATGTAGGTAAGGATAGGTCTGGGGACCCTATCCTTACATGCAAACCACAAGAGCTAAGCATGAATAGCGATAAGACGAACGTTATAGTATAAACCATGTACATCTAATAAGCTCTTTTTCTCCACCGAAGTAAGCATACTAAGCATATATAGGCAATCATTCAAACTGAATTTACATGGCTGCATGCTATGCACAGTTCGCTTACCTTCTGTCTTAAACTGTTGGCCATAGCATAGATTGCCGATGACGCGAGAGCTTTCTTGACACATGGGATGCACAAACAGATTTGACGCGCCTACTATCACAACGCGCAACAGCATCATCCACAGGTACAACTCTCCCTCGACGTGCATGCCTGCCTCCTTTTGCCTTAGCTTCTCTTGAGTTGCGATCGGTTACCACTTGCGCTTGCAGGGTTTGCGCCTGCTAATAAGAACATCCGGCCTGTACCCGTAAAGACATTCATATGGCAGCGCATCTAGTCCACTGTATTTGTACAATACCTTTGGTGCACAAATGGACTTGCAATTATTAACCACTAAACTTCTATCCACTTCTTATGTTACATTTCTAGAAATGTAACCCAAGGCATGGACACTATTATGTTTACTATTGTAGTCAATTAAGCATGTCTTCAGAGAAAATGGGTCCATTGGCTTCTTTGGCTACTTAGCAGCAACTAATACACACTGCAGCAAAAGCAGATGTATAAAGATCTCCAATTGGTTTATCTGTGATTACATCTTATTCAATTATTATGCGATCAACTTATAGTATAACCTATACCCTCACCTCTCCCCACATCCCTCCCCTACCGCACCTCTCCCCACATCACCTCCCCTACCCTCACCTCTCCCCACATCACCTCCCCTACCCTCACCTCTTCCACATCCCACATCACCTTCCCTACACTCACCTCATCCCACATCAACTTCCCTACCTTCACCTCTCCCACATCACCTCCCCTACCTTACCTCTTCCCACATCACCTTCCCTACCCTCACCTTTCCCCACATCACCTCCCCTACCCTCACCTCTCCCACATCCCATATCACCTTCCCTACACTCACCTCTTCCCAAATCACCTCCCCTACCTTACCTCTTCCCACATCACCTTCCCTACCCTCACCTTTCCCCACATCACCTCCCTTACCCTCACCTCTCCAACATCACCTCCCCTATCCTCACCTCTCCCCATATCACCTCCCCTACCCTTATCTCTCCCCACATCACATCCCCTACACTCACTTCTCCCCACATCACCTCCCCTACCCTCACCTCTCCCCGCAACACCTCCCCTATCCTCACCTCTCCCCATATCACCTTCCCTACCCTCACCTCTCCCCACATCAGCTCCCATACCCTCACCTCTTCCCACATCACCTCCTCACCCTAAATGCAGTGGAAGGGGTGGAGCAAAGGGTGGAGGGGAAGTGGGCAGATTACAATAATGAATACCTACATGTATGCTCGTCATTGCTTGACTGAAATCCTTGTTCTTATTGCCTGTATGCATACAAAATCAAGTTGAAAACAGGCAGGGTAATTACTTAGTATGATAAAGATGTATCTCATAATCGATCCCACTACACACATGTAAATGCCCCCTCCCTGCCAAACTCCTAGCTCCATACCTACCAGACTTAAGCATGCATGTGCCCACCAGACCTAAGCATGCATGTGCCCACCAGACCTAAGCATGCATGTGCCCACCAGACCTAAGCATGCATGTGCCCACCAGACCTAAGCATGCATGTGCCCACCAGACCTAAGCATGCATGTGCCCACCAGACCTAAGCATGCATGTGCCCACCAGACCTAAGCATGCATGTGCCCACCAGACCTAAGCATGCATGTGCCCACCAGACCTAAGCATGCATGTGCCCACCAGACCTAAGTATGCATGTGCCCACCAGACCTAAGCATGCATGTGCCCACCAGACCTAAGCATGCATGTGCCCACCAGACCTAAGCATGCATGTGCCCACCAGACCTAAGCATGTATGTGCCCACCTGACCTAAGCATGCATGTGCAAGATTCAAGCAGGTTTGTCAGCAACTTCATTCAGATGTAGGTCAAACACTTGGTGATAGAATTACAGGGAGATCAGTGGTCTGTGTGTCTATTTCAGGGCTTCTGAGGTTGCTTGTTTTCAAATAGATGACAGAGTCGTTAGGATTCTCAAGAAGTTGATGGTCAGCTGGTCCCGCCTGAGGCTTCTCAAGACTATCAATGATTGTGGAGATAGAACAGGAAATATTGGCTGTAAAGGCAATCTTCACAGGTTTGTAATCTTCATCGCTCCACTGTAAACAAGGGGGAATGTACAGAAGTTGCCCTTTGTAAATGTAAATAGTGATGTTATGTGCACTGCCACTGTGGTGTAGTGTGCATTAGTATGGTATATTTTATATAGTGCACATTACTATTTTATACTATACTAGACCTTATGCTACTATGATGTACTTCATATGTACACACGACACACACATGCGCACCAACATGTGCACACACACACATACACACTCGCATGCGCACACATGTGCACACACACATACATGCTCACAGCATTTTACCTCAATGGTAAGACGATCATTCCGGCACTTCTTTCTGGATAGATTACAATAAGATATGTTTCTGCCCACTTAGAATGAGACATCATACCTAAGCTTGAAAGCACACACCAGTGCCCCAACCACTGCCAATACCACCATGACTGTGAAGGCCAGCAATGCAATGATGATGATGATGGTAATATTACTGCTACCATCTGAAGCAGAAAGGCAGGTTATGGAGAATGTAAATCAATAGTACCTTCTAAATTAGCATAATTGTACCTTCAGTTAGTCCACTAGACATAGTAACTGCTCCAGTCCCGGTAACAATAGAAAGTAAAGTTATAGCTGGTCTGATCATGCCCGGTACACTGCTGTTTGTGCTCATCAGTAACATTACTGGCTCTGGTGAAGATGATGTGGCTTGTGGCACTGTTGTACTTAGTGCTGGTATACACACCCACCCACCCACCCCCACACACACACACACACACACACACACACACACACACACACATATAAACATTTTACATACACACATGCATAAAATTGTATTATGAATGCAAATCCACATGTAGAAATAACTCACCTCCCTTTGATATGCTAACAGGAGGTATGGTGAGGGTGACTGGTTTAAACTGATACCATGAGTAGTCCAGCTGCTTTGTGTAGCACCCAAAGAAGACACACTGGGTCCCTGCACTCAGAACAACAGCTAAACTTGTACTGCGTAAGTAAACAGTTCCTTTCCTAATCACTGTACATGTTTCCTGTTGAAGTGGCACACTGTAATTAACTACTACTAGTTAAGCTGAAATTGTACATACGTTGTCAGTGGAGTTGCAGCCATAAGCCAAAAGTCCCCCTACTAGATTGGTTCCAGAAACAGTAACATTGATGAGGCCTGTTTCGTATTGAACAGATAAGGATGCTGTTGGTGTTTGTGTGTTTATGAATGTGTGTATGCGCGCGCGCGCGTGTGTGTGTGTGTGTGTGTGTGTGTGTGTGTGTGTGTGTGTGTGTGTGTGTGTGTATGTACGTGTGTGGTTGATTAGATTATAATCATAGACTCGACTTTTTGAGGTGATAAACTAATCATCACATAATACGTACCATATCATTCCTTTTAAATTATCAGTAGCATTTGCAAAAAATTGCATAGCAGGAAAAAAATTTGCAGGCACATGCCGGACTTTTTGCACATTGTGTATCGTAGATACAATACTTCATTTGGGACACAATCCCAAAACGACAACACAATTATATAGAGATGAAAAGTATATAAGGAGGTTACTTTCGGACGAATTCCTCTACCACATTTGGCTATTAAAAATTTTCACATCATCATTACTATAATTATACATGTATAATAGGGACAGTTTCCGACAAAATGGCCCTTCGTTTATAATTATATAATGTTATAAAATTGCTTTGTATTTAAACTTCTGAACTGTTAAGGCTATTGACTTCGTATTTTCAATACTAACACTTCACTACGGTAAAATATATAATGGGGTCTTGCACTTGCTCCGTGCCAGTATTGCAACGTTCGATACTCCTCCGGGTTCAAACCCGCCATAACTTTCAGTAGGAGTACTGAAATAGCTTCAAATTCGGTTTTTATTTAGAAAGGTCCTATACGTATCCATTTGTTCAGTTCGTTACTCTTTATGCCATCCGTTACGGAGATACAGTTGAACAAACTACTTGCACGTTTTCCCGCTTGCTTCGCGCCAATGTTAAAATCCCCGCCTCCCTATACATTGTACGGAATGCAATTTGCCCAAATCATTGGCGCAAATCGCGAGCACGAAAAAGTGCACGTAGTTTGTTCAACTGTATCTCTATAACGAATGGCATAACAGAACAAATCGATAGGTATAGGACCTCTCTATCCACAACCGAAGCGCTTTCATTACTCCTACAGAAACAGAAAGTTATGTCGGGTTTAAACCCGGTGGGGTATCGAACGTTGCAATACTTGGGCGAAGCATTTAAAAGATCCCAAAATGTATTTTACCGTAGAGAAATGGTGTGGCCTATAGTGTTCAATTTCAGATTTATTAATTAAATTTACCCGTCCTCCATTGGCAAGGTCTTAGCGCGCATGCGCGAGCTATTACCCTTGGAACTTGGGCCTTTCCGTATATTAATCTGACTTCGCGATAGCGTATTGTATTTAGTTCCGAGTAGTGGTGGCTTATTCTCTATCGTGCGTTCACCTTCAACGTTTACTCTCAAGACCATGCAAGCAGGAGGAAGCACTTTTCCTAACTGGGTACGGGAAGTTGTTCCGAGTGCTATGAAACCTACGGGTGACGTTATTGTTGTACATGTACAGGTATAATATACGACGGCAGACGAGGAAACGTTAGAGCTGAGAACGAGTTAGTATATATGGAAAGGTTTACTACCAATTGCAATTTCCTTGGTAATGGCAGCGCATGCGCGCTACAACCCTACTTTTCAGTTAAAACATAAAAACGATAGGGTATAAAAAATAGCCTGGGGACGAAGCTAGGGCAAGATCTACATGTGTACAGGGTCGGTGAGAGACGTAGTGAGGCTCGTGGTAACAGCCGGAGAGTTTGAGGGCCCATGTTGCCCGAATACGAATGTGGGTCGTCCGCACTCGTCCCCCTTGCGTTTGGCAAATACAGGGGGCCTCGACTGGCTCGAGTCGGAGAGCTTGCGTTTTATAATTAGAATACAATATTGAACCACGATCGATGGATACCTTGTCCGGTAGGCCGACCCTACATGTGTATAAAGCTCTTTCATGTGACGTGAATGAAAATTGATTGACTGAAATTCATATGGTTTTAAAAAGAAATTCATTTGGTGTCCTATACATGTACATGTATAGTAAATACTTTAATTCACGCGATGAAAAAGCTTTAGATTGTAGTACAACCATCAGTCGAGTCCCCAGACTAGGTAAGGAATATTGGCGCCTTAGCCAATGGCGCTAATTGATTCACTCTTGCAGCAACAACCAACTGCGCACAAACCACAAACCCCAAGAGTTAAGCATGAATACAAACGCTTTACTGCTCCGGGCCGATCAGAACACTCCACTATCTGTACGTATGCGCTTTTGGCAGCAGACCTCAAGAGAATACTCAAATTGTTGAAGAAAGCCACGTCACATGCGAATGAAGCGTGATTATTGAATGACTTTTAAATTAGTACTGTTCTCACACCAATTGCAATTAGGATGGCTCGAAAAATGGACCTGCCTTGCTGTGATTAAAATTATTGTATTTATAATGGCACTCCAGGCAGCCTTTTATTATATAAACAATTGCATGACACATGAAAAAGTGCCTAACTCTTTCTTTTCTTCAGGTTATTGCCAATCATAGAGAAGTGTTTGCAAATGTAAGAATCGAGTGCTTTTTTTTTTTTTACTAAACGCATGTAATTTATGGTATAGTAGCTAGTAGGCTGTTTTTCTTCTTTTTCTCCGTCGAAGGTAAGCATATATATGCAACCCGGCAAACAAAAAATAATTTCAACTGAATCGAATTTATCGACATGCATGTATGACTAAATTCTTAGGCATTCACGCATGGCTGCATGCTGTGCACAGTTCGCTTACCTTCCGTCTTAAACTGTTGGCCATAGCATAGATTGCCGATGACGCGAGAGCTTTCTTGACACGTGGGAGGCACAAACAGATTTGACGCGCCTACTATCACAACGCGCAACAGGACCATCCACAGGTACAGCTCTCCCTCGACGTGCATGCCTGCCTCCTTTTGCCTTAGCTTCTCTTGAGTTGCGATCGGTTACCACTTGCGCTTGCAGGGTTGCGCCTGCTAATTTGAACATCCGGCCTGTACCCGTAAAGACGTTCATATGGTAGCGCATCTAATCCACTATATTTGTACCATACCTTTTGTGCACAGATGGACTTACAATTATTACTAAAAAAAAATTTGAGATTGGCCTTGGACGAAGACTGAGCCACTAATAATTATCACAAAACACTACATGCATCATGTGCGGCTTTATAGTGATATAATATCTTGGTCAGGAAAAAAAAGATATTGAACAACACAAAGCCAGGGTGATCAGTGACATGTTTGGGAGGCTAAATATCACCCTGGTGAGAGCCATAGCAAGGGCCATACTGGCCAGGAATGAGGTCCCTTCTGACTTTAATTTAGTGGGGTCATATAAAAAGTAATTATCATGTAATATCATTAAAATATGTATGCGGTGGTATATATGTATATGTGTATTATTATAGAAGCAATGTTGATAGAATAATTTATTATAAGAGGATTTGCCACTTGATATTCGCTCCATTGCAGTAGGTGAAGCTTTACATCGCCTGGTTGGAAAATGTGTTTGTGTAGTTGAAAATTCCAAAGCCAGTGACTTCTTTGCCTCCTACCAGTTTGGAGTGGCTTGCGCAGCAGGAGCAAAAAAGGTTATCCATGGTCTCAGGTCTTGAATGGATGATCTCTGGACAGATAAGAACTTCACAGTGCTGAAAATAGACATGCGTAATGCATACAATCTTGTGTCTCGTCAGGCCCTCTTGGACGACTGCAGCATTCAATTCCCAGAGTTGCTCCCATGGGCATCATGGTGCTATGGCCAACACCCAGTATTGCAGCATGTATTGGGTGCTATAAGCTCAGAGGTGGGTGTCCAGCAAGGAGACCCTTTAAGTCCAATGTTCTTCTGCCTAGTACTACGCAAGATTGTGTCTGCTATTGTATCACTCAGATGAAAATTGCTCCAGTTTGCTGTTTCATGCATGGTACCAAGATGCATGAAGTTTCACGTGCACTCTCCATCATCCAAGAGCATGGCCCTCCATTGGGTCTGTTTATTAATGCTGCAAAATGTAAACTCTTCAGTCATAGTGATCTCAGCATGTTCCCACCAGAAATGAAGAGATCTAGTGTACCGCATTTGGAGATCCTGGGAGCTCCTATTGGGGATGCTATTTTTTGTGCTAAAGTTGTATCCCAGAAGTGTGCTACAGCCTCCAAGTTACTCTCCCAACTGGAAGAGGTTGCTTCTGTGGACCCCCAAGTTTCTCTGCTTCTGTTACGACAGTGCGGCGGCTTTTGTAAGCTTGTGCACCTGGCAAGATCTACACCCCCTTCTCTCATTGCCGAAGGACTGGAGTACTTTGATAATGTTGTTCGCCACTGATTTGCTCTATTAACAGCTGTAGAGACCACAAATAGTGCTGGAAACAGGCACAACTCAGTCTTACCAGAGGTGGTTTAGGGCTTCGTCGGCTTTCAGAACATTCATCTGCCTGTTATATAGCATCTCTAAGCATGGCTGGCATGTGCTCTGAGACCAATCAGCACCTGTTGAATGCCATCGATAAGTTTAATGAAAATGTCTCTAATGAGGAGATGGTTACATTGGAAGCTATCAGGGAGACACCATGCCGCCAAAAGGTGCTTTCTAAGAAATCAGAAGACAGCCTGTTTGCACAGCTTTTTTCGAAATCATTATTGCCTGACAGAGCTCGCCTTTTATCAGTTTCATCTCCCCATACTGCAGCATGGCTTTCCACAGCTCCTTCTCCTGGTCTCAATCTACAGTTGCAGCCTTCAGAGTTCCAAGCAGCCATAAAATGGTGGCTCGGTGTTGGTATCTCAGGCTCTCAGGGTGCCACATGTCCTCATTGTCCAGCTCATTCTTTGGATCCTTCTGGCCATCATGCTTTAACATGCATGCATGGGGACGATGTGGTCATTCGTCACAACAGGCTCCGGGATGTATTTGCAGAGTCATGTAGGAGAGCCTGCATAAGTGCTCAGGTGGAGGTTGGGTATGGCTCTACATCTGAGGAGCGCCACACGCAACCAGCTGATGTCCTGGCAACAAACTGGATGATGGGAAAGCCTGCTGCATTTGACTTTACTGTCACATCACCGCTAACCTCAAGTAATCTACCTGAAGTGAGTGTGACAGCAGGGTCTGCAGCCTTTGCAGCAGAGGAGAGGAAGCATAAGGCCAACGACTCCAAATGTGCAGAACTGGGTTGGGTATGCATCCCAATAGCTGTGGAGACCTATGGGTGTTGGGGCACTGAAGCAAAGTGGGCACTATCGCAGCTAGCCTCTCACTTGGCCAAATGTCAGAACTGCCCAAAGTCTGCAGCTGTCACAGCCCTATGTCAGTAATTGAGCATGACCCTTGTTAGGGCAAATGTGAAGGCTCTTCTTTCAAGGGCCATCTCAGATGCAGGCTACTGATATAGTATTTGGTCTAGGTGGTAGGTTATCTAGGTATAACGTTAATGTTATTACGATGACCAACTGATATAGAGTCACGAGCTCCCTTGGCAAGATGGAGCTGTGAAGGAGATGCTCAGCCTGTGGACGTATATAATATCTAATGTCACTATATCAAATAAAACTGAAACCCATCTTTGCATCAATATAAATACACACACACACATACACACACACATACACACACTCTCCTTTCAACCTTGAGGGGTGTGTATGGATAAATAGCAGTGTTGGGCCACATCTGGGGGTGGGGTGAACAGCTTGGACACCAACACCAGTCCAAAGCTGTTCAACAGAAATATGATGAACGTCTTTGCCCTGTATATTCCAGTGTCCCCTGACCTCATCAGCTTTGTGTACCTGGTTGATATGACCATCAGGTCTATCAGGTGACAGCCACAGATCCACACATATACACACAAACACTTCACCTGTCCTTATTTAAAATGTGGTGTCTGCCAAAAATCCTGTATATAAGATTGTTCTATTTAACTGTACACACACATGATTGTATATCTTCGATGCCCAGCAGATGTATCACTACATACTTCCAACAACTGCTGTGTTTGTGTGTTTGTGTATATGTGTGTGTGTGTGTTTGTGTTTGTGTGTGCGATTGGATGTCTTTGTGTGTGTTTTGAGAATGTGCTATTGTATGTCTTTTTGTGAGTTTTGAGAATGTGCTTGTGTAAACAAATAGCCTAGACCTCTAGTAAGAACTTGAGTGTAAGCACCCCACCACCCATCACGCTATTCCCTCAACCCTCACCCTTCATTCCTCATACCTTACTCTCATCTCTAATCCTCACGCATCACCCCTTACCCCTCATCCCTTGCCCCTGAGGCTAGTATAAAATTACATGTGTCAGATGTGGTGAAACCATTACTTGTTCAGGAATTTGTTGTGTGTAACCAAACACTTACACATAGCCAACCAAATATTACTGACTACATATCAGGTAATGGAACCAACAGCCTATGCCAAAACCCTATGCCCATATCAATGTCATGCACACTCTGTCAACATGCCACCATCAATAATACTATAACAGCAATTTTAGTACTGCAAATGGTAATAAAACTCTGTTTTTATGTACTATTTGTACGGAGATGATCCATGCTACAATGTCAGACCACATCACACATGGTCACATTTACACACAAGGCATACCAGCCATTTTATCCACACACACACACATAAACACACCTGCACACACACACACGCACACACACACACATACACACACATAAACACACCTGCACACACACATGCACACACACACACACACACACACACACACACACACACACACACACACACACACACACACACACACACACACACACACACACACACACACACACACACACTGACCTGAGGTGAGGGCTCCCAATATAGCTGTAGCAGAGGAACAGTTGAGCCCTCTTAATAGGGTCCACATTATTGGCCACCTTATAAGGAAGTAAAGGTATAAGGTAAGGAAGGGAGGTCAGAGTAATGGGAAGAGGAGGGATTAGAGAAGGGGGTGAAGGGGGATAGAATTTAGAGAGGGAGAGAAGAAGGGGAGGAAAGAGTAAAGGTGGTGAAGGAGAGATGAGATGAGGGCAAGTAAAGGGAGTGGAGAGAAGAAATGTCAAACTAGGAAGTGTACTTACAGTCCACTGGCTTCACCTATATTCTTCTATATGTCTTTGATGTTTATTACTGCATCACACTTATCAGCCACCTTCTGCAGAAATGGTAAATGACTTGTGCTATGTCTGCACACAAACAAGGTGTGCTATGTTTGCACACAGTGAATGTCATCTGTCTCAGTTTCCTTGAAGAACTTAAATTTTCACCCCGCCCTCCTTTCCCAATCATAATGCATACACCGCATAAAAATACATGTATGAAATGTGATGTCTGGCTTTGGCAGTACCTCATTCCACATACACCCCACACACTTGAACACTCATCCACACACACATACACATCCACACACACACACATCCATACACACAATCCACACACACATCCACACACATCCATGCACACACACGTCCACACACACACACGCACGCACGCACGCACGCACGCACGCACGCACGCATGCACACACACACACACACACACACACACACACACACACACACACACACACACACACACACACACACACACACACACACACACACACACACACACACACACACACACACACACACACACACACACACACACACACACACACACACACACACACACACACACACACACACACACACACACACACACACATTAACTCTTGCCTCCTGCTGGCTTTTTCAACAGGAGATGGTTTGCTCTGTTCAAGGAAGTCTTCTGCATCATATGTAAATAGCCTGTGTGCATGTGTGGGGAGATACAATACTCCTGCAAGTGTGCGCGCGTATGTAGGAGGTAGTCGGCGGGCCCTATAGCTATCACCGCGTTTGGTCGGTTGGTAGGCTTGTACCAGGATTTGTGCTGCTGCAATGGGGATTGCAGTCCAATCGGATTGCAGCGTTCAAGTGGGTTCATTATCACCCAATTAGCGGCTGATGTGAGCTAGGTTTACTTAGTGGAGCGAAGACGTTTTATTAGCGATTGTATTACCAAGGCAGCTGACTGAAGAGTTGGACCAGAGATAATTTATATATTATCTCTGGTTGGACTACCCAAGTACGAAGCAAGAACAGCTAGATGGTAGCAATAGTGTTTGTTGAGATCTCGAGCAGAGATGTATTTAGCATTCTTCTAGGAAGGCTTTCCGCACTACAACTACGTCTTTGGCTTCTACATTATATCAGAGATTATATATAGTACATAATAATCTCTGATTATATCGAGCGCCCGTCGGTCATCTAGATCTGACATCGATACCACAGCATGGTAGTATGGCTTGTGGGCCGTCGCTACCATACTGTACAAGTGTACACATGACATCATTACCACGTAACCTAACACTAAACGTGTATATATAACATAATAATATTCACAACAATAGCATATACCACCGCGATAGTAAGGCCCGCCCGACTATGTAGGAGGAACAACATGTGCATACATCAAAGCATGTGCATACATCAAAGCATGTGCATACATCAAAGCATGTGCATACTTCTTGACATCTCAGGAATTTTATTTGCACATATTATATATATTTAATAATTATAATATTTCCAGTTACTGCCCACATCATAACCTATATTAGCATGTCCAATGCGGCGATATGTTACATTACAGTTACGAGCATGTTCAATTTGATGTGGATGTCCAATGTGATGTGGCACATTACAGAGATGATGGCGCATCCATGGGTATTATGCATGCTGATTTGCATTTGAGAAGCAGCATACAGTGTAACTATAAGGAGATATATCATTTTTATAAATGGATCACCCCAGTGTTGCCGTGGTCAGCCTTGACCGTCCGCCAGCCGTCCGCCCAAGGACAAATGCTTAAGATGTTCAAAACACCGTACCCCGACCGTCTGATGATCTCTGATCCGCACAAGCAGTGCATGGCGTGGCAAACGCCAATGATTTTATTAAGAAGGAATTGACGCATGTAACGTTTTAATGCCCTCGTTAAGATTGTTCTCTCAGTTTTCTCTAGTAGAATGCTGCAAGTGCATACTGCTAGCTGATCGCCCGTGCATGAGTATATAGCGTTCAAAATATCATACCTAGCCACGTGTGCATGGGTTGTGGTTGGTTCAAGAGTGAACTATATTTATGGTTTTCTGATTATAAACGTGCCAACACTTTACCAATTTAATGTATACGTTTATTGATGTCAATTTGGCAAGTATAGGTCTTGTAGTTATACGTGTAGTACCCTCCGCTTCAAGCATAGAAGTTGATAGAACAGAATGTTGGGACTTGCACATTTACTACCGACAATGCATGTGCATATTTATACATGTATTTAAATCATTTCCTCCTTCAAGGCGTTTTAAGCTTCCTCCCTGTAATCATATGTGAAGTGAAAGCACCATGTTTTCTCATCAGAAACTGCCAGGTCAAAATCCACCATAAAAAAAAAAAAGATCTTGTCCATTGCAGATGCAGTGGCAGCTGCAATAGCAAAAAGATGCTATGCATGCAGATTGCTCATGCATATGCATGTTTGGAATCCTTACACGACTGAAGGCTACGGCTGCAGCATATCAGCTATAATGCATTTAAGTGAGCTTAAAAGCTTCAGATGGTGTGAGCTATCAAGCACTTAGACAGCACCACTATCATTGCAGCTAGTATTGGGGATATGATGTACTTTAGTATGATTCTGGGCTGTTGCGTCGTTAGTGCTCCCTTTCTTCATCGTCATGACTCATGAAGTGGGAGATCTGTTGACTATCGGACAGCTCCAGCTACAAATTCGCTAACTTCGCTTAGTGCATTTCAAACTAGCTGGTTTCTTGCATCAATCTCTCTGAGCAGGGATATTAATATCCCGGGGCCTGCTCTGAGCTGATATTGCCGCGATCGCATTGTATTCTTAAAACTCGCGATGGTCTATATATTATCTCTGGTGAAACGGAGGCTGCATGGCTGGTGGTGCGTAAACTTTATCTGTGGTTCTACTCTATTGGCATTGGGTACGATGTGTAGGTAGAACTCAGCGTGGCCACACTAACTTAGGTCAGGACACGCCCATCTAGGTATGTGGTTAGGCCAAGCGATTTAGGCCTATGTAGGTAGTTGTGGTTGTGTGCTGAGTGCATCTGGTGTGATGTGGGTAGCTGTGGATGCATGCTATACTGATCTGGTGTAATGTGGGTAGTTGTAGGAGGGTGTCTGGTGTGATGGGGTAGCTGTGGTTGTGTGATGGGAGTAGCTATGGTTGTGTGCCTCATGAGGGCACTGGTGTGATAGGGGTAAGTGTGTTTGTGTGCTGAGGGACATCTGGTGTTATGGTTTAGCTGTAGAGTAACTGGTGTGATGTGTATATTTAGGTGGCTCAGTGAGCAGAAAACCTGAATAACCTAGGTATTCAGCTGGCAAATTGTCAAAACCTATTCGAAAAAAATCGATTTTCTTTTTTCAAGTATTCGGAAAAATCGATTTTCAGATCCAGAAAAACCTGAAAAATCGATTAGTGTTTTAAAAGTATTCGGAAAAATCAATTTTCATTATTCAGGGGAGGTTACACACCACCCCCCTGCCAAACTCCCAGATCATTACCTACCAGACCTAAGCATGCATGTACCCACCAGACCTAAGCATGCATGTGCCCACCAGACCTAAGTATGCATGTGCCCACCAGACCTAAGCATGCATGTGCCCACCAGACCTAAGCATGCATGTGCCCACCAGACCTAAGCATGCATGTGCCCACCAGACCTAAGCATGCATGTGCAAGATTCAAGCAGGTTTGTCAGCAACTTGACTCAGATGTAGGTCAACACTTGGTGATATAATTACAGGGAGATCAGTGGTCTGTTGGTCTTTTCAGTTCAGGGCTTCTGAGGTTTTTAAATAATGAACAAAGTCGTTAGGATTCTCAAGACGTTGGTGATCAGCTGGTCCCACCCGAGGCTTCTCAAGACTATCAATGATTGTGGAGATAGAACAGGAAATACTGGTTGTAAAGGCAATCTTCACAGGTTTGTAATCTTCATTGCTCCACTCTAATCCAGGAGGGAATGTACAGAAGTTACCTTTTGTAAATGTTAATTGACAAAATAGTTATGTTATGTGCACTGCCACTATGGTGTAGTGTGCATTAGTATGGTATAGTTGGTACAGTGCACATTACTATTTTATACTGTATGTTGTACTAGCACACACACACACACATGTGTGCAACACATGCACACACACACATGCACACACATGTATGCCACACATGCACACACACGTGCACACACACATGAATATACACATGTGCACACATACACACACTAACACACACACGTGCACACACACATGTGCACACACGCACACATACATTTACATGTTCACAGCATTTTACCTCAACGGTAAGACGATCATCCCGGCACTTCTTTCTGGAATAATTAGTTTCTGACCACTTAGAATGAGACAACATACCTAAGCTTGAAAGCACACACCAGTGCCCCAATCACTGCCAATGCCACCATGACTGTGAAGGCCAGCACTCCAATGATGATGATGATGGTAGTATTACTGCTACCATCTGAAGCAGAAAGGCAGGTTATGGTGACTGTAAATGAATAGTACCTTCTAAATTAGCATAATTGTACCTTCAGTAAGTCCAGTAGTCCTAGCAGCTCCTGTCCTGGAAACAACAACAGCAAGTGAAGTTGTAGCTGGTCTGATCATGCCCGGTACGCTACTGTTTGTTCTCATCGATCAGTACCATTACTGGCTCTGGTTCAGATGATGTGGCTTGTAGCACTGTTGTATTGAGTGCTGGTATAAACACATACCCACATTAGCACATAGACACAGACACAAACACAAACACATAGACACAGACACACAAACGTTTTACATACACACATATATAAAATTGTATTATGAATGCAAACCCACCAATAGAAATAACTCACCTCCCTTTGATATGCTAACAGGAGGTATGGTGAGGGTGACTGCTTGAAACTGATACCATGAGTAGTCAAGCTGCTTTGTGTAGCACTCAAAGAAAACACACTGGGTCCCTGCACTCACAACTACAGCTAAACTTGTACTGCGTAAGTAAATAGTTCCTTTCCTAATCACTGTACATGTTTCCTGTTGAGGTGGCACTGGTTAATTAGTTAAGCTGAAATTGTACATACGTTGTCAGTGGAGTTGCAGCCATAAGCCAAAAGTCCCCCTATTAGATTGGTTCCAGAAACAGTAACATTGATGAGGCCTGTTTCGTATTGAACAGATAAGGATGCTGTTGGTGTTTGTGTGTTTACGAATGTGTGTTGCGAATGCGTGTGTATATGTGCAGGTGTGTGTTTGTGTGTGTGTGTGTGTGTGTGTGTGTGTGTGTGTGTGTTTGTGTGTGTGTGTGTGTGTGTGCGATTGTGTGTGTATGTGTGTGTGTGTGCGTGTGTGTGTGTGTGTGGTTGATTAGATTCCAATCATAGACTCTACTTTTTGAGGTGATAAACTATTCAACACGTATACGTACGTACATGTACCATATCATTACTTTGAAATAATAGCATTTGAAATCGATTGCACGCCACGACAATTTTTTGCAGGCACGTGCCGGACATTGTCATGTGTATCGTAGATACGTATACAATCATAGATTATTTATTTAGACTACGTAAATCTATGATACAATACTTCATTTGGGACACAAATTACAAAAGGAGAACACAATTATATAGAGATGAAAGGTAGGAGGTTACATGTACTTTCGGATGAATTCCTCTACCACATATGGTTATAATATAATATTCACATCATCATTATTATATATACATGTATATGTACAGTTTCCGTGTCAATGTCCGATATTTTATCACCTTATAATGTTATAAAAATGCTTTTCGTTTGAATCCCAATTTCTTCCGAACGCTAATTAAATGCTATCGACTTCCTATTTTCAACCGTTCATACTACACCATTTCTCTATGACAAATGACATTTTGGAGCCTTAACTTGCTCCGCGCCAGTATTGCAACGTTTGATACCTGACCGGGTTCAAACCCGCCATAACTTTATATTAGGTAGGAGTAATCAAAACGCTTCAAATTCGGTTTATAGGTACAGAGGTCCTATACCTAACGATTTGTACTGTTCGTTAATTTTTATGCCATCCGTCACGGAGATACAGTTGAACAAAGTACGTCCACTTTTTCCCGCTCGATTCAAGCCAATGATTTTGGCAAATCGCGTCCCGCTCAATGTATGGGGAGGCGGTTATTGGCGCGAGTAGAGCAGGATAAAGTGCACTAAATAGTATATACATGTATACACGCATGCACCTGGGTGGATGTGATATAATCGCGATTTTGGTAGAAATGACGTCAACGTGTCAAGCAAATTGTCTGACAACCATTCTATGACCATATGATATCCAATTACATGTATTTGGACGATAGTAATTTTAGCTGTAGGTATATTATCTCTGGGAATATTCCGCTTTTTACTTATCCCTTGTAAGATGGAGCCGGCCGGAGAGGATCGATCGGAACTCAATATATACATGTGACAGTTACTATTAAACGAGGGAGCGGACGTACTGAGTACTACATGTAGTCATGAAAATTAGCCGTAGCACATATCGATGACGATGGTGGCTCGGTTCGCGCTATGTATGTAGACCTTCTCTGTATAGAAGCGGTAAGCGAACAGGCATAGTACCCCTGCCTTTCTATATCTATAAAGTGTGTACAACAACAGCACTGACAATTCTATAATGGTTCACAAGACCTTATCAGGTTGCCATGGTAACTAATAAGAACAATATGAGGGGTGTGACACATCACATAAGATGGGGTGAGAAAACTGCACTTCATTAGTACATGGTGCAAAGGACGATCTGTCTCTGGGCTCGAATGGGTTGTCAACTAACTGCTTACTATAATGTCATTTCTTGCATGCAACATGCACAGCTCTGTAATGTGATGAATTTTTTAGTATGTAGGTATTTTCTGTCAATGCGCACAAGTATACATGTATGTTATACCTTCTAGCCCCCCCGGGACACAGACATTTAAATGACCACGTACCCCCCGGGACATATATTGTCTATTTGCTTCGGAAAGTGTGCACACGCGTTCATACTTTACCTTATTTACAATTCGAATCATTACTACCCCACATTAAACTCAGTGGCTGTAAAATTGATCTATGTTATTCCCCATTGATGCACTGATGTGTAGTTGAATTCTGGTCCTGAAATATACTGCTTATGCTAAGATAATAGAGCAGCTTCAGTTACTGTTTTATTTTTTAAAAAATTGTCACTAAAAGGCAGTGCACATATCAAAGTTAGTGGATTGCAAATGAAAAGTGGGTAGTAAGTTCATACATAAGTTTTACTATTCCAATGCAATGTAAGGAAATTGCCTGTATTTCTCTAGCAGTGTCTGGAGCCTGGCCGATGTACAGGTGTGCACACTGTAAAATGCACCACACTCATAATGTATTTTGTGTACTTTAAATATGTAGAGGACGGTAAGTACTATTACTTGCATGTATATTAAATCAATCTAATAAGTTCTTTTTAATTTTTTTCTGTTGAGTTTGACAATACAGTGTGTAGACTTGTGCACACTTTTAATACCACACATGGCAGCATGGTTACAGACCTTAATTGTTACTACTATTAGCTCAAGCATTGAATGGCATAACATGTACATAATATAGCCCTTAAAGATGCAGTATTTCCCCATTGAAACACTGAATGAGACTCCTTTACTTTGCACATGCTACATGTAGCTGGCCTTTTGTTGTCATCAAACAGCAAATACTTACCCACATACACATGTACAAGACAGAAAGAACTGCTTGCTCTGTCCTCTCAATGGCTCCTATTTATGGCCTGCCATGTCCTATTGCTTGTATACCTGTTTGCAGTCCCTGGCTGACCGCCCTGCCACGTTCTAAAGCTTGTGAACCAGTGTGCGCTACACTACTGCCAAGTCCTATAATTTTTTAACCTGCTTGCAATCCCTAGCTAACTGCCCTGCATTCAACGTCTTACAGCTTGTGAACCTGTTTGCAGTTCCTAACTGACTGCCCTGCCACGTCCTAGAGTTTTTTAAAAACCTGTTTGCAGCCCCTGTATGACTGTCGCCCCGCGTTCTTGAGTCAGCGCTGCGTTTTTAGCACCAACAGTGGGCTAATTGATTCGTTAGCATGCCATTTGGTAACCAAACGCAAGCGGACACTGGGCGGGTTCTAAGAACTCTGGCCTCTCCCGTTGAAATACAGACTCATACCTTCCGTATTAGTTTTTAAATGTCACGTGCGTACGAATTTTTGATTGCTTTTCTGGCCAAAATAAAAATAAAAATACAGTTGTTTATGTCCTGTATTTCCTCATATTCTGCAAAGGAATAGCCCAATCCACGAATAATGGAAAAACCTTCAAAACCTGAAAATCGGTTACACACCCTATGTATTTCCATTTCTTCTCTCTTCCTTTCCTTTTAAAATCATTCTTGCATTCATTCTATTTTTCTCTTTAACCACTTTCACCCCTTTCCACTGTGTACTTTCACACACGATACATTTAATATAGCTACTTGTTTTATACATTGCAATTGGTTTCATTGTCATGTCAAGAAGAGGATTTACATGCATGTACAAGAGCCCAGGAATTTGAACATTGGCTTCAATATTCAACACGTGGTCCACAGCCATTGTTGGTAAAAGTATTGCATTGCTGGTGATGTACCTCCATTCAGAGTACATTGTACATGTGCATGTAGACAGGTTCTCAAATTAAGTTGCTGCATGTGCCATATGTTGTTGTACGTGCAGTTATTGTGATTTATAATATATCTTTACAGTTAATAAAGAAGGCAGTTTGTGGTGGAAAACGAAGGACCATTCATGTATCAACTGCACTGCAACTTCCAAACAATTGACAGGTTTGTTTTCTTTGGTCACATACTGATAATTATAATGTACATGCAATTAGTGATCCATGCAAACATTGTGCCTGCAGCCCCCCCCCCCCCCCCCCCCCCCCCCAACCCCCGCAACCAAGCATCTTAACCCCTCCAGATGGTATGAAGCCACACTTTTAGATAAATATATACATACATGTACAGATAATACAGTTACTTAATAGTAAACCTACTTGTCATGTAACAATGGAGTATGGAAGTTGAATTGTGTGCGCATATTTGTCCATTTTTTCAATTGTGCCTTCCTCACTACACAAATGTGAATCCATAGTGATAGGCCTGCAGCGAAACTCCACAGCTGGATGCAGAACGCTGAGGTGAGGAGAAGACCTTGGGGTGGCTGTTGGTGCAAAATATACGCACGATTGATAAAAGGAGGAAGGAAGAGCACACAAAAGGTGATAGGGTAGGCGGCTAGGGGGAGCATCTGTTTAAGCACCAGGGTTTGCATCACACCATGGTCATACAAAGTGTTCCACTTCGCTCTGTAGCACAGTATGACTATGATCGTAACCATAGCAACGGACTGCATAACCAGCGCAATAACCCCTGGTACATATAATAAAGCAAACTGTTCGACGAGTCCGGCAATGTTTTGCTGACCGGGACATTCTTGACTCTCGCTCCGTATCCAGCACCATGATCCAGCGAGTCCGTACGTATTCGTTGTGAATGGTAAAATAGCTACGAGTAGGGGTAGCAGCAGGGAGGTAATCACATACACAATCTCCAGTCTCTTCATGTTTTTGTAAAAAACAGCATAGCAGAAGATGTGAAAGGTCACCCATAGTGTGAACATCAGCTTCAACACGATGGTGTATTCATGGAAAAAGCCTAGAGCAACGCATGGACGTCCACTCATTTTGTCGAAGATTGTTCTGTTGCCGAAAACAAACGTCATCTGGACGGCTCCTACAATCGCATGGACCAGAGCACTCACAACTGGGTACAGAGCCAATCGGTAAACTACCTTTTTGTACAGCTTCATTATTAGAAACTGGAATATTGCAGCAGCGCAAACCAAAATAGCTACGCCTCCGGTCGAAGAATATACGAGGGCCGCAGTTCTATTGAAGTCAGTGACAACACAGGACGAGGTATTATTCGTGCTGGAAGACATTGTCGTGGGGTAATAAAGTGACGATAGAAAAAGATGCAATGCCAATGGGGGCGGGGTATAAATGATCAAATTCATACAATTGATCACATGCTATGTTAGCCTAAATATAATAACAATAATTATTTAAAGCTAGCGCTAACCCATACTACTATGACACAAGTATGGTGAAAAATTGATTCTGCATGGAGTACGAGACTGCGGCCAAACTGACGTGAGAATGTGTTAATAAAGGCAGCTATTTTGTATATTCATTTCGTGTATGCAACATGCACGTAATTAAACTCAAGCGGACCTATCCCAGGCCAGACCGGAAAGGTTTTTGTGTACGTGGGAATATAGAAGTGTGTATAAGTATATGCATATGTTATGCGCAAATCGTGGATTTGCGCAATCCCTGGATTGTCCTGCGCAAACCCTGGATCCATGGTTTGTGGTACAATCCATGGATTGGCCGCGCAATCCTTTGATTGCTCGTGCGCAAGGCATAGATTAGGACACTCCTGGGATTGCCCTGCGCAAAGCATAGATCAGACAGATCTGTAACATATTAGCGATGGGTATCGAATAATGAGTACATACACATTACTTGATATCAAATAATATAACACGCGTTTGCAGTACAAATAAAAGGCCTATATGGTGTACAAATACAACTGATGAGACACCGAGCACATGCAGTTAACTGTGCCATTGTTCAGAACTCTTGATAAACAGTCCTTCATGTGTCCCTTTGTACAGTTGCTTGTCAAGCCTCCAATAATGCTATGAAATACATTTCCCCTGAGATGCAGAAATAAATGAAGACAAAGTATTACATCAAGATTGTAATTGGCCTTGCATGTAATTACTTAATTACATGTTAGGGGCTCCTAGTCCTGCCGCCTTCGCTCTTATTTCTGCATTAATTCTTAGGTGCTGAAAGAATCGAACTTTCGACCTCCGTGGTGTAAACACGATACTCTACCAACTGAGTTAAACACCTGGGATATCCTGAGGCGCCGTGATACACGAGCCCAGCAAGCTTAAGCCAGTGCAATTTAATAGCCCAAGACTAATATAATTTCCATTGATTAACTACCATTTCCTCAAGTCCTTGACTTTGATGATGCTGGTCTGCCCTTAAGAATGGTTGAGTCAGATCACCAGGCCAGTTCTTTACAAAATGAGCAATTAATGTGCTCCCATTGTAATATTTTGGGTAAAATTAAGATATGAGCAATTAACTGATTTGGTGCAATGTTCCAGACCGCCTCCTTGCCTCTCTCCTCTGATTGGCTCTGAAGAGCAGGATTGGTCCACACCTATCCAATTATCAGTGATTAACATTGTAGATAAAATCACAACTTGAACACGCACTTGCGGCTACTATATAGGTTAGTAATTTTCTCATAAATCCTGGTGCTATATGATGGATTTTAGTGGCACTGATTAGATCTTTGCTGCAGTTTTTTTGAGAGATGGAAAAAAAAAAACATACACATACATGTACATGTATAACTATGAAATTAACAATTTTCTCTGTACAGTAAGAGCTTTTTTTTTGTATCCTATGTTATATATTTGTTGTCATATATGGATCCAGGATTTGCGCAGGATAATCCCGGGTTTGCGCAAATCCACGCTTTGCGCGTAACATATATATGTAATGGAATTGGAAACGATTCACGTTATCCATTCGTTACGCCGTCAATATTCAGTTAATGGATAGCTTTAAAATAGCCTATACTAGTTGTAGGAGTGTGGTCGATTTATCATTTAGAAAGAAGGAAAAACGCAGCGCATCTTTAGCTACAAATATATGTCGACACAAATGATGCTTTGTTGAATTGGTCGCTTCGAAGATGGCTAATCACCCTGATTTATGAAATTGTTGCAACTACGTGTAACGTCCTGCACTAAGATATCTAACACTGTTAAAAAAAAAGATCTGTTGTCAGACCAACACACTTAAGGTGGTGCCAATTGAGACAAGAGTCGTCGGCATCGAATTGACTCAAACTCGTGAAGATCTTCTTAACGAGTTGAACACAGCCAATTTAGATTTTTCTTCAATAAGTGCTTGAAAAACATCGGAAAGTTTTGCAATTCAACAATAATTGGCATCATAAAGCTTAATTTGCATGGTGACGACTGCGGTGCATGCTCAGGTAGGTACTTTACAAGAATTTTTGAAATAGGTTTTTAAGTTACAAAAATAGTATGGCTGGAAAGAGCGTGAGAAATGCAGTATAATGGTATATTATATGTGTAGATATCATTCATATTATGAACAATAATTGATGGTTTGTAACCAAAAAAAAGAGACGCGGTAGTCAATAGGAGCGGTAAACAAAAATTGGCACGGTTATGGTTTTAAACGATGTAGTACTTATACATCATCACTAAAAGTTTCCAATTTAACTTTCTGACCCAATATATAAAGGCTATTGGTATCTAATTTTGCTTATTATACAATGTTTACAACAATTATTTGCATGACAAGATAGGAGTAGAGAGCACTTCTATATACATAATAAAGCAAACACACTAAGGCAAAAGTGGTCACAAAGCTCAAGATCACCTAACATATAATCAACTAGTAGTTGATTTGATTTCATTTTCTTCATCATCTTCAGCTGGTCTCATTTGGAACCCAGTACATGTATAAGTAACAGTCACTTTTGAACTCTGGCTTAACATCGGAAGCAAGTATACATAGTGGCTTCCAGAGCAGCTTCAACTTGGTAAATTTACTTCAGACTTGACTGCATGATATTTCTTTGGCATTTCATTGGCAGCAACATCATCCTCTTCTAAACAGCTGATATTTTTTCAATGTACATGTAGCACTGGCTTTGTGATGTTTGTTTTCTGTTCAATATACTTGATATTTTATTGAGGTGACGTATTTTCTATTGAAACTGTGAGGAAGCTCGCATCCCATCTGGGGTTGAATTTATTCTTTCTGAGGTCGTCATGAGTTTTGTCAAAACTTGTTCTTCTGTTTGCACACTTGCTACACTCAGAATGCAGTGCCGTTTTTTTTTATATAAGTAATTCTTGAATTGGTTTGCACACTACTATTTGCCACAATGGACACCCTGGATGAATCAAAGATGATGGTACTGGATTGATGAGAGTCTGGCTAAGGCAAGACACATTACGTATTGGTACAGAACATCAGATTCATGATCTGGCAAAGATCCTACTAGTTTTTCCCAATTCCCAACTGTCAACATATTTGACTTGGTTTTGATCTAGTGGTGCCCTGGAAAGTACACAGGTCATTTTCTTATAAATGGTAATTTAGAATGGTACCATCATTCATGTCTGTCTTATTTGTAACGCTCCATAAATAACCACTGAACGAAGTCCTTGAATGCCTTCAAGGAATGGTAGGTACATGTAAGTCAAAATCTTTCTCTGGTATGGTAAATTATATCGTTCGGTACTTTGTGTATCTTAGTTCTAAACAATGCTCCAGCAATACATGTACGCAGTATCAATCTATGTGCAAAAATGGCGGCTATTAAATAGGCAATTTGGCGCCATCTGGGAAACACCTTGCGCCAACACCAAAACACGTGAAACTCTCGTAATAAACGGTACAGTGTTTAAAGAATGAGTCAAAGTTGATACCAAACATGTCATGTGACAAATAAGGTGCGTATTCACTCGATGGAATTGGTCGATTTTTTTAGCGGTACGTACATTGCCCGGTACACGTTTTCCCCACTTTTATACTGTATCAAAATGTATTAGCTTTGACATAATCCACATACATAAGCCTGCTAAAGCATGTTTAGCGTACCAGTAGGTTCTTTTGGCAACAATCTCCTCTCAAAATGAAAAACCAGTGCCAAAAATTGCACCCTTACATGGTCTTCAATTTTTGGGTGCATTTTACGGGGGGTTTGAAGTACCTAGCTCAGGTATTCCGCAACATTTCCCCCCAATTATGCAAATGATCCAGCTCAGTAATCACATAATGAACATCACCTTTATTCAGGGTCTTCAATCTGTACTCTGCCACTATTAGATCAAATTGTACATTGGAATTTAAAATTGGGATTCGCACATACTGTGGCGCATATATCTGCATCATCCTGCATGGGGCGGAATTTGATCAGCACGATGCGTAAAATTGCTATGGCATCAAATCAGTTACAGCCGTTTAGTCGGACCGAATTTTCCATAAATGACCAGCGCTCTGTCATATGTCCTTTGGCATTCTACATGTACAGTGTATGAGTAATGACTATCAGTATGCCCCGTGACCAGAAACTGGTAGTGTTGAATTGCCCAGCGTATAGTGAGAAATTTATTAAAATTTGTATCTGCATGTATTTGGATATACATGTAATTCCTCCGGTATACCGTATATAATTTTTACGTCGCTGTTCTGTTGATGAAGCTGCTAAGGTTGCCCTTTATCGTCTTCGGCTTATTGTGCACCAAGTAAGGTTTATGAATTTTAAAAAATACATTTAAACTGTGTTTCATGCAGCTATTGTGGCGCATGCTGATAGCGCACTATAGATCTACTATGGCGTATCAGACAGTTGTACCTGCATGTACACTAGCTACTAGTAAACATAATAAAATTTATGTTGTCTAAGTTCCACCTATAATTAGTTGGGACAAAAAAACTTTCCTAGCTATTTTGTTGCGATAATTAATTGGCACATAATTGGCCCGGACGAAATTTCGCAGATAACATGTATCTCCCTTCGCCACGCATATTGTTTTGGCACGTAACTTCCACCGCGCATACGCCAACCAAAATCATCCATTGAATGTAACATTATACGTTTATAAAACATACAAAAAACCTAGGGACACATGACTGGCGTTGTTATTATAACAAGCTAAGTGCATCAGTAGAATGATCTTCCAACTACAATGACAGTAGCATGCTTTCCAAAGTATTGCTAATCGCCCAAATCATTCCAAGTGCAAACAAGTTTAAAAGACTGTTTTAGGAACAGGTAAACTAGTATACACGTTGTTTGGGCCGCCCTTCCATCAGCTTTGAATATTATTACCTTTTATAATAAGCCGCATCGATGTCAGAAATACATCGACCCCTCTTTTTAAAAAATGATATTTTTCTGCTTTGTTAAATCACCTTCACCATTATTCAGTGTTGGGCAACTTACCATCGATATTCTAATGTGTACATTAACGTCTGTAATTGCAAATTTCCTTTGACACCGTAATGAGTTTAAACTGCTCCGATGCAAGCGACAATTATGCTGGCCCCATGAAATTTATAGCTACCCCGAGGGGCTAAAGACTTGTCTCTCGGAATTTTCGCCAACTATACATGTATAGTAATTAGCATATCTAATTAGGTACGGGCATATTTCACGTATGACATAGTATGAGTACCGAAAAATTGGTGATCCTGTAAAAATTGTGACGCGGGTTACTAATTTGTTCAGGTACATAATATTCGAGTGAAGGCTGGTTTGTGTTCGTTTGATTGCTGTTGTGGACTGTTTCTGGATTTATGTGTATGCCCTTACATTTTCTATGCTGTGATACAGATCTGGTTTATTTGTAACGCTCTGCTCAATATTTCTGGTGCGTAAAAAAGTATCTACCCTTTAGTTATTTTTGTGTTGGGAACAACCAGGAAACCGATCAGATGTACGTACTCCCAAGGTCTTACTCTATATGAATTTCAAAATTTCACAAACTTTGGTTGATGCCCCTATGTGTTATCCAGCAGCTTATGAGTTTAAATATGGCACGTGCTTCCATTTATTAGGTGGTTAGGCACTGCCCGTGTAACATGGCTTTGCAACTTTTTTTATCTTTTAAGTACCTTATAGTTTAACAAAGTTTAACTCTAAATAAAGACTACCATAATATTCAAGCTACCTAGAAAAGAAGTACCTATAAATGCGTTTTGCTATAGATTTACATGTACAAAATACCATAATTTTTGGCTGATGCCCAAGGCATACCCCAGATTTTCTCAGGATATCACTCGTCCCCAGATATTTGTATTTATATCATTGGACATTGCCACGAAAACGAAACTACATGCATTGCGTATTTTTGCAACTTTCCCGTGTGCTTACAACCCTAACCCTACATGCATTTTAAAAAAGATGTTGGTATGCTCCTTTGGTTGCTATGCTTTTGTTGGTGTGTATGATTGTGTTGACTTTCCAAATTAGGATGAAGACAGCAGAAGACTTGAAGAGGTTGATTGAAGGTTTTAGTAGTGGTGCAGACAATGCACTAACTATAGGTTTCAGTATAAGAAATGGCTTGGTAGTGCAAATATATACCACCTTAATGCAGCAAAGCATTATTAAAACTATTAATGCTTTATAATACAGACATCGACACAAAAAATCTCAAGGGAAAACTGTTATATAATAAGTAAAGCAACATGCATGAAACAGCTTCCTTAAAACATTCTACCATCAAAATGAGGTCTGCTCATAGTTGGTGTGAAAAGTAAAGGGCATCCTCTAAAGAGAAGTAATGCCTTTATGTTCCTAGGTCCATAAAGTTTGAGTTGCATGGAAAATGAAGTATTAAGAGCTAAAGCAGATCAAAGCCACAATTTTAGCACAATACATCAGTACTATAGAGGAGACAATAAAACATACAGTACAACATGTCCGTAAAACAATATATTCATGTCTTGGATATAGTATTACATTAGCTGATTGGATAAGCTGATTATCATATTAGAAATACAAATTGGATTTGTTGATGTAAAGGTTAAGTCTAAAATAAATAAAATGTTACCATAGCTTTGTTCAAAACCTCAAAGCAATCAGGAAAATAATTTGTATAGGACAAGCTCAAAAGACGAAGTTGCTTTTTTACACCCATGAACTAAATATTGCTAAGGAGCAGGATAAACGGCTATTGGAAAAATAAATAAAAAGATAGCTGTTACTGAAGAAAGGTAAAGAAAATACAGAGTGTTGCAAAAGGCAAAGTAGAACTGTGAATTGAGATGGACACGTAAATATTACAAAAGCAATGACTGCCATGCCATACAGCATACAGAAGTGATTGATCTAGTCTTTAAACACATGAGGTTTGTTAATGAAGCAAATGTATTACACCAACTGAAGGTAAAATCGTGGCGTTAAATATATATATATATATAATATATGGGACAGTTTCCGCGAAAATGTCCGAGTTTTATAACATTATAATCTTATAAAAATGCTTCTTGTTTGAGTCGCTATATCTTCCGAACGCTAAACGGTATCGAATTTCTATTTTCAAAAGTTCATACTACACCATTTCGCTATGATAAATTACATTTTGGAGTCTTGCACTTGCTCCATGCCAGTATTGCAACGTTCGATACCCGACCGGGTTCAAACCCGTCATAACTTTGGGTAGGAGTAATCAAATCGCTTCAAATTTGGTTTGTAGGTACAGAGGTCCTATACCTATCGATTTGTACTGTTCGCTAATTTTTATGCCATCCGTTACGGAGATACAGTTGAACAAACTACGTGCACTTTTTCCCGCTCGTTTCGCGCCTATGATATAACAACCGCCTCCCCATACATTGAGCGGGACGCGATTTGCCAAAATCATTGGCAGGAATCGAGCGGGATAAAGTGGACGTAGTTTGTTCAACTGTATCTCCGTAACGGATGGCATAAAAATTAACGAACAGAACAAATCGATAAGTATAGGACCTCTATACCTACAAACCGAATTTGAAGCGATTTGATTACTCCTACCTAAAGTTATGGCGGGTTTGAACCTGGTCGGGTATCGAACGTTGCAATACTGGCATGGAGCAAGTGCAAGACTCCAAAATGTAATTTATCATAGAAAAATGGTGTAATATGAACTTTCGAAAATAGGAAGTTGATAGCGTTTAGCGTTCGGAAGATATAGCGATTCAAACAAGAAGTATTTTTATAAGATTATAATGTTATAAAACTCGGACATTTTCGCGGAAACTGTCCCATATATATATAATTATATATATATAATATATATATATATAATTATATAATTATATATATATATATAATAATTATATATATATATAATTATAATTATATATATATATGGTAATTGCTACCTATTGGAAACATGGAAGCACACTAAAAATTGGAGATGATGTTACAATGACTACATGAATTCTTAGTCGACTATATCACTGATGATTTGTACATCAGTGAAACCGATGTATAACATTATCGTATAAGTGTGTGGAAGACTTACAACAAAATTTTGGTGTGATTATATTATGCATTGTTATAGCAAAGAGGCATGGATTACCGTTCCCGCAAAATCCGATGTTTGGAATGCTATAACTTTGTCACTACATATGCAAATACCACGTTTCACATACCATATAAATTTGCTCTGAAAGGCTATATTAAATTCAGTGCAAATATTGTGTTTGAAAAAATATTCCCGTACCTAATCTAATGCGTAGTTGCGAGGTGGTAAAGTCATGACTGTTTAGCCGTACATAGAAGAGACGTGTCTGCGCTGTGTAATTAATATCAGTGGCTTACCGAAATAAGCACTTCTGTCAGCCCCTCCCTGTATGCAAAAACTAAATACGTATACATGTAGGGATTTTCACTGCGATAACACTGCATGTAATATAACCCAAACAGTATTTTTGAAGCCAGCATTTTTGGTAGTTACTTTATCAGCATTTTCTATGTGAAAGTGATGATAAATATTGTAGATCTGTAGAGAAAAAAATGATAAAATAAAAATAAAAATAAAATTAAAGATGTATATCATACTGATACATCAGTCAATACTAAACCTTTGTCACTTTCACTCTTAACATCTTGTTGTTATGGAACTGACATCAATAAGGGAAAGTTTTAGTAATTGTAATAATAATGGGATATAATTTTTCCCCACAAATCCAGGTTTGCAATAATGAGATGCAAATTGCAGTGTTTCTTACCATTTGGAAAATGTTGTTAAAGTTTGCATAATAACCCAAACATTACATGCATATGTTGGAAATGTGAAGCATAAATTTATTACTACAGTATGAACTTAGTTTTTCATTCAATATCCCAGGTGCTGGTGGATTCAATCTATTTGGCTGCTAATACAACCTGGTTGGTTTGTATGCATGCATGATATGAATCTGTACATTACACCATTTTATGGGCTAACTTTTTTTTCAGGATCATGTGATATTTCTATTAATCCATACAATGTGACAGTGTGTTTGAATTCAAGTGCCCAGTTCATTTGCACAATCAATGAATCATTGTCTATTTATTGGGGGATCAATGGAAGTGACCCTCTGGTATATGGCCTCCTTGCCCCAGTGACAAATCCGATCATCAATGGAGCACAGGCAGTTTTAACTGTGCCTGGTTCTTATAAGTTTGATGGAGCATCAGTCACTTGTTATTACAAAGTTTCACCATCTCTCAAAGTGTTCAGCACTCCTGCATATCTATGGGTACAAGGTGTGGGAACCAACCAAAAAGGTTTCCTGTACTTATAATATTCATACCACTAGGTCCATTAATAAACCTGACAGCTTTGATTAAAAATGGTTTTGTACTACTTTCCTGGATACCATCAGCAGGTGAGCAGGTTCATTCATTCCTTCCATATGGTGTCCAGATCAGGAATGGAAGTGGAGCACTGGTGTATAATACAACAGTGAGAGAACCACAACTGATCATTAACACTCCAGATCCATGTGATCTGTATGAGGCAACTGTAGTCCCTCTATGTCAGAGTGCAGCACCTGCATCAGCAGTAGCAGCAATACAGATACCAGGGGGTAAGATTTAGGGTGGGGTAGGGGGAGGGGGTGAGTGGAGGATCGAAGAACCTCTGATAGGAAAATATAACGGTTTGCAACATACTCAATTGTTATGGTGCATGTACATGTATTTAGGCATAAGCATATTAAGTTGCTAAGAATGTAATTCTTGGGCTTATAATGAGGTTGTGTTTCTTGTACATGTATGTCATGTAGCAATTTTTTTAGGCTATGTAGCAATTTCAACCATCATCTAGCAATTTATCCACTTTCTATAGTTAATTAGTTAATTCTTTTCATAAACAACGCAATTGGCAGCTGGTTGATGTTACTATGTGTCTCCTCCAAACTGATCCAATCAGCAAATGTGCATTGAAGTGCATGGTTTACTGAGGGATTTCAAAACGAGACTCTAGCTTACTGCACAGGCACAGTTTATCCCTTTCAGAAAAGTAGCTTCAGTATTAAGGTATCTTTACAAACTTCTGAATGCAAAATTCAGAAGTGTGAAGGAATAACTACTGCTTCGATTTAGAGTCTTAGGCTAACTATAAAATGTACATGTATGTATCCTAGGGGTACGTGAAAATATAGAAGTGCTTGTTTCTCTGCCCTCTGAAAACACGACAAAGTCCATGAGATTAACCCTTTGGGCTCCAAGTGCATAGTTATATGCATGAGTTCCCATGACATAAATGGATGAAAAGTGGTGACTCCATTTTTTTTAGATAAGTGCAATGAGTTTATGAGGGGGGAGCATATGCTACATAAACCAATAATTCATTATGGGTAAAAGGAATTAAAGGTAGTACAACTATTCAAATTCCTGTAACACTAAGTTACTAGGCAATCTCTAAGGTCATATACAAAATGTGCATATTTTTGATGGTAGAGAAACTAATACAAGCAATCAGCAATTGACATGTTGTAGAATAAATTACTCCATATACATGTATATAATGTATTTATACACCAATGAGTTTATAACTGGTTGTTGATGCTGTTTACCAAAAATATATATAGCAAGACAACTTGTAATTATAACAATCCTTTTGCAGCATCACCATCAGTGTTGTCAAAAGAAAATACGTTCATAACATTCAACTTTCCACCATCACCATATGACAATGTCACTGTGAACATAAGTGCAGTAAGTGTGATAGATAACCCAAGGGAGGTGCATATTATCTGATGGTATGCAATGTTCGAATGTATCACATGTCACATCATATCCATGTGAAAAGAATTCCCTAAACCAGTCAGCAATAGAATTGATGTACACCAGTATATCAAGACAAAGCATAGATGTAAATTTCATGAATCTAGCAGTAGGTGTGTCATTAATTTGCTCGTTATATTTCTGGTAATTCATAATTAATGCCGCAATTCTCTTGTACACAACTTTTTTACACATGGTGCACACATCCTACATGTAGATCAATATAGTTATTTCTTCATTAATCATTTTATTCAGTCAGTTTCATTCTTTAATGCATATAGTTTATAATGATCAATGCAGTGTCAGTGGTTATGTTCTGTGTCAATCTTTGTTCATAGTTTCAATCAGGAGTATGCTTCTACAAAACAGTGATTAAATCTGAGGATGAGAACATGCAATATCTTGTTAGGAAGATTTTATCTTCAAATGCAACTACACCATACACATTTATATTATCCCTTCAACCAAATCATCACTTCAATATCACCATCATTGCATACAGCAGCTACAGAAATGTATCCTTCGGTACTTCACTTAGTAAGAATGAACAGTATTATAAGATGTTTTCGTATCATGCCAGCATGTTTTAATTCTGTCTTTATTTATACACATGTATGTAGGTACACATGGTGTGGTAGACATACAAATCAACACTTCTCTTTGGACTGAGATTATTTGCACTTACAACACAGGATCATATACAATTGGCTGTTTAGTTAACCTTACAGATCTAGTTAATGGGATGACATACTGCATTGTTGCTCTCAGATTTTTCAATGTTTCTACCAACCCATTATGTCAATCATCAAAGAATAACCTTAGTGCTGGATGGTATATGTTAAAGGTCTATGACATATTAAGTGATGGAAACCTTGCACCACTACCAGCAATTATTGAAGATATATTAATAGAAGCACCCACAACAATACAGTCATCAACATGTAAGTATATTTACATGTAGCTTTTTACTATTATAATTTTGTAATCTCTCTATTTTAGTATCAACGCACAATAACACAGATAATCCAAATGAAGGTGCAGTAATACACAAATTGATGTTACACGTTATGATTTGATTTGTGGTGCAGTTTAAATTGTTGTGTGTTTAATATATACTAACCATGCTAGGAGTGATTGTAGTACTATACAAGGTGTGCGTTTTCCCCATCAATGACTTCTCAGTTTTATTTTATTTAACTCACATAGGGTTGAATGATACCATCGTTACAGTTAGTATATCATCCACAATCTTTGTATTCCTCCTACTACTGATCATTACTGCATTGTGCATTTGTGCAACCCGAAAAAAGAAAGTAAGGTAATGAAACTATATTTATATTTAATGTCTTGGTTAATATTTACAACCAATAGAATATCTGAAGTCACCAGCAGTTTACATGACCAGACGAGGTACATGTATCAATAATATGTATAAAAACCAGAACATCAATTGAAACCTTCATATTTACATTTCACTAAAGGCTCAATGGTATGGTAATAGCTCATCTGTCAGCACCACCACATGACGAAAAAATAAATCTAGGTAAGAAGTGTATGCATGCTGCTACAATTTCAATAACTTGCATAATATGTAGGATGCTGCATTGCATATGATGGTACCTCTTCTGAACCAGTTGCACTGAGTCCAAATGATTTTGATGAGTACAGAGCAATGTTTATACATATGTTGATACATAGCCACCAGCTAAAGCTGGAGCCCAGGCCTATTGGAGAAGGTAATTGTAGTGTAAACAACACTCACAACACTATTACTGTTTAGGAGCATTTGGGATTGTGTATGGAGGCACCCTTCGCAGACCAGATGGAGATTGTGAAGCTGTAGCAGTGAAGACCATAAAAGGTGTCATAATTAAACTGCAGCTCATATTGTATTGAATGTTATAAGTCAGGGTGTTTAGAATTCTGATTCAAAAACCCAATTCTGCATTCTGTCATACACTGTTCTCCAATTAATTTTGTCGCTTGAATGAGAGATTATTAATTAAAAGCATTACTGGGTACTGTCTGTACATATGTTTAGCACAGTAAGAGTGTACATTGTAGGGTTCTGTGATGAATAATACATATAATAATAAGGCAAAGTCAGTGGTTCATACCGATCTCTACGGGCGGCTGAACCTTCACATAGTACAAGCGCAATTGCCTTCCTTTCCCATAGCATAGGTCAAAGTGATGCATATACTTCCTATTTAAATGGAAACAGTTTACAAAAAGGAGATAGATCTACAGTTTTAAGACGTGACATAAAGGTGGTGATATTGTGTGTGGATACATAGAGCTCCAAAAGAAAGTATACTATTTTAGTTAGGGTACAGTTATAATATTCATTCACAATGGACATCTATATGTACCTTTAGAATTATATTCACCATCTGAATTGAAGCAATTCTTTGATGAATGTTATCGAATGAAGGATTTTAAGCATCCCAACATTGTTGAAATGATTGGAATGTGCCTTGACTCACCTGATGGCTTTCCACTGATGATACTTCCATTATACCTTAATGGAAATCTGAAAACATATCTACAAAAAAGCAGGGACTTTTCTCCAGTTGTGGATAGGCTACCTAAGGTAAGTACATGTAAGATCAATAATTATGTATATGGGTGTATTATATAACTCATGTCTTGCTCACACTTCTAGGGCTTATCATCTTACACTCTCATTGCTATCTGTTTGGACATAGCACAAGGAATGAGCTACTTGGCTGAGAAAAGATTTGTTCACAGAGACCTTGCTGCAAGAAACTGCATGTGAGCGAATAGAAACTGAATAAGACTTTCTTTAAATACTGTTAGCAATGCAAACTATACTGGTATATCCGTTAGTATTTTTACAATACAGCGATTAAAATTATTGTAATTTTAAGCAATAATTATATTTTTAAATGTAATTCTTTGGTTGGTTTATTAAATGAATCTATTTACTTCTCTCATTCCATTTAGGGTAGACCTTGATAATTCTGTAAAGGTTGGGGATTTCGGACTTGCAAGAGAAACATACCAATCAAACTTCTACAAAGTTTCACAACCACATAAATGCCCAATAAAGTGGATGCCTCCTGAGATGTTAAGAGATGGAATTAGCACAGAGAAGTCAGATGTAGTACGTTAGCTGTTGATTTCTGAAACCCTAAACAGAAGAAGCGATGCATAGTTAGCAAGCAAATCTGAAATGTGGTTTTTATTTCTATAGAATACATCCAACAAATTCACATACAAAGTTGATATATAATACTTATTTATAGGAGCTTCATTGTCAATTAGTTAGTGTACTGCTTATCCGTCACCTCATGTTTCAGTGGGCATTTGGAATTACGTGTTGGGAAGTGTTCAGTTTGGGGTCAACACCTTACCCTGGAGTGGAGAACCATGAAATGCTGGAAGTATTGTGCAAAGGTTTAAGGTTGAAAAAACCATCCCTTTGTCATGCTAAAATGTAAATTCACTCTTATAACTAGACAGGATTAATTATTTCGCTCTGTTTTTTTTTCTTCAGGTTTAAACATATTGAATCATGCTGGGACATTGATACTCAGAAGCGCCCATCATTTTCTGAACTAGTTTTCAAGCTGCAACAAGTAATTTCTTACTTCAAGAAATAGTTTTGTAAATTATGATCTTCATACACCAAGCCTTGCTGCTGCGTAAATTACATATTTCATACTCTACTGTAAAATTCAGCACTGCCAATAGACATCCATTTATTGTTTACAATGCAATCATTGAAAATGTGTAACCAATAATTTTGATACCTGAAAGTGTTAAAATGATACTCTTGTAAGTATTGTTGTTGATTTGGAGTAATGTTTGGTGGAAAACTAGAAGTATCAACCTAAAGCTTTGTATGTGTTCTGTTTTGGTCTTCAAATGTACTTAACCTGCTACACTCTGTTTCCAGCCAAGGGAGAAAGTCTGTAGCTGGTATGTTTATGGTGTTTGTGAGCTCCTATAACTTAAATCATAATCTATCACTATCAGTACAGTTGCTGATGAGATTGGGCAGTTTTACTGGTCATCATCGGGGTGTACTATTTTATTGTTTGCATACAGAATAACAAATAAGCTATACCTCCCTATCATCAGCTCAATGTACCTGGTGGGTGCACAGTAGAGCATGGGATTTTAATTGTGTATGGTCACCAAAAGAAGCCAAGCAGAGCTCTACTTGGCATGGATTGAATTGATGTCTGTAAGAAGGATCGTAATTCACAAACACATGTACGTATGTATGCTGGTTCACTTACAATCAAAATGTAGCCTGTATATATTATTAGTGGGTACTGGTAATGACCAGTTGCAAGCAGAAGCCATAGTTATTTGGTTGCATTTTGTATGAACTGCGCAATATGTACATTGTATGCATGCAAAGTCCAAGGGGGCTGAAAAAAGAGATACCAGGCTTTATCATCCTTACAATGACTGTTTTATCTACCCCGCAGTGATTGCCTGGCTGAATGACATAACAGATTTACTATAATACTCAGTTACCCAGATTAACTCACAACTTTTGTGCTCACGAGGAGAGACAGTGCATGCAGTATTGTCTGGTGTGAACAATACACCAATTCAGGTGCACTTGCGACGATACATGGGCAGCATGTGGTTCTCATGATAGAAGCGATATATACATCTTGTGACACATCAAGAAATACACACTTGGACAGGATAGAGATTTCCAAAGTTTGTCTGTACATATTGAATCATAGGCCACATGGCCAACTCAATCATGGGCAAATCTACATATATTGATTATGCTGACCAAGTGCAGGGATAAGGTCGATCACGATGGACCCGGTCCTGATAATCATTCAATAAGTGGACGAGGATGAACGAAAGCACAGGGATTCATCTTATACAGTGTACAAGTAACTAAAAACATTCTCTACATGTATATAGAATTTTGGTGTAAAAAGCAGTGAAACAAGGGTCTGATACAAAGTAGAAACGAAATACGACATGAACAATGTACATGTACTGTCTTACAATGTGTGCTAAATTACGAGCATTTCATTTTACCTTAACATTACATGCTTGTTTTTTTACACCACTATTACCTTCAAATCCTATATACCACCAACTTTCTCATGTAGAGAATGTTTTTTTTTCATTGCTTTTTCCACCAGCCTGCAGCCCATCAGGTTTGCGGCTCTCAGTCCACCCGTCAAGCCAACCGAGTTAGTTGGGGGCTCTCATGATCAACTCCTCCATCCTGATGCCCTTCAGGTTGGGAGGGTCTCAGCTTCATTAGTTTTCGGCCCTTTAAGCTGGGAGCTCATGCAGAGCTCCATCTGTTTCAATCAGCCCCAGATGATCATATTGCATCATGATTATCTGATAGTTTATATACAGGTGTCATTGCTATTTTCATTACATTATAGCATTATCAAGATTAAATCACTGAGATATGGAGTTTCATTTGAGAAAGGCTTCTACAGAAGCACTTGTAACTGGAATAGTTAAAGTAATTAATTATAATTGAAGACATGCGTTGTAACATTTTGCTTGAAGCCAATCCCTTCAACTCCAAATTTCATGGTTCTATACAATCTGGTGGACCCAGTCTTAACATCAGGAGAGAGCTTAGTAATGCATTGAATGTAGTTATTAAACTTGTTTGCACAGCTAGGAGATACATGTATGATCATGGACAGATACCTCTAATGGGTCTTCTTGGAACCATTAGTTTAAATTGAATATGTCTGAGAGAGGGATTGTAACAGGCATGAATCAGTGCGGTTGATAATGATTCACCTGTGATAATTTAAAAGAGACTAGACATACCAGAAAGCTCCCGAAATTAAAGGATCTGATTGCACCCGTGTGTTACAGAGACACTACGCAAGTATTAACAGCTCTAATTCGACCGATCGGCTATTATAGTCTTTAACCAAATCCGTTTTAACTACGCAGTTAATTCTGGCAACAAACGGCACACATATTATGCCACATAAAATACGTCTTTGTGGGTTTGTTGCTCCTGCACAAGACAGTAGCATGTGCCCCAACGTTAGGAAGCAATGTAACATAGAATGATTCCTGTAGTTGGGTGTAGCCCGACCTTCGCAGACCTAGCTATGCCCAAACACGATTTCCGTATGTTTTAGGAAATGTGCAGTTATATATCTATGGGCTATTCCATTATTTAACAGTACACCTCACATTTTTTGGAGATGTTAAAAATATACATGTATATACAGCGGTTTTCTTGTATTGACGGTATAGCTTGACGTGAAGTATAATTACATGTACAGTATGTTTACAACTAGCTTTTTATATCAGTTGTATAATCATGCTCATTGCTCGATTCTAAATTTTTTTGCTGTTCATTGCTCGATTTTAAATTCTTACTTCAAAAGTCCTGCATAGACTAGAAGTATAGAATGTGCTACCCCAACTCATATCGCCAGCAATCGGATGCCATGCAGTTCCTGTAAGCTCTATGATGTTGCGGGGTCTGTTGCAATCCCAGAACCACACAGCAATGGATGTGCATTGGTACTTGCTCAAAAGCCTACCATATGCATATACCTGTTATTGGAGGCTGTAGAGTTCTACGAATTAATATGCATCTACATAGAGATGGTAGTAGATATACATAAATGCATGTACTCAACGTGTCCTGCCACTGATGTGCAGGGGGACACCAAATTAGCCCAAATTTGATTTTCCTAAGCGTACTTCTGGGTCACAACATTCTACATGCAACATGCATGGTACTGTTCCTATAGGACCTATACACTAAATAAGTTGGTTGCTAACCACATTCAGTTTAAATCAAAATCTCTCTTCAAACTGTATTTTGGTTTGAAGTTTGAAACAGTCATTTGACAGGATTGGAAAAAACGGCTTGCCAAATGTGATTTGAACCTACAGTCGTATATGCTTTCCATTCCCCAGCATCCACGTGATCCATCTCACCATGTCAAATAGTGTTTACAGCTACCAAAGTATTTTTGGTCCATGACAATGTAGCTTTGAAATATTACACCAATTACATTAATTTGGCTTCAGTATATGTCTAGCTTCATTCCACACATGAACAAAAATTCATTATGACCATAATTAAGGTCAACTGATCTATACTGACCTAGAAAACAATAATTACAAAGCCACAAACCAACATGTTACGTTTAGAATTGGAAATATTGGTTCGGAATCTTGGTTTGGTCGTCAGGCTATGCACACTTTAAAACCAAATGGATTGATAATGTTTGGTGCATGCATCCTCAGCTTATATTGTGCTACGGGTTTTCGAAACCATATGCCAGTAACAGGCCAGGGCAGCCTGTTCTCCTCAACTGGATTCAATAAACATGCATATATGGACAGTCGATCTCTATGCCACCACTATGCAGTTCATATGGCAGCAACATGATTTCCTAAAAACTGATCAATGGATATCAGTGAAATGCTTTGCCTGAGAGGGCTAAATATGGAAATGCTCCAAACTGTATCCCCATTCTTTCATCTACTCATGGCTGAGAAGTACAATGAACCTAAACAGACTGAGCTGGTGCATCATTCTACATGTTCACGAGGCCTCTTAAACCTTAAGTGATTGAAAACGAATTTATTCAAGCAGGCAGTACATTTAAAGGCAGTTTGTGTAATATTTTGTTATTTTGCCTTTAATATTTTCTGCTATAATTACTTATTACAGTGTAATATACAAGTAGGCCTAATACAACTCATTAATTGCAACTATAGTCTATACTACTATATCTCCCCCGCCTTTCCATTTTTCAGGAAAATAAGTTGTTTACGGCCCTGAGACAGTCCACAAAAGCAACTGGCATGCAGGGAGGGAGTGATCTCACCGCTGCCACCATAACTCACAGATCGCCTCCCTTCGCCGCGCGCAAGCAGCCAACGTCCTTTCATCGGCACCAAGCCCGCCTTCACTTACTAAGTTACTATATAGCAGATCATTCGTATCAGCAACAAAGCGCACACAAATTTACCGGTTGTCTAGATCATAAAAAAATAATTAAAAAACAAAGTCCTGCACGTGATCGCTCTTAGTATCAGTGGGTGTGGCTAACATTGGACGATGAAGAACACCAGTAAGAGGTGAGATGATTAATTGAGAACGTAGAAAGGTAGCGTTGTTTTTGTTATTTTGCCTTTAATATTTTCTGCTATAATTACTTATTACAGTGTAATATACAAGTAGGCCTAATACAACTCATTAATTGCAACTATAGTCTATACTACTATATCTCCCCCGCCTTTCCATTTTTCAGGAAAATAAGTTGTTTACGGCCCTGAGACAGTCCACAAAAGCAACTGGCATGCAGGGAGGGAGTGATCTCACCGCTGCCACCATAACTCACAGATCGCCTCCCTTCGCCGCGCGCAAGCAGCCAACGTCCTTTCATCGGCACCAAGCCCGCCTTCACTTACTAAGTTACTATATAGCAGATCATTCGTATCAGCAACAAAGCGCACACAAATTTACCGGTTGTCTAGATCATAAAAAAATAATTAAAAAACAAAGTCCTGCACGTGATCGCTCTTAGTATCAGTGGGTGTGGCTAACATTGGACGATGAAGAACACCAGTAAGAGGTGAGATGATTAATTGAGAACGTAGAAAGGTAGCGTTGTTCAAATAAAAACTTCGGCTATTCGCATAATAAAGCTATCCAAATTCCACTGATACATACTATGTGAATATACATGTACATGTATACCATAGTCGGTGAGCTTTGCGAATACGATCACGTACATTAGTAGGTGGTATAGAGGTTAGCCGAATGGTTAACTGAAGTTAATGGCCGGAAAGGGCAGTGCCCGCGGCACGTGTATATAGGACGGCGCTCGTGATCATCAGCAAGCCACGTATGATAATATCGTAGTGCGCGCTAAGTTCAGCAGGAAGCGGAAGATGTCACAGACGTCTCGGGAGGATCGCCGCACCCGAACGAAAATGGCCGCAGCCTGGCAGGGGACCCATGCAATCACCGCGGTATCAGGATCAGACAGGGACGTAAAATTATAGGTGGGCCCGTTGCATATAGCTATAGTGTGCGGTGACCATGCACGGGACTCGGGAGTGCGTAGCTCCAGCCTAGTAACGGACTCGGAAGCGCGGTGCTTCAGTCGTTCATCTGGCGCATGTATGTTAGTAGGGCTAACGACAGTAGTTACGAACTGAGTTTGGGTGATGTGCCGAGAAGGGGCGCTCGTCGGCTCGGGAGCTAGCAGCTCCAGTCTAGTACATGCATGGATATACTTAACGGACTCGGAAGCGCGGTGCTTCAGTTGCTCATCTGGCGCATGTATGTTAGTAGGGCTAACGACAGTAGCTGCGAACTGGGAATGAAGAGTTCGGGTGGCGCGTCGAGAAGGGGTGCTCGTTGGCTCGGGAGCTCGCAGCTCCAGCCTAGTACAGCTATATACTTAACGGATTAGGAAGCGCGGTGCTTAACTCGCTCATCTGGCGCATGTATATGTTAGTGTAGCGGCCTTAGTATATAGGGCTAACGACAGTATAGTTATACGAATTGGGAGTTAAGAGTTCGGGCGGTGTGCCGAGAAGGGGCGCTCGTTGGCTCGGGAGCTTGCAGCTCCAGCCTAGTACATCTATATACTTAACGGACCCGGAAGCGCGGTGCTTCAGTCGCTCGTCTGCATGCATGGCGCATGTATATGTTAGGAGTTACAAACTGGGAATTAAGCGTTCGGGTGGTGTGCTGAGAAGGGGCACTCGTCGGCAGCCTAGTATATACCTATAACGGACTTGGAAGCGCGGTGCTTCAGTCGATCATCTCGCGCATGCATGTGGGAAGCATTCGGGTGGTGGGCCGAGAGGGGCGCTCGTCGGAGCGGTTCCCCATGCCCAGGACCGGACAACGGGGCTCGGGAGTGCTCCAGTCGATTGCCACCGCACCAGTATCAAGCAGCGGGCTCGCGGGAGCGCGCGGCCCCGGCAAGTATAGAACGCTACCAAGCGGCCTATATACATGTCAGTATATCGAGCGGGTTCGGGCGCGGGAGCTCGTTGCTCCAGCCAGCGCGCCAACCTAGCGGTTTAATGGGGGAGCTGTGTACAGGAGACAGGCAGCCATGCAGCTCCCATGCAGCTGGAAGGAAAAAATTAAATAATTTTTAAAAATAAATAAATACAAAGCAAGTAACGCGTCGTTATTCTCCTTGTACTGAATAACAGCAAGATGCATGCGATCGCGATATGTGCATCTCGGTGCGGTGATCACGCAGTGGTCAAGTATCATATGCATGAAGTCTCTAGATCTGCAGAGGGACGATGCCCATGCAGTGACCAGCCGTACCCGCAGCTAGCTCTGCAGAGATGAAAACATCAGTAGGACAACGTTTGGCACGCAGTCATGCATGCATTGCATGTCTGGACTCTGGAGCATGATATCACGTTTGACCTCAAGTACCATGCACCATTGAATAAGGCCTGCATGCATGCTCATTGTTACAATACTGGTGTCGCGCTCACCTTCGACCCGCCTGCTTGCATGGGATATATCAATATTGGACCATGCGTGCGAAGAAGCCATGCATGAAGACCACTGCGGCCTTCCTGCATGTGGAGCGCTGGGCGGCGCGCTTGGCCGACCATCCGGATGAGAAGTAAGAACTATACTCGCATTATACGCTTTAGGGCATCCGAGAGGGCTTTATAGTGTTGGATTTAAATACCGCCGTCATTAATTCAGGCCATCGTATATAGTGTGGGCGAAGCAACATGACGTCTATCCGCAACAGCCGGGAGACATGCAGTCACGCATGCATGTAATATAGGCAAGAGGAGAAAAGGCTGGGAAGAGTCGTTGTCGCGTTGGCCCGAGCTACAGCAATGTTTCTGCTTGCGTTCAGCTCAGCATCATGCATCGGCGTCGTACCAATTTAAAGTAAAGCTAGGCTATATATATATAGGGTAAATAATAGTCGTCTAATAGCCGGCTATGGATCTCTAGTGCCCATGCAGAGGGGGGCAGCGTTAACGTCAATGACGGTCTCGATTCACATGCAGATATACATGTATATGCTCTTTATACAGTATGTCTCAGTGGACCACACACATGTGGCTCGGGTACTCAGTTGTGCGCCTCGGTCGCGATCGGCCAGCTAGGAGTTCTTTCTGTCAAAGATATATAAATACCAGAAGGGCGTATAGGGCTAGAATTGTGCCGCGGTGCATGCGAGGATCGATGGCTATATACTGGGCATGGGCAGTTCTTCGGAGAGACTATACGCGGTGCTGCCATTTAGACATGCAGCTCCATGCATGCAAAGATTTTATTCGCGGTGCATGCGGATGATTTTGTGGTATACTGCACTGAGGACAATATACTATATACTATATATTCTTTGGGCTATACCACCGAGGTAGACAATTTAACGCGATTCTTCTGCATGGTTTGTACAGGGAGCGTCACCCATGCATGCATGCACCCGACAAGCACTGCCCGCGGAACTCCTATACAGCTGCTAGTGTTCAGCCGGCCGGAATGCATGCGTCCAAAGCCTGCATGCATGGTCAAAGGTAATTGTTCACGGTTTATTTCGGCGGGTAACAGATCATGCTGATTGGAGCTGAAAAATTTTGCTTAGGATGTGCGCTGAGCTTCTGAGTCGATACTTTGCCAGTTAGTTTGTAACAAAGCTGTATCTATATAGAGGCAATGCGGCAAATCGTATACTTAGCGGCTGCGTGCGTCATGCGCAGATCGAGACTGATGGGGGTTGGGAAATCGATCCGCGTGCATATCCCATGCATGCGGATATGCCCAAGCTCGAGTACGCCTGCATGGTAAAGGGGGCTGCAAGACGGCCGCGTCTACATAGCTATCGATAGGCAATGTAGTGTGGCGCGCGAAGCGGGCTGCATTGGTAAGTGCCGGATCGATGTTTATTTTTATTTTAGTGCGACCCCTTTGATGCAATGAAGGGGTTTGGACAGCACAGCAGGTGCAATATTTGACCTCGGATTCGGCGTCGGCGTAGTCGGCGCGGACCCTAATCTTTATACCTGTCTGCGCTGCCTTCGGCATGATATGAATGCATGACAAACTATAGGCAGAGCTCTGAAGCGGAGCTGGGAATTAAGTCGAGAAGCGGAGCTGTGGGCGGCTGCGTGTTTGGTTTTGTTTGCACGGACGCCTGCGCTAGGGCGAGTTGGTGGTATATATATACTTGTATATACCCTCCGCGAGTCGGCGTTTGACCCGCAATCCCACCTGTGCTTTTATTTGAAGACCTAGCGACGACGCCTCGTCCTAATTCATCCAGGCTGGTAACCCTAATGAGCACAGGTTCGGACTTTTGCCCATGCAGCCTGTGGCGGCTGTACTGAACTACAGGCATGGCGAAAGGTGGTTCAGCGCCGGGCCCCGTTGTTCAAGTTCAGCAATGGAAGATACTTGGTCCGTGACCGATTTGGGAGCCGCGCGAACAAGCTGGAGTGAATGCGACTGAGGCTGTACTCAGGCTACAGCAGCAAGGATCATCGCTGTGCGGAACGGCCTACACATTTATATTCGGACACCGCAAGAGCTGCTTTGGAGTGTAACAAGCGGTCTCTTGTCAAACGGCAACGGGCAACGGGACGATGTAGGCGTGCGGGTCAGGTAATGGGAGGGGAGGGGATACTCGTTGAGTAGTTGAATTAAGATCTGACCATGCATATATGTAGACCCATAACCCATGCATGGAATTAAGGGACCAAGGGTGCTTGGGGGAGGGTTGGCCCTCCCGGGCCGTCCCTCTGGGCGAAGCGGAGTCCCTCCTGGCTTCCTCCCCCAAGCGAGACCGGCGGTCCTGCCCCTAATCCGAACGGGCCGAGTCCCGTAAAGGGGGCGTGGTCAGCTGGTGGGGGTGGGTCGTTACGCCGCACGAAAGGAGCACGGGATCTCAACCCCAACACCCCTGCCAAACCCTAACTAGGTAGCTGGGCCGCAATGGGGGGGCAGGGTCCGTGGTCAGACCGAGATGACCTTGCATGCCCCTCCCCTTGTAGAGCCATTAAATAGAGGTTAGCCGAATGGTTAACTGAAGTTAATGGCCGGAAAGGGCAGTGCCCGCGGCACGTGTATATAGGACGGCGCTCGTGATCATCAGCAAGCCACGTATGATAATATCGTAGTGCGCGCTAAGTTCACCCTGCCCGCCCTCCCTTGCATAGAAGCGCATGTATAGCGGTAATTAAGTTCATAACTGACTCGTTAGAAAATTTCAGCCACCTAGTCCGGGTTTGTATCGTTGCTCATATCCTCCGGCCTCCGTTCTTGAACGGAGTGTCCGTGATCAGAGTGTTGGGCGAAGCGGAGTCCCTCCTGGCTTCCTCCCCCAAGCGAGACCGGCGGTCCTGCCCCTAATCCGAACGGGCCGAGTCCCGTAAAGGGGGCGTGGTCAGCTGGTCGGGGTGGGTCGTTACGCCGCACGAAAGGAGCACGGGATCTCAACCCCAACACCCCTGCCAAACCCTAACTAGGTAGCTGGGCCGCAATGGGGGGGCAGGGTCCGTGGTCAGACCGAGATGACCTTGCATGCCCCTCCCCTTGTAGAGCCATTAACGGTACATAATAAATAGACGGTAATTGCCATTAGCGCAGTCACAAAACAGGTCAGCTAGGGTGATTTCAGAGTACGTACAGTACTTGGAACCAATCCCGTAATCCAGGCGCGTATCCAGAAATTGATGGAGGGGGGTGCCGAACGGACAGCGCGCGAAAATGTTTGCAACTACGCCCACTCAGCAGTATAGTTTAACAGAAATACAACGGTTCAATCGGCAAGAATGTCTGCAATCGCCAAGGATGGCGCCGAGCACAAACACTAATAGGGCATGTATAGCGCTTTAGCACACTAATGATCCGCTGACAGAGTATGTTGTGAATACCGATAAGCGCTCTGGCATTTGCTAGCAATGCAGCTTTAATACTGTGGATACAATCTGCTGATGGAAGATCTGCAAACTTCTGAAACTGTATCCATGCCAAGGATAGGGTTGACGATCATGCTGTATTTACACTGATCACTGATGTTGTCCTCACAAAGCTTCCAATACATCGCGGGCGCCAAAGTGTGGAGTAGTAACAAAAAAGTCTAAAACGCACTTTTCACTTGGAGGACGACTAGCAGTCAACGCAATCCAACTAGGAACACAACAATTAATTATAACTGCGGTTGCAGTGGCTGATCCAAGGTTGAAACACTGGTTACTTGAGGTACAGACGCCTTCAGGCAATACGCTATGATTGAAGCCGGTGCTTGCTTCTTTATTTTAATTAATACCCCCCACTGCATGAAAAAAAATGTCGTGTTTAAACGAGCGCATCTTCGTAATTGTTAACGCTTCCGACATCCTGTTTAGCATTTCAGGAAAGAACTGGTACTCCAACAGGATTTTAAAGAACGGCACGCAGCTGCGTTCAAGATTACGAAGATACGCTCGTTTAACCACGAGACTTTTTTCGGTGGGACTTTACGGTAATAATCTTGTATAGTGATGTTAATAATAGAAGTGAATTGATATTACGTATACGTATACTTACTAGCTCGCTACGAAGGGAAATTACGAACTTAGTCTAGGGTTTGCATCCGGATAGTGATTAAATGACGGATATTACGGATTCCGCCTTGTTTTTCATCAATCCGTTATCCGTTATCCGGCCTGGTCCAAATCCGGATTGATACAGCGTAATGGAATCTGATTGGTTCGACTCAAATCAGCTGAAGTTTGTAACTTTTGTTTTATTGTATGTAGTGTTTGCACTGCAGTCTCTCTGGTCAGACTCAGATTGCATGAATGTACATCTATTGGTACACTACAATCAAGAATTTGGCGTGCGCGTGACGGAGTCCCTGGAGGTCGCGCGACAAAACATTGTACGACACGCGATTTTGCGATTGAACAATATAGCTACGGTCCAAGTCCGCGATCGATCATTGATCCCATTCCGCGACCAAACAACCATCCACTTCCGCTACCGTACATCAACGCGAACTAGCATTGATCTATTTTTGGGATCGAACAACGGTCTATTTTTGGGATCGAACAGCGGTCTATTTTTGGGATCGAACAGCGGAGCCTAACGTACTATGGGATATACATGTAGGGTGTATACCTTCCATGACGTTGTCATAGCGGATTTT
>OX442419.1:3307496-3485388 GCA_949361645.1 Spongilla lacustris | reverse complement strand
GGTCGATGTGGCGAATGCTTCAAATGAAGTACGGGATACACCATTAAAAGGTGCCCCATATTTGGGTGAGGTACACGTGGTTCACTTATCTAGATCTGCTGTGATGATGTTACTTGCAGTAATGGATCCTGTTGGTTCATGGCTACGTAAAGTAAAATGACTGACAAGGATAACCTACATGTACGTGAACAAGGCAATGATTGGTCAGCACCATGCATCCAGCTACTCAGTTTGAACTTTGTGGTTCATTGCAGGGTCCAAACTGGTGTTGGCATGTTGATGGGTACAACAAGCTGATCATGAAACCTTAGAGTTATGGCTATCCTCTATTGCCATCTTGTATACAAGTGCAGAAAAGAATTTATTACAAAATTATGAAATAATTTTTTCCGAGTACATGCAAAGTCACATATTTTGTTGAATCTTGTTAAGGATGAAAATGGCTCCTCCCCAGCCCTGGAGAGGTCCATCATCGGGTAGCGAGAGTGTGAAGGATCTGGAGGACCTGAACTACAGGTGCATATCACTCTATAGTTGCCATGGAGAGTTTATTTATTTATTTTTGTCCTGGTGGGATGCTCTCAAGTGTTTGCTGTGCCCTAGAGGACAGGCTCTCCAATACTGGTCATCATAAAGCCATTTAATAGCACATTTTCTGTTCCACAATCACTCCTTACAAGTGTGGGACATCCTAAAGTATACAATCTGAAATAAAACATATTATTGACACACACAAAAACACACAATCACACACACACATACAGTCACATATAAAGTTATCTTTGACAATGTGACCACACAAAAAAAACCTCAGTGAGGGGTTAGTTGCTATAGCACATACCCACAACAGTCACACACACACACTCAAGCAGTCACACACACACAAACACACACACACACACACACACACACACACACACACACAGCTGCAAAGCCACATTTTTAAAAGTAATCTCTGAAGTGTGACCACAAAAGACAATCAAACACCTCAGTGGGGGGAGGATTAGTTGTTTTAGCCCTTAGTAGGAATAGAACAACACAAGCACACAGCACATATCACATCACACAGCACACACACACACACACATACACACAGCCACACACAGCACATATCACACAGCACATATCACACATACAAACACACACAGCACATATCACACAAACACACACAACACATATCACACAAAGTACACACAAACACACAGCACATATCACACACAGCACACACAAACACACACAGCAAATATCACACATACAAACACACACAGCACATATCACACAAACACACACAACACATCACACACAGTACACACAAACACAGCACACACAAACACACAGCACATATCACCACAAACACACAGACATATTACACACAAAGATAGCACATATCACACACATACACAGACATGATTATCACACACAAAGATAGCACATATCAAACAAACACAGCACATTCACACAAATACGCACATCACACGAATAGACACAGCACATATCACACAAATACACACATCACACAAATACACACATCACACAAATACACACATCACACAAATACACACATCACACAAATACACACATCACACAAATACACACATCACACAAATACACACATCACACAAATACACACATCATACAAATACACACATCACACAAATACACACATCACACAAATACACACATCACACAAATACACACATCACACAAATACACACATCACACAAATACACACAGCACATATCACACACAAGATAGCACATATCACACAAACACAGCACATAGGTATAGCGGACCGGTACAGCGATGCCGTTAGTTTACTGCTACTACGCCAATGTAGCCAGCATACACACACGTACACTTACCCAACAACCACGTGGTGCAATAGCCGAGTATGTCTGCTGCCTTCAGTATCGCGTACTATTAGCCCTGCATGTGCGTGCATATGCATCGTTGCCTGATAGTGATGTGCTAACTTACGGTGGACTAAAGGATCGTCTAATAGTATTTTGGATGACGTCATGGAAGGTACCCCTTACATGTATATCCCATAGTACGTTTGGCTGGTCGGTCGGAGATCAATGCTAGTTCGCGTTGATGTACGGTAGCGGAAGTGGATGGTTGTTTGGTCGCGGAATGGGATCAATGATCGATCGCGGAATCGGACCGTTGCTATATTGCAAATCGCGTGTGTCGTACAATGTTTTGTCGCGCGACCTCCAGGGCCACCGTACTTGGGCATAAAATAAATGCAGTAATTGAACTTGTTCATTGTTATCCACGCAGGACCACGCTTCGTTCATAGGTTGTGTATGCACGAAAACTCGTTTTCAGCGTCCTCACCTTTGAGTGTTTATATGATATATCACTTGTATGCCATGCATTAAGAATTCCAGAGCAACTTCTAAAAACATGGTGTGCAATGTAGATGTTATGAAATCCGGATAAAAACCGGATAATCCGGATAAAAACCGGATAATCCGGATACCGGAGTCCGGAATAAAATCAATCGGATTTCGGTATCCGGATAGTTAATTTACCGTCGGATGCAAACCCTAGAACGTACTCACTATTTGAGTTAAATTCATTTTTGTATCTGAGGGGGGTGCCCTAGCCCCCCCCCCCCCCCCCCCCCCCCACCCCCCCTAAATACGCCCCTGTAATCGGTGATGTATGTCCTATGAGAATCTATTTAAAACCTACATGTACATGCACTTCCTATAATTATTGACGATCGATATATACAACTGTCAACTCAGTCCCAGTGATGCCGCGGCCAGCAATATACCGATACATGTACGGTCACGTACACGGCTGGCCGGATTTTGTCTCGACGGTCACGACCGCGGTCAGAGAACTAGACTTACTGCCACTTAGCAATACGGTCACGTACACGGCCTCCTGGCTGGCAGCCGTCTATCGTCGATACGTTATATCTGTAACTAAATTATTCTTTATTGATATTGCAGTATTTCCTGAGCAAGTGACATATGCAAATCATTCTCCTCATGTCTTTGGTGAAGGTCATTCTCAGCGTTCTCTGTTGAAGATAGATAGCACAAGACACTTAATCATGCAACATAGTAATACAAATGCATGCTGCATATGAAAAATAAATTATTAACATGCAATACAATAACTGTACCTTACGATGGTAATATGTTGTACAAATGTAGCATGTGATGCTGCGCTTTCAGGCTTATCCCAAATGACTTGATGAGATGCAATTTCTTTAGATTCTTGGCCTGAACTACTATTAACTGCAACAATACACTCATTTTTTCATACACATCTTTTCATCTTCTCCTGAGCCTTCAATAACCTCTAGTTTACTAGCAGCAGCTTTAGCACATCCGAATTTAACTTCATTGCAGACATTTTGATTACCAACCACATCCTGTTTGGAACGATCATCATCATCAGCCTTTACCTCAATTGGGTCACGATATAGCTTAAGACGAGCACAATGAATAGTTTGCTTCAGTATTTCTTCGATTCCGTTTTCAACTTATATCTTCCATTGCCATGATCCTCATGAATGTAAAAATGACCTGTCCATGGATTTTCTTGATTGCCTCCTTTTCGAGATTTATTCATAGCATTTTCTTTCAATACTTTATCTCCAACCTTCAAGATTCTAGACGAGGTGTTATGTTGAAGATCGTATTGACGTTTCTGTCTAGCCTGTGTATAGGAAATATTCTTTGCTGCTTTAGTACGATACGACTCATGTAATTCAACGAGAACATCAATATTCTCATAATGTTCTCTGCAAGTAGGAAATTGATCTACTGAGGCAGCACTTGCTGTACCCAATGATACTTTCATTTTAATATGATCTGGGAGTTTAGCTTCCCGAAAGTACATTAAGAAGAAAGGTGTAAATCCCATAGAAACTTTGACAGATGTCCTATAAAAAGAGATAATAATGATTGTGCCAAAAAAAATCCTAAAAAGAATTCCCAAACAAATACATACCAAAAGCTTAGTATAGCCGAAAATGGCTTGATACGTGTTCAAGTTACTGGTTGCAATGGTTGGCCAACAGTGCCATCGACGGTCTTCTGCATATCTCCAGCATTCTATAGCACTTTTTTTTCTTTGTCGAGTTTAGTGTATACGTTACGTTAAATACTCCTGTGTACACTAGGAAATGGCCTAACAGTATATTACAAGTTATATTATGTACATTATATGTAGTGCCAGACTGTTTATACGGATACACGTATGTTTCAGCTCGAGCATAGGGAAAATAAGGCATACATTCATTGTGGCAACTTGTGCATGTACGCTTTAAATGATGAAAACATTTGTCAATGTGATAAAATGTAATCAAAACTTCTATTGTCCAAGTGTTCCACTTCTAGCTAATGAATATGCTTTATAAACAGTACTTTGGTCAACTTTCACTCTCACGTGGTACATGTTAATTGTCCTGATACTATTGTAGACATGCATGACTTAGTAATTAAATGTTTACTTACCAGTATTAGCCATTTAATGACAAATGCAGTTGACAATTTATATTTCTACTACAGTGCCTGGATATATTACTTCTTGCTCACATCATGCTATTACATAGGTAAGTGCTTTTCATTCTACCAGTATCAAAACTCTCTTCCAAACACAGTAGGGCTGGCAAATATCGTTCAAGGCCCTACCAATCAAACAGCTTGTACTGGAGCTTTGGCTGTATTCACTTGTGTGAGCAGTACCCTTAGTACAATTTCTTGGCAAATAAATGGCCTCGATCCTGTACAATGGAATATTGCTAGTCCATTGACAAAACCACTATCTCAAGGTTCTGGAGTAACATCTTCATTGATGTTGCCAAGTATTTCTGCATTTGTCGGGGCTTCAGTGGTCTGCAATGATGGTCAAGAGAACAGCCTACCAGCACTCCTAAGGATACTAGGTATATGTACATGTACATCACATAATGAGAATATTAATAATTTTTGCACTATGCAATGTTCTCTGCAACTGAATCATTAATGCATATCAGATAATCCAGCATGATCATTTTAGCTTGTCAAAATGGTGCTGAAATGTACATGTAGAACTGATTTAATTGGTGACTAGATTTTCAAAATATCATGTACATACATATACGTGTAGAGGATATACTCACAGATATCCAAATTTTCTCTGAAACAGAAACTGGTGTAGATTAGATTTATGGTGGCCCGTGCCGACGTAATCGGCGTGAGAGTAGTTATACTTCTTTTCTCATTTCTTTAGGTTCTTCATCACCTCCGGCACTCATGACATTGCCTGTGAATGATAGTACCTCCATAAGGATACATTGGACATTTGGATCTGATAATATATCTACACTCAGCTATTATGTGACAATCGCAAACACGTCTGGTGCAGTGATGTACAATCAATCACAGAATGATGACCAGTTGGTATATACCCCTCCTGACACATGTGGCAGTTATTATGCTGTTGTAACTGCAATGTATGAATATTTAAATTTCACCTGTCTACAAAGCAGTTCTGTGCAACTTGTTGGAGGTAAGTCATATTACTTTAAACGTTCTAGCGGATAGTAAATTAGATGCACTCATGGATACATGTACAATAAAAAAGATTTTAGAAAGGCATATGTACATGTCCAATGTGTTATGAATTATACAACGGATCCTGCACATGCCCATCAGAAAATTCATGCTTATGTCTGACTACCTTGCATCTTACATGTAGAAAACAAACATAGTCTGTTTTGACATAGAGAATCTGCACAAAAGAATTCATCCTTTTAGTGTGCCAGCAAACAATCAAAACTCAGGATATGTAGTTGTACTAATGTGTTTGCATCATGTAGTTTCACATTATTAATAGGTGTTTTTCTTTTGACTTGGGGCATTTTTGCACTTCTCTTTCTTGTACATGTGTACTCTACTTACATACCAAATTACTAATTCATTTGCTACTTTTGTATTCCTTTAGACAGACACCTTTATAGGATGTAAGTAAAAGAATGGATAAAGATTAGAGATTTCAATATCATTTAACCGCTTTACAATTTTATTAAGCAATAGCTGTCATGGCACAGACATTGTAAAGAATATTGTGTGTATGTCACAATTTTTTTGTTTTTGAATATTTTATTCCAGCATACCCAACTGCTCCATTGATACCAACAAATATGTTTCTTGAATGTTCTTCAATGTCACAAGACAATCTCAGCATTAGCATCTCAGTATTGGTAAGGTTCAGAGACTATCTCATAAGTTGATACATTTACATTATTCCATAACAAAATAGTCTTGAATACGTGTGTGTCAACTACATTTAGAATGAAGCTGATTGAGGGAGTGACTGAAAACAATAACCTCTTGGCTAGTGTAATTCAAATATAGCAAAATCGCTGCAGTTAAAATTGCATCATGATATGTAAGTAGAGGACAAACAGTGCAGATGGAATGTCCATATAGTGTCTGCAGTGCCCTCAGACCCACCCCACATTCTAGTCACTATCAAACATGGTCACTAGCAGTCTTGTAGACCAACAGCTACAAGTAATGAAAACAAGCTTGGTAAATTGCAGCATGCATTCAACAATATTCATATACTATTAGCAAACCAGCTGCTTTCCCTATCATTCAATAGAGATAATTGCATGCTCATGCCTAAAAACACTTGTTCGTGCACCTAAACTTTCCTGGCAGAGCTGGTGTTCTTAATGAAGCCTATAATAAGAACACCTTGGTAATCTATTCATGCTGATCACGTGTCTGGGCATGAAGGACATGATGATGACCCCTCACCATTGTATCCCTGCTGTTATCTATAAAGAGAAGCAAAAATGCCAAGAAATGTAGGGGCATGGAGGGTAGCAGAAACAAGGTGATGTTGGTCACTAGCACCTTCCAGTAAGAATGAACTATCTTAGGCCAATAAAATTATACATTGGCACAGCCTAGTTCTAATTAGATAGAGCTATCTATATTCCAGTTAGAACTAATGTGCATGAATATATGCATATTTATGTAAAAAAAAGTTATGCAATAATGCAAATAATAATAACAAAGTCAACCAAGTCGAATAAAAACATTGACAGGTATTTTTGTGAATCATCTTCATTTTTATTTTTAAATTTCTCTTCAGCCTCAGCAAGATGTGTGCAGCTATAAAATTGAAACTTCATGGAAATCATTTACAACTAAGTTTTCTCCATCCTCAAATGTGTCATACCCAAAGCAATCTATCTTCAATGTATCCTTGCCTTTTAATCAGCTCATTAACCTTACTATTGCAGCATTCAACCCATATGGTAGCAACAGCAGTAGTGTGAATATAAGTAAGTTTTCACCCAGTATATGAAAAATACTTACTGTGTTTAATTTATTGTTTTAAAAGATACATATGAAATTTTGAGTGTTACCATCAATACAACATACCCTCTTGGACGTTGGACTGCAGATTGTGTCTTCATCTCCTGCTCACAGTCTATTGGATGTTTGGTGTATTTGAATGATACACACTGTGCTGCATTTAAGAGAGGATTTAACAATTCTATGAGTGTGTCTTGTCCAGTACAGTATAATGATTCATTTCCTGGTCCTGGAGGCTATGTGGTAAAGGCATTTGCTGTACATGTATTGAGCAATGGGTCACTCTATCATCCACTTGCTTACATGGAATTTAGAGTACTGACAAACCAAGGTATACAAAATATAATTGTGAAAACCTTTTGATTACGATATATAGATGTACATTGTAAACTGCACTGGTCTGATCATTGCAGCTAATACTACATCAACAACAAAAGGGATAGGGACTCAGACAAGTAAGAAGCGTTTTTGTATTGTCTTTGTATATTCCCCTGTTTTGTTAATGCTGACTGGGGATGTTTATGTGGGGTAAAAATTCCATACAATTATAAGAAAAGGGCAAAGCCTTAGGTAAGAGGTTTGAATTTAACTAGCATTTTGAAAGTTCACACCAATATTTTGAACACCACATGCACATGCTTGCTGTGCAATCATCAATCAACAGAAAAAAAAATTAGATTTGTTTAGAGGGACTATAGAAAAAGGGGAGGGGTAGAACTACTCCATGTCAGTCATATTTACATTTGATTCTGTACAGATGTTCCTACTATTGTTGGAGCTGTCCTTGGTACTGTCATTGGTATAGTTGCTGCTGTCATTACTGTAGTTCTCATCTGGATATTTAGAAAAAAAGGTATACATACTTTTCTTATATATGTGTTTTCTACTAATTACATAAGCTGTTAAATTTAGAACTTTTCTTTGCAGTACATTACAAGATTTCCACTTCATATGCAGTAAATGTAAGTCAAACTACATGTATATTTAGGTAACAATTTAAAGTTAAATATAAAATGCAGCATGACAAAAATAGTTACATCTTTGAGATTATTAGATTCTTATAATAGTACCATTCTGTAACCAATGTTACCTGAAATTGATGAGGATAAGGAAATAGAATACTCAATAACAGTTCCTATGATGGTTAGAGTGTAAGAAATACTCACTTGTACATACATACAGAAAAATAATTTGCAATGTGGATGGTGATGACAATTTTTCCCACAACTCCCCACTAAATCTCACTCCAACATCACTGTCAGTCTTCAGAAAGCCTTTAATTCTACAATTGTTGGCACCTGTCCATAGTTTGAAGCCACTCTCCCCTGTCCCCACATATGCAAGTATATTTCGCCGTCCGCTGTTTCCTCTTAAAGTGTTATATACAACTATAATATTCATATCCCAGGTTGATACTAACCACCTTTTTATTACTGTTAATGTTGAAAAGGATCAGAGTTAGTTTTTTATTTTATTTAAACAGCATAGTATTCTCATTTTCTAAGAGAAGAGCACAGTATAGGTCATTGAATTGGAAAGTTTCAGTATAAATTACAGAACATTGGATGATTTGCAGGATGTAAAGTTGGTGTTTTATTTACAATAGTTTTATGACATACACATGTAGTAGATCAGCACAAGAACCCTATACCCAGAACTGTATAATAGTACTAGCAGGCCATAGATTACCATCATATCATTCAACCACCAAAACATATAAAAGAAATAAGACAGCATTGTAATATAACATATCAGAAATACTTCTGCCTTTCATATAATGGATTATGGTAAGCTGGAATACAAATTACTATTTAAAAATCAAATTTATCTGCAAGCATAAGGGAATCAAGCAAATCTTGAAAGGTGGCCTTAATAACATTTACATGTACATATAACTATTTATGGATGGTGTGCACAAAAAGGAGTGACTCTATAAGGGTCTAATTAACTTTCAAACACATTTTACTTCCGGTTAGGTTTATAACAATGGGGTGTACCTTACACACCTTGATCAACAAGATGCTTTACATCAAATATTTATGAAATGGTTAAAACAGAAAACAGGATACATGTAGGTTTCTAAGAATGCAGTCATTTGTATGGACAATGCATACCCCAAGTAGTATAATATAGACGCTGATGTACATGTACCTTACACAACTTGATGAATAGTACTGAAGAAACCGTTTGTAATACAAATATTAGATGCTTTACATGAAATATTTCTTTGTCCTACAGCCAGAACAGAGACCAGATGCTACTGATCATGAAATGGTTAGTATAATTAGAAAGTTTTCTTTTTTGTAGATAATATACATGTATAGAAAGACTTTTCATGCTTTTAATTTTCAGACAAGAAGAAACAAGCTTCTTGGTGCTGCAAATGATAGCAATGATCAACAATCCAATCCTCCAACTGAATCCAGCAATTTTAATGAGGTACAAGTGCTATTTTCAAGTGGTATTGTCACTACATACTTTTAATGCTTTTTTTCTTTTTGGGGCAACAGTATATGCAATGTCCATGATATATTACAAATCCTTCAAGCAATTTTATTTTATTTGCTTTTTGTAAACTACATATAGTGGTACTTTCCATACTTTTTAAATCCTGCTATTTGCATTTCTATTCTTTTCTCAATTTTGTGGAAAGACTGAAGGAAAGAGGCTTCTTTGCAACTGCAAATGATTGTGATGCTCAAAAATATAATCATGCAACTGAATCCAGCATTTTCAATGAGTTAGAATTCTATTTTTAAGGTGGAATTATCCGTTGCACCACTGCATACATTGTACATTTTATCTTTCATAAATTACGAGCCACACTTACTTTTTTGGGCAACAGTACGTGTGATGACTATGAATTACATACAAATACCCGTCAGTGCCTCAGATTAGGTTTTTTATCGTGACTTGTAAAAAAAAAAAAACAGTGCACCTCCGACAGTGCAATATACACATGTACCATAAACACCTTAATCAACAGTGTGGTATAATTGATTCTAATTGAATTCCCCCTCCCACACCCTTACATCATACATATTACATCATGTTACACAATTGTAATAACACACTACACTACAAACAGTACTCAACAGTTTGTAATACAAATATTACATGCTTTACAATTTTTCTCACACAACGGAAATCGTCGGTTGCCAATCAAGAAACCAACTCCATAGATGAAGTGAACTTGGAAATCCATAACCTTTAATCTCCCGTCGTCCTACGCGTAGGACGTGACTAGATTCTGTATTATAGGTTTTGGAAACAGCTTTTAACGGCATAAATATACTTCAAAATATAGTGCAATGGTAATAGAACTGTAATATAATTTTTTCTACTGCTATCATCATGCAGTCCATTACTTGGTATTTGATGAAATTGACTTTCTCTGCGGTTTAGTTAAAAATGGCGAAGCCAATTACAGTTGGAACTGCAATTGTAGGGAAGAATTTAAAAACACTTGAAAAGCTTGGAGTGGTTGAGCAGGTATCTGGCAGAGGCCACAGCAAAAGATTTGTTATAAAATGGAGGGATTCAAGCACTACAACAGAATCAAGCCGGGGTACTTGTTTACCTAGCGTTTTTGAAGAGTCAAGGAGGTTTGTAGAGGCAAGAAGTAATAAAAGGCGTACTGAAAGAGAAGAAGAAGATATGGACATGCAATCTGCATCTACTGATGATGATAGCGATGAGGAGAGAGTGATGAGTCCTGTGCAGAGCAGGTAGAAGTAGTTCCGAGGTTGGTACCGTGCGCTACTTGAGCACCCGCCCCCAGATGTTATTCGTATTGTTTTACACTTTTAATAGTGATGATACGGCTGTCACTGAATGGACACCAAGAAAAGAGTTGTTAATTGACCCTGGATCAAAACACAATGTCCACAGTGCTAGCTAGATATAGATGGCCAGAAGCTCACAGGGGAATAGGAACAAAGAAAGAAGTGGATTATTTTTATCAATTTTATCCTGTTCGAGGAATTGGGAAAACTTTGGAATACACAAACGTGAACATGCTCACACACAGCTATATTCCACTTACCAAAGGTGAATTTTTTTAAGTACCCTGGGTTGCGACTTGCGATGGCATGTGAGCCTAAAAGAGGAGCCATCCCTGTGTATTGGGATGAAGGTTTACAGCCTGGCATAATATACAGTGGTGCAAGCTTTGGTGAACGCTTTGGGATGTCCAGACATCGATTTGAGAACATTACTCAGTGCCTTTTGTCACCGCCTTGAACTTGTAAGCATATTCTGGTACCAGAGGACAAAAGCAGCGTAAATGCAGAATATGCTCTGCTAAATCATCATATTACTGTGTTGGTTGCTCAAGAGTGAAAGACAATGACCTATACGGGTGTTGTGAACCAGCAACAAGAGACTGTTTTAAAATTCACCTAAATATGTTAGGGTTTGCATAAAACCTAGCACAAACCAACATTGAAAACATGATTGTGTGACTGTACATGTGGTAATTGGCTTCAAGTGGTGTTTTGAAAGTAAAGTATGTATTCAAAATATTGTTGATAAATAAGAAAACATTTCGATACAAACATATGTAACATTATACTATTACAATATCAACGTAGAGAGATGTCAAACAGTTGCGATTAAGGGTTGCCCCATCATCAAGTTGAAATGCACTTGTCCAATGTAGCTAAAACTTGTTGTCCTGTAGAAAAGACTGAGAAGTACACACATAAACTAAATATGCAAATCTCTTTTTGAGATGTGTTTCTTTCTATGGTTGTACCACAAATGTTTCATGGAAAATTTCTATGCTGACAATTTATACAGTAGCACACACATCAAACTCCATAAAACATTTAAAAAGTAACACATGCCATACATTTTTCTGTAACTATGAATTTTTTTCCATTATGCATTTTTAAGAATCGCATCTGTTGTTTTAGATAATACGGACCAAGGGTGTGGTATAATAATAATCTAACAATTGGTAAAATAAGTGCATTGGCACATGAAACAATGGTAGATATATGGGTACAAGATAGTTTCATTTGAATTTAGGAGAAATTATTGCAATATAAACTAAATATGCAAATTGCATTGAGACATAAAAATGATGTTTCTTTCTATGGTTGTACCACAAATGTTTCATGAAAGTTTTCTATGCTGACAATTTATACAGTAGCACACACATCAACCTCCATAAAACAATTTGAAAAGTGACACTTGTAATACTTTTTTCTGCTACTATGATTTTTTTTACATAATGCATTTTTAAGAACCGCATCCGTTGTTTTAGATATTATGGACCAAGGGTGTGGTATAAAAATAATCTAACAATTGGTAAAATAAGTGCATGGGCACATGAAACAATAGTAGAAATATGGGTGCAAAATAATTTCATTTGAATTTAGGAGAAATGTTTAAATTTTGGTCCTATGCGTAGGACCATTACCTGGAGAATTAAGGTTAAATAGAAGTTGTATAACTTGCTTTGTATAGAAAATGCTTTTTGCATAGACTACTACATGTAGAGATACCTGAAATCTGTGTTCTATATGTATTTCCTAATTTTGTATCTTATTTCTCGGCAATGGGAAAGACCAAAAGAAATAGGCTTCTCATTGGAGCTGCAAAAGATAGTTATGCTCAACAGATCAATGATCTGTTTGAAACTATTTGAACAACAAAGTACAATCGCTACTCAATTTCAAGGTGGTTTTGTTTTTTATTTTTTATTTTTAGTTGAGATATTCACAATACATGTAGTATCAGCAGTAAGATAAATACATGCACCCTACTATTGCTAATAGTCAGGGACAAAGCATCTGGAGAGGATGGCTGTGGCGTTGGCTCGAACTAAGTTGAGGTTCAGCTAGCCATATAGGTCAGCTAGGACCACAGCCTTAGCCCTGTTGGAACTAGTTGCAAGGCGAGAGGCCAGAAGTGAAAATGACTCCATTGCTTCTGTCCCCCAAGCACCATATGCCTCAACCACCATGGGGACACAAACCCACCCTCCTTGCATTTGGCATCATTTGCTTCATGCTTTCTCAGCTCAGTAGCTCTGGCAGCCTGACTTGCTGCTAGTCCCATTTCAAGTAAAACATTGGAGTTAAGCGGTGACATCACAGACAAATCAAAGGCTGCTGGCTTACCCAAAGACTGTTTGGGTACTAGGATATCTGCAGGGCGAATGTGGCTATGGTCATGGGTTAGGTTACTTCCTGCCTCCACCTTAACACTCAGGTGGGCCCTGCGACAGGTCTCAGCAAGGGTGTCACGTAGTTTATTGTGGCGGGTTACTACATCACCACCACGCTTGCAAGTGAGTGCATGATGGCCAAGGGGATCAAGTACGGAGAGTACTTGATCCCCTTGACCGACACCCAAGATGCAGCATGAGGGAAGGAGATGGAGATAAGGCATGCTCTATCTGCAGGAGAAGATTGCTCATTGAGTATATTGAAGAGATGGTTATCAATCTTATTGGACAGCACCTTTTGATGGATACGGGATGTCAACACCTCCTCCATGCTGACCGCCTCGGATGATACAAGTGAGTTAAACAACTCTACTGCATGAATAAGGTGTTCTTGGGACAATGGACCAGCACCAGAGGAGCCCAGAGAGGCGATGTGAGCAGCTGGTGAATGCCGACTCAGGGAGCGCATGCCCAGGCCACCCCTGCCTAAGCTGAGCTCCACCTGCTGCCAGGCCTGATTGGAGGTGTCGAATACCATGCACTTGGAGAAGGTTGCTCGGATGTTGTGATCAGAAGCCTCAAGGGCTGATATGGCTTGGGAGGGTGGTGTGCCACGAGCAAGGTGGGCCAGCTTACAGAATCCCGCACATTGACGTAGAAGGGAAAAGGCCACATGTGGGTCAACTGCACTTACTTCTTCTAGTTTGAGCAGGAGAGCTTTGGCTGCTTCATGTTTCCGAAATGAAGGAGGAGCAAAAAGCCTTGTCACCAATGAGGATGCCCAAAATGACAATATTAGGTGGTATTGATCTTTCAATTTCTGGAGGAAAAGGGCTGACATCATATCTCAAATTACAATGAGACCATTAGGAGGACCAATCTCTTGCATGATGGAGAGAGCTTGAAGAACAGCAGGCCTGGGACCGGCCAGCACACCATCATCTAGGTACCAGGCATGGTAGGACAAATCTGCACACACAGAATTAGCGGTGATTTCTGATACTACCTTGTTTAAAACCAGGGAGAAGAGCAGAGGACCAAGAGGATCACCCTGCTGAACCTCTTGTTCCACATGTAAGCTGCCCAAAGAATGCAACAGAATGGGGTGCTGACCGTAACACCAGGTGGCCCAAGAGAGCAGCTCAGGGAAGTGTTTGCTACACTCTGAGAGGATAGCCTCCCGTGAGACCATATTGAAGGCGTTCTTCATGTCCACCTTTAGGACAACGAAGTCATCATCCAGCCAATACTTATTAACACACGCTCTCAAGCCATGGGCAATCTTCTCAGCACCATTGCTGCAAGCAACACCAAACTGATGTGGTTTGAAAAATTCTGCTGCCTTCCCTTTCACTACAGCACAAAGGCAGTGGTTTTATCTATTATAAATTTTATTACACAATACATTAAGAGTCGCACTTACATGTAGGTCTAATTCCTAACTGTATTTGATAAGTTCCTCAGGTAAGGTTTTTTGACTGTAGTGTGGTGATTTGTATGATACCCCACTCACTTCTGACAGACGTAATAGACACACAAGTACATTTAATTCACACACCTGAATCAACAGTACTGAAGGAACAGTTTTGAGTATAAGATGCATACATAAAATATTTCTTTGTCTTACAGACACAACTGAGATCAAATGATACTGATCATGAAATGGATGAGGTGAATTTGTCAATCAATTAGATGTCTTACTTTTTGTAAACTACATATACTACATGTAATACTTTATTGTGCTATTTTTATTTGCATTTCTATCTCTTTATTTTAAATAAGACTGAAAGAAACAAGTTTCTCCTTAGAGCTGCAAAAGATGGTGATACTAAACAGTTCAATCATCTGTTTAAAACCAGCAATGTTGATGTCAATTTGAAAAATGAGGTACTTGAATGTTTTTCTCTGCTGGGCAGCAGTCTATGCAATTGCTATGAATTACACACAAATATATATTCTCCATAGTGATTTGCACCTATAGATGATAACCATTGCATTATAATTGTATCATCAATGACCTACATGTAAATACAACTTCACCTCAGTCAGGTCTCTGAGTATACATGTATGTACATGTAGCTTTGACTTTACATGTCATTGGTAATGTCAAAACCAAAAATACTATTATAAGCATTATCGTATGCAAACTGCCCACATGCAAACATTTGTGATACTCGGCTGGAGCCACAGCTGAAGCTCTTTCCCTGCACCGCTGCCCTTATTACTAGGGGCATACTCCCTCCCAATAGAAGCCCTCATAAACATATATACATGCATATACAGGCAGATATGTAGTGTACTCAAACACACACATGTACACATACATGTATTTACACAAACATAGTATGGTAAAGCAAAACTTTAAAATTTATCACACATACATAGTATGGTAAAGCAAAACTTTAAAATTTATCACACATACATAGTATGGTAAAGCAAAACTTTAAAATTTATCACACATACATTTACACATTGAAACATACATTTAGTTGGTTTAAATTCCTTCTACATTTTTGCAGTTTAAATGATTTTATTTTGAGATACATGTAGAGGGTAAGAAAGGTTAGGTGGTCTAGACATTTTCTAATTCACTATCTGCAGGCATTTATAAAATCACATTGTGGCAAAAAGCATATTTTTATGAACAACTGCTCACTCATACATTGTACATAAGGGTACCATTTGAAAGCCCATCTAGTTGCTGTGAAGAATCCAAATGGTACGGTTGGTGTGGAGTCTGCAGTTGGCCTAACTAAAAACATTATCTTTGAACTTCTTGTGCTGTGGGCATAAGAGTAGCCTAAAAGGTTGCTCACAGCCGAATATCTAATTATTTAACAATACTGGCCAAAGGTAGTGCAATAATTGATAATTTCTGTTGTCATGTCACACATTAATAGCAATCCTATATCTTTTTGTAGGTCAAACAATCATTATTGATGTTGGCATCTGAGAATGGCCACATTGAGATTGTGGAAATATTGATATCAGCTGGTGCCAAAGTTGATCTGCAGGATAGGGTGAGTAGTGATAATGTATGGGGTGAGTGTATGTTGTATATGACATCAGACTAACAATAAGTTTATCACTTTAGAACAAAAAGTCATCACTAATGCTGGCAGCAGAGAAAGGTCATGCAGTTATTGTCAGGAAGTTGTTATCGGCTGGTGCCAATGTTGGTCTACAGGATGTGGTGAGTAGTGGTGATGCACACGATCTGTAGCAAATATCATATTGGATTTGACTCATATAGTAAATATATTTATAAATGCATGAACACATGTATGCAGCATGCCTCTGCAAGTTAAGCTCTTAGTCATTTCCATCACATGTAACCGGCATCTTCAAAAGGGGTCGATGATATCTGACTGTCAAGGCATCACGAAACTCAGTGGCAGAAATTAAGCACTTAGTCATTTCCAAATAGCTTTGCTAGTTAACAGTATGGCTAGCACAAAACTATGTTTCATCTGTCATTTTCACACCTCTGAAGAGAACCCTAGAGCTATCTACTACACTAAATCTAAATACATCACATAACACACATTTATACACCTGATTGATACAAAACCGCAGCAGAACAGGAAAAGAAACGAAAGTACTCAGCAGCTTTTGAAGTGGAAAGACGTGCTTCATTTACTCCCTTTGTAGTTTCTGTCAATATGGTCTTAGGCCATGATTCACAACACCTGATGAAGCACCTATGTGACCAAATTGCACTGAAGTGGGTGAAGTCGTAATGGGATGGTTTCATGTCAGAATGACTTTTGCTATTTTACGTGCAAAATATGTGGGTCCTGGGTAAAATGGAGATGGATGGTGGTGAAGGCCTCTCCCATTTTCCTCACTGCTGTAATACATGCGGTTTTGTATCAGTCAGGTGTATAAATGTGTTTAGTTTAGTAGATAGCTCTAGGGTTCTCTTCAGAGGTGTGAAAATGACAGATGAAACATCAATATTTTTATAGCTATAGCTGGAAGGTAATTCAAACTAATTTTACACAGTGGCAAGAAATTTCAAGCGAGGTGCTGTGAAATGTTTATTGATTTGTTTACATTCTACACATTTCATGCCATTTGTGATGAGAAACACCTGCCACCATATGCAAAACTATAAAACTAATAGTATCACTAAACAAATGCAGGCTTACATTATACTTGCTTTGTATTTATTTCACATGACAATATGCTTATACACTTATTTATTTATTTATTTATTTATTTATTTATTTATTTATAGTAATATGTATAATAACAATAAACAGGGAATACATTACATAAGGCAAAAACAAAAATATATAGGTGATAAGTTTTAACATGAGAGAACTGAGCACACATATATACACACACATAAACTTATTCTTGTACGCTGGGAAGTCCTATGCCATCAACCATGTCCAGTGCACGCCTCCATTTTACACGAGAACCTCGAAGACATAAATTTGTGGCTCTGATGATGGTGGATGTTAAACTAGCCCTCAGCCATCCCATCACTTCTCCATAGGACTTTCCCCATTTAAGGCAAATGTGTTCAGAAAGATGCTTAAGATAATAGGTTGCTCCAAGTCCCAAAGCACCATCAACAGAAACCACAAATGGTGTAAATGAGGCTCGTCTAGCATTAGCAGCATTGTTGTATTTTTTCTTCTTTTCTGCTTCTGCTGATGCTAGTACACTTCTGTTAACATGAGATGGTGCATCTGTGTCTATAACACGTATGTCGAAGAGTGCTTGAGTCTGAGGCTGCCAAACTCCTCGTACACCAAGGTCAGTGACTAAGGAGGGTTCATCTGCGACTTCACATGCCTCTTGAATCACTGGTTCCCGGATGATGTCCTTGTAAACAATAGATGACAGATCACCAAGAGTATGTCTTACTTCATTGTGATGCCTGGTAACGAGACCTCCTTTCTTGCAATCCAGGGCATGCTCATAACTAAAAGTAGCTCCACATCCATCACAAGTAACTGGCATCTTCAAAAGGGGTCTATGATATCTGACTGTCAGGGCATCACGAAACTCAGTGGCAGAAAGATCAAAATGATGATATGTGGTTGGTAGTACAGTTAACCATGAAGATGTTTTAAAAGTGATGGCCCTTTGTATAGCACGTACCTGCTTAGCATCAAGCACTGAATCTAACTTGTTTTGATCTTGCTGCTGAAGTTCATGATGCATAGTAGATATTGCTTCTGCCATCTTAGCATTATGATCCACTAGTGAAAAGGGTTTTCTTTCTTTGATGGCATCTGAAATATGTCTTGTGCCTGATACTGAGGTGATGTGGGCTATGTTAGCCATTTCAACAGGATTGCGAATTCCCATTCCACCCATTTTTACAGGGATTGAAAAGAGCAGTTGGTCTTGTTGGGATATTGCACTGTCAAAATAGCAGGCCAAAAGGATGCATTTATAGCATTCCAAACAGGGGTGAATGCATTGCCAATGTTTGGGATTAGTCTTTGTAAGTAAGACCATTCAAATTGAAGAGATTTAGATTTAGATTTATTTATTTATATGACTATAATAATTATGTAACCGCAGACAAAAACTTGTACAATATAGATAAACAAGCACATAACGTTAAATTACCTACCACCTAGACTAAATAATATATTTATTTATTTATTTATAAAAATTAAAAAATGTTTTATATAATTATACTGGAGTACATATTATAACATAAACAAGATAAACCTTTTATTTATTTATTTATTTATTTATTTATTTATTTATTTATTTATATACATGTAGGATGAAAGTACTGTTCTTCACTATTTTGCAAAAAATGGGTGGTTGGAAGGCCTCAAATGCATTACTACTGTCAACATCGATGTTCAAAATAAGGTAAGCTACACATATGCAAATACATATGAAACACATTGCCATCATGTATTAGGTATAGGTAGTGCAAACCACAAAATTTGTATGATTGCATTCTACTGTATTATACATTTTATCTTGCTGCTTACCTTCAACATCCTATCACCATATCATACTTACTAATTCTTTCAGTATGCGTAGCAGTCTTATTTTGACTGGTTAAAATTTAGTGTTTTTAGGGAGTGCATATCATTGTGGGAATGGTTAATGTATTCATGTAATTTTATTCATTGCTTTCATTTTTAGTTTAAGATTACAGCACTGCATGCAGCTGCTAAGTATGGTCACACTGACTGTGTTAAGTACCTAATTGAGAAAGGAGCCAATGTGAACATTCAAAGTGTGGTGAGTTTTGTTCTAGTGCATTGCTTTTAATACAATCGTAGACGTACATTTTACTGAGTCGGAGTCGTTGTGCCAAATTTAATATCACTAGATAATGAATTGTTCCCATATTGGCAGATGAAATAATGATATGTAAGGGGTGAATATGATTAGCAAAACATCTCACTATTGCTAAAGTACCGTGGAATCGATTGGACTTTAGCATCATATTTGGATAGAACCATCGAATACCTGCAATTTAGTACAACCATAGATATAACACATAGAAAGCGTAGACAACAGAGATGACGCCAAACCTTCTCCTCTTTCGTCTGGATAAGATTAATGGATAAGGGTTTACTGCACCATTTTTTTTCATAGTACAAGCCTAATGTTATGAAAAGAAGCTAGAGAAGGCAAGTTTTAAACTTACTGCCGAATTTGTATGGTATGATGACTTTCTGAGTTAGAGTTAATACACATCCCCAACATTATTTATGGTAGGAGCATGTCACCTGTAGTAGTAGCAAGAGCAGAGCATGCAAGTAGTGATGGGAAGTGTACATCGTCCAATAGAGTTTTTGTTGACCAAGACCAAGACCAGTTACATGTATTTATTAAGTTAGCAACACTCTTGCATAGCCATATATTTCTGCTTCTGAGAGGTACCACTTAATTGAATTCAACAAAAATGTAATGTTTGTTTGTTTATGAATGTATGTATACCTGTCCTAGGCACTTGTGAAATCTAATATTTGGTGTTCACATCAAAAATTGTAACGCATGTATCATTGCTCCAAATTATAGTTAATGATATTGAATGCTAGTTATTTGCCACTTTTATACATTTTGGCATGGCTACCAGACATTTGTGTTCGGACATTTTATACTTTCACATACGTAATGATTTGTCCTTCACAGATGGGAAACACACCATTGCATCGTGCTGTGGTCAGTGAACATATCGATGTGGTTACTTTATTGATGGATGTGCCTGGCATTAATGTTGACCTTCCTATTAGTGTAAGTTGTGTTGTATACATTTTTATGTATAGATGAAAAAAGTAAATGTTTACATTTTATCAAGTTATCCTTAAAACAATCAATTGTGTGAACTAAACACCCAATCAATATGCTACATGTACATGTACATTTATATGAATGCTAGTGGAGATATTCTGCCTCAACAATATTACAGGAGTAACAGTAAAATGTGAAGCCAAGGTTAGTGCAAAAATAACCACACTTATTGATAATTATTGGCAAGATTTTTATGCTGAATAAAAAATGGAGTGAAGATCTAATTGAAATGTATGGTCATGTCTCACTTCTATACACTGTATAATGAATACATGTTTTCTGTATTCATATTACTGTCTTCCGAATTGCTTGGTTGTTTATCAGCTCTGCTTATACAATAAAAATGTGCAAGAGACAATAACACATTGAATGAGAATGTTACAATCTACAGGCATACATATACATTTACATGCTACATGTATATCTTATTAGTTAACACATAGTCCTTGACAGCCTAAACACATAATTGTTGTGTCTTGTCGCACAACATGTGAGTGTATTCTCAATTCAGCATTTAAGTCAACCCAAAATAGGATGTGGAAATCATGTAATATGTTTGAATACTTTTTTCCTATCTGCAGAATGGAAATACTCCATTAATCACTGCATCAATAAATGGTTCTTTGGAAATTGTAGAACTCCTTTTGAACAAGTCAGATCTTGCTGCAAAGAATAATGTAAGAAGTTCGACATGCAAATTGAGAGCAGTTGATAGCTATGTGCAGAACTACAGATATAAAAACTATGCATTGGTTCTGTCTAAACTTCTAGACCTTCTGTTCATATGCATGCAGTTACATGTATGCAAATAATGATAAGGTCATAACTTGCAAGTAACAAGTGATTAATATAGTAATTTACTTGAGATCATGAATGCATAAAGTCATAACATCTAGTACGTGACACATATTTCTGCTTACTTCATTCACATAGGATGGCAATACAGCATTGGATTGTGCTGCAGCTGGTGGCCATTGTGATGTTGTCAAGATTTTGATGAGTAAACCAAAACAACTAAGCAGCAATGTAAGATGTTTATACTTGTATGATATTTTCTATGATAGCACTTACCGTGCCATATCAACCATAACTAAAGTGTGCTATTTTCTACAACCATTTATCCAATCCTGCTGCATCAAAGCCATTTCTACATGTGCATGTGCAGGGCCGTAGATAACTTTTATAGTTTGGGGGGGGGGGGGGGGGGCACGTCTAAATTTTATAGGTATGCCCTGTATGTATAAGCCTACATGTAGGCACAATTCTTTACAATTTGATGTGAATCATATTTTGCATGCATGCGCACGTTATCATATACACTCATACCAAACACTTCTTGGCGACTGGAATTGCGGCTTGCAAATTCATTGCCAATGGTTGCAAGGTCAAGCTTGCCTGTTTCATCTTTGTGAACATGCAGTAGCATGCACCAGTTTAACCTTGATTGGTGCATTGTACTTTGTAGCCAGGTCTTTAATTGTCGCAGGTCACTGAAGGTTCGTTCACTGACTGCATTGGTGGCAGGCATGACAATAATAAGTTTGGCAAGCTTAATAACTTCAGTGTATAGCTCACTCTCGATAAGACTGAGGGACTGAAGAAAGGCAATGATGCCTTTTAATTTCATCCCGCCTACGAGGCTTTTAATCTCATGAGGAAGATTTGCATGCAGGATAAGCAGCTGGCTTGCCATGCGCTGCTGATTATAATCATCGCCATATAGCTGCATTACATCACTATAATCCTCCAACTTACATTCCGAATCACACAGCAGCTCTTCCAGTTTCGATAACTATTTATAACCATTCTGATCGAACCTATCTTTGATTGATTGCACAACAAAATCAATGACTTCATAATAAGTCTTTCTATATAAACATCTTCCACGATGTTTGCAAACTCAGGAGCTGATGATCATATCTCCAAATGTTTTGGTACTTTCCTCTGTCGAGGTAGAGAGGGGTCTGCTATCAGAACGGCCTTGCAAAGCTGACGTTTTCTTTCAATTGTTTTCCAAAACACACTAAAGGAATCCTTATCGCTTGAAAAGCCACTAGTGTCATCTTCATCAGGCTTTGACCCTCGCTAGCGGATATAGAGGAGCCTTGAAGTGCCTTTGATAAGTTGTCTGACATGCTGAACACAATTCTTCCAAGCTCTAGTCCGAAGAAAAAGTCAAATGACTCCATTTGCTTAGCCACTCCACCAATTCTAGCACGCATTTCACTGTCGTTGTTGATCTGTTTGGCTTCAGCCCATGTCTCCATTAAGGCTTCATAGTTCTCAGAAATTGAGGTAAAAGCTTCTGTTTTTACAGTCCAGCGAGTTGGACACAGCAGCCTTATCCCAGGAGAGGCAAGAGCACTTTCTGAAAAATTACTTGCCTATGAGGCGATTTTTTGATTAGTTTTGACATTTCCTCACTTGTATCCAAAGCATCACGAATAATTGGATTTGCTTTCACTGCATCCTGTACTGCTAAGTTCAAGGAATGACCATAGCAATGTGTATATAAAGCTCGCCTTTCCTTTGCCAGTAGTTTAGTTGATACTCCATTTCTACACCCTGCCATTGAACTTGCCCCGTCAAAACACTGCCCACGACAATTCTGCAAAGGTAGGGAAAGCCGCAGCAATATATCCTCAATAGTTCGGGTGATATGTTCAGCTGAGATACAATCCATGGAATGCAGGCCAATGAATTCCTCCTGACTGATAAGCTTATTGTCAACATACCGAACACAAAATACCAGTTGTTCATTGTTGGACACATCTGTAGTCTCGTCAACCATAATAGAATAGTATCTGCCTGAGAGCTGTGCAGCTATGTTCGTTCCTAAGGACAGAATGTGCCATAATCTGCAGAAACTCATTTTGAATTTCTGGACATGTGAATCGATCACGAGACTTCTGCAACCATGCATCTAAGTTGGGTATCTCGTTTTTTCGTAGAAGCAGCAAATGCAAAAAATTACTTTCTCTTTCCCCGCCAATGCTATCTGAAGTCATATCAGCATCACCACGTAAAGCCAAACCTTGCCATGCTAAGAAGCGAATGTTTGACATAATTGCAAGAAGACATTTTCTGTTAAAAGCTTTCTCTTCAGTATATTCAGCACTTAGTTGTGTACCCACATTCATTGTCTCTGTCGAAGCTGCTGCAACCATGCTAATAGCATCGCAATGGCATGCTGATTGATCGTGCTTGCTGAATTTATCTCCAGTTAAAGAATCCAGAAGTACAAAATACTGTATCCATGTATCCTCTCATTGGCATCTTTAAATGGACTGCAGTAGCGCAATAGAAGCATAAGACGGCATCTTCTTCTTCAAGGTAATGCAACCAGCGGTACTTTTCATACCACGAGTAACAAAAGCTACGACGCTTACTATCAAACTGCCTCATAGGAAACTTCAGCCTGGGCTGATTGGGCTTTAATGGGACAATTCTGGTACAGGTCACAGGACTGGTAGTGGCGGGTGGTGAATCAAGTGCATTTGCTTCATCATGACCGCATTCTTCCAATAGGCCTACGACTTCATTACTCCCGCTTATAGGCTCGCTACTAGATTCACTTGAGTGAAGTATTACCTCAGCTGAGCCCGTACTACCCAAAGTTTGTCGGACATCAGAATCCTCTTTTGATGATACCCCGGCCCCCGGGCCGTATCGGCACAATATACTTCAATATTGACATTGCGATTGCCACGCACATGATTGCACTGTAATAATTTTAAAATGTCACAGAAATTTTGGGGGGGGGGGGGGGGGCACGTGCCCCCAAGCTCCCCCTTATCTACGGCCTTGATGTGCCCTAGCTCATAAATGATGGTACATAATACACCATTATAGCTCTAATAATACAAGTAAGTATCTGAATGTGAAAATGCTTGTTTATTTAACATAGTCATTATCCTAATAAATTATGCTCCTAAATAACCTTCTGTACAATTCAACCAACTGCAAAGTCACTTTGGGCACATGACATCCGGAGTGTGCAAAATTCAACATTGAAGAAGTGTTCTTTAGAATTTATTCATGTTTGCATACTGTTAGCAAATATTTCACTTACGTTTTCTTATTATTGATTTTTTCCCCTCTTAATTGTTCTTTGGCATAGGATGAAAGAAGCATTCTTGAAGCTGCTAAAAAAGGAGATGCTCATCAGTTGATAGATCTAATAAGCTCTGCATGCATTAATGAAATGGATGAGGTAGGTTTGTCATTTTTCCACATGGGTGTATTTTTGTGGCAAAAATAGAATTTTTATCTCACACAGAAAACATAATGTTATCAGCTTGTGTATATATACATGTATACACCAACATATACATCTAAATACTCACAGGTGTTCTTGCACTATTAGTCAATTCAAAAGAACTAAACATCACAGAATTTTACATGTACATGTAGGGCGATTGATCACGTCCAAATTACACATACATGTATTGCAACATATTTTAGGAGCACAGTGGAGCCAATATAGCAGTAGGTCATTTTGGTGGATTTGGGTGTAGTCATTATATCTAGTGAGAGTTAGAGGCCAGCAAATGTGTGTTAATGTGTTGTTGGGAACGAACATTTCTCAAGAGTAACCCTTGATAAGTTAGAGATCAAAATACTTGTGCATGCAGGCCAATGCAAAGATTAGAAATTTCCATGATCACTATGCTTTCCGTGATCATTATAATGTGTTCATTAGTGTTATTTGTGACATGAGCATTGCATATATTTTCATGTGTACATGTATCATGTGCTTTTATGTGCAACACAAAGGCTGAAGTGCAATGTCATACACGTTCATGGATCTAGAAATATATTTGTAAATTGAATTGTAATGTGCTGGTAGCGACATGTATGTTAATGTCTGCTATATTATTAATGGAAAGCTTAATAGGAAGCAATTATATGCATTTCACTCATTTTTCCCACAAGCAAATTATGTTTTGGGCTGGAAATAACACACCATGTAGAAACTAATGCCATTAGTAGATTTACATACTACATTGAACCATCTATGATTGAACAGAAGTATATGTACATGCATGTAGCTAAAAATACAAACTGTGGTTCCTCTATTCCACTGCAATACATTACATACACTAGCCTACGTAATATAGTTAATTGACCACACCCTCCTGAAAGATGATTTGTCCATTCATTGCATGCAACTGGCCTGGATGGACAGCCTTATAATTTTTATGCACCAATAAGGTATTAAGTTCATCTGGTGACTTTAAGTGCAGAATTACATAATACTGTAAGCTGTCAGAAAATTATAAAGCACTTATAATTATAAATATTTATAACGATAATGAGGCCACTGAGTCTAGGAAGCACCAAGCTAATGATTCCAAATGCTCAGAGCTAAGATGGGTATGTGTCCCCATGGTTGTCAAAACTTATGGAGCTTGGGGAAAAGAACCCACTGCCATCACCTCCTCCAGACTTGCCACCTCCATGTGCCAGCCAAAATCTATTGTACTCCATGAAATGTATGGCCAGTTGAACCTCAACCTTGTCTGTGCCAATGCTACAGCTGTCCTCTCTAGGATAACTCCTCCACCATAGAGTGAATATTGTATTTATGATGTGCTATACATTTTGTAATTGTATAAATTGCACTAATGGTAATAATATTACATGTATTGTGATGTAATATCATATTATACATTTGTTTTTCTGCGACACGTTACAAGTTCCTTATCTCTCATTTATCCAGAATGGAAAAACACCACTGCACATTATAGCAGAGTATGGCTACATTGACTGCCTGCAATGTCTGATCAGTGTACCTGGTATTGAAGTTAACCACAAAGATAAGGTATATACATGGAATTGTGTCAAGTTTCATCAGGATACCTGCATTTTTATTAATAGTATCAGATTTAAAAACTCATCATTTTGAGTGGAAGTTGCATTGTTCAAATGATTTCAAACAGTACATACAGTGTATGCATGTTTATTATTATATTTGTCTTTATTGATAAATTTACGGTTGTGACTATAGGGTTTTTTGTAACCATTAAAAATATATCTATGTACATGTACATATATGTGGCAATTTTGTCCAAATCTATTTAAGGTTTGAATCTTTCTATCCTCAGAATGGATCAACACCATTACATTTAGCAGCTCGTAGTGGGATTGCTGACTGTGTGAAAATACTCCTTTCATATCATGGTATTGACAAGACACTTCCTGACAATGTAAGGAGAATTGTGATGCAGTTGTATTGTCAATAACAGTTGTTTTGTACTGCAGTATTCTATGTTGATTGATGCATAACAAATTTTCTGCATTAGTCTGGGAATCTACCACTTCATGAAGCTGCAATGCATTGTCGTCTTGGATGCTTGAAAGCTTTCAAGGATGACTTTACACACACAGGCAAGGTGAGGTGGTAAAACTTCATCATTTTCTACCATATCTGATGATATACTTACATGTATACGCATTACTGGTAGGGAATTTAACTTCTGATATGTTGCCAAACATTTTAGGTACTTTGATTAATGCATTGTGTGGAACTGTTACAAGTTAAAAATCTTATAGCTTAATGAAAATGCGTTTGAATTGCTTTAGTTTGGCTTGTCTCCTTTAAAGCTTATAAAATAAAACATGAGGAATTAAGTGCCACCAAATGGAACTTACACTTAATACTGACATCATTGTCCTCTTACATGTACTTTGTTGCATGTGCAAACCAAGCAGCTGTATTTGTATATGTTATTGCAGTTACTTGTAGGAGTGATATATAAATAATGCATGTAGCAATGCCCTATCCAAGATGATACCACTGTGATAGCCATCTTTATTGCTAGGCATTCTATTTCAATAAAAGCTTTCTCCCCAAAGTAGAGAATTTCTGTTGTATGATTGCAGCCTGCACATTCCATTGACATTCTGCTGACAAAGTTCTCATTCATTACATTGTATTGGCATTACTTCTCTATTTAGGATGGTAATACTGTACTGCATTGTGCTGCACAACATGGTTGGCACCCAGGTGTGAAATTTATTTTAGAACATAATAGAACCATTGTGGATTGCCAAAATAAAGTGAGTTCTCAGTGTACTGTAATGAACATCCATTATTACCTTAGTATACATGGGCAATGTGTTTTATTTTGGTATTGTAACTCCTTATTGTGCATCTAGGGGGAAAAAATGGCCTGTGGGGAATGTTGACTTAAAAGGAATATGATATTAATCATTAAAATGAGTAATATTACCAATACCAAATTTAGGAGGGGGGCCACCCCCCCCCCACACACACACATACACACACATGCCTCACTCATATTTTGACTAAATGTTTCATTGTGGAGGGTGGGGGGGGGGGGGGTCCACCAAGGCTAGTTGCCCAGGGCCCATTTCCACTTAGTTATCACTTAGTATGCACCTCAGCCCTTTCCTAGCACTTCATTCACACCCTGTTTTTCAGCAGCCAGCACATACACCTCACATATAGTCCTTCTGTTCCCACCTTGCCACCATCCCACCTGATTTTAATCTGATGGCGATCCTTATGTCTTTCCCAAATTTAACAGCAGCAGGACCTTCTGGTCTACGCATCCAAAATATCATAGATGCATCAGAGGTTCCCCAACAGACACCCTTACTCCAGTCGCTAAGGTGTGTCATCAACCTTCTTGCTGCTGGCAGAGCACCACCTGAGGTGTCCACTTTCCTTGCTGGGGGCAGTTTGGCAGCCCTTATACTGGCAGCATCGTGGATATTCATCCTATTACTCTAGGTGAAAGCTTACGCCGTTTAGTGGGTAAATGTCGTTGTGCTGCAGGCAGCAGGGTTCTTCAAACCATTTCATTTTGGTGTCGCATGTTCACATGGAGCAGAAAAAAATTGCGTATGGTTTGAGAGCATGTATTAAGAACCACTGGCTTGATGATGATTTTGTGGTTCTGAAGGTAGACATGATAAACGCTTTGAACATGGTCTCACGTCAGGCTCTGCTCTCTGAGTGTAGCACTCACTTCCCTGAGCTGCTTCCATGGGCCAGTTGGTGTTATAGCCAGCATCCCATCCTGTGGCACTCGTTAGGTTGCCTGCGTTCAGAGCAAGGGGTTCAGCAGGGTGACCCTCTAGCCCTCTATTTTTCTCCCTGGTTCTGAACATCCTGGTGTTCAAAATCACATTCAGTGGAGTTTGTGCAGACTTGTCCTACCATGCTTGGTATCTGGATAATGGATAATATGTTAGCAGGTCCCAGATCAGCAGTTCTCAGAGCCCTCACCATTATTCATGATTAAGGTCCTTCTCTGGGTCTCATCATAAACATCCCTAAATGTGATATCTTCAGCCGTAGGGATATCAGCTCATATCCACCAGCAATGAAACGTTCCAACTGCATGTCCCAATTTGGTTATTCTGGGCATTCCCATTGGTGACCAGGCATTCTGTTCTGCCTTCATTTCAGGGAAGCATGGGGAGGCTAAAGCTCTGTTTTTGCAACTTGAAGAAGTTGGATCAGCTGATCTGCATGTTGCATTTTCACTTCTTCGTCAATGTGCAGGTTTCTGCAAGATGGCTCACCTTGCCCGTGGTACTCCACCTTCCCAAGCTATGTCAGCCCTTAAGACCTTTGATCTTGATATCCACAGTTGCTTCTCATGTTGCACTGCACTTGACACATCTGATCAGGCCTGGCAGCAGGCAGAGCTCAGTTTGAGTAGGGGGTGGCCTTGGTTTACACTCTATTTCCCGTCACTCACCAGCAGCATACATTGCATCCCTTAGCTCTTCTGACTTTAGTATGTCCTCTCAACAACACCTTAAACAAGCAGTAGAGGCATTCAACTCCCTTCTTCCAACTTCTGATGCAGTCTGTGTAGTGGATGTGTTGACATCACCCTTCCACCAAAAGATGCTATCCACAAAAGTGGACAACCACCTTTTCAATCTACTCTGAGAGAATTCCTCCCCTGCAGATAGAGCTTGCCTGCTTTCAGTCTCTTCCCCACATGCTGCCTCATGGGTCTCAGTAATACCCTCTGAGGGGCTTGGCCTCCATCTGGAGCCGTCAGAATTTCAGGTAGCCATCAAGTGATGGCTGGGCCTTGACACCTCTATCTCTAGTGGTGGTATATGTGCTCTGTGTCCAGGGAGTGTGCTTGATTCCCTTGGCCATCACAATCTCACCTGCAAGCTGGTGATGTTGTCTCCTACCACAATAAACTCAGAGACACCCTAGCGGAGGCCTGTCGCAGGGCCCACTTCAGTGTTAAGGTGGAGCAGGAAGCAACCTCACCCTTGACCATAGCCACTCCCGCCCAGCTGACATCCTGGTACCCAACTGGTCTGTGGCTAAGCCAGTGGCCTTTGACCTATCTGTGACCTCACCGCTCAATTTAAACATTTTCTTGGAAGCGGGACTCACAGCTGGTGCAGACACCAGAGCTACTGAGCCAAGGAAGCATGAGGCAAATGATGGAAAGTGCAGGGAGCTTGGGTAGGTCTGGGTCCCCATGGTTGTTGAAACTTACATGTATGGTGCTTGGGGTGCTGAAGCCATGGAGTCATTGTCACATCTGGCCTCTCGCCTAGCAACCAGTTCCAACAAGGCAAAGGCAGCTGTCCTCAATAGCCTCTATAGGAGGCTAAATCTTAATCTAGTTAAAGCAAATGTACTGCTATGCTGTCTACATGAGTGTAGATGCTTTTCCTTGGACATGTACACTGTTTAGATTAGGTACATGTAGTTACATATGTATATACATGTTATACATTCCGTGTTTTGTAGTGTCATTAAAATAAAAATCCATTAAAATTATATATATAATTATAATAATATACAAATTATTACATCAAGCACAACTGAGGACATGTCCCATATGCTTAAAAACCCTTTCACTAATATTTAATTTCTGAATTAGTGAATCCAAAGTACTCTGGCTTAATAAAAGGAATCAGCAATGACTGTATCACAACTGTACCTTAACCAGTCAAAAGTCTCTGCCTGCCCTTGTATATACACAGGCTGAGTTACACTATACTTTCGCACTTGTTCTCAATATCAACAAATAACTCACAATTACATGTTATTACAATCCCAACTATCTTCATCTAAATGACATTGCCTTAACTCAAACAAGACTGTGCTAATCCAAGCAACTCTTCCTAAAAACCCAAGAAGCTTTGCCTTAATTCTGGCTTAACTGCTTAATCCAAACAACTACATGTATGCTTAGTTTAATTGAAATAACTCTGCCTTGCCCTGCATGTGCACATGTAAATGGCTAACTTCATTTCAATACATCTGCAAACTTAAATGTTCCTATAATATAATAACAATGTCTGTTTAGAATGATTTCTTGTATTATACCATACATTGGTTTTGTTGTGAACTTAGAGTGGTACATTATGTATTTTGCATTTGAAGTTTATTTTGCGTGTGGCCTCTAGCTACATGTATGTGTAAATTCCATATTATGTTACCATTAAAAAGGAATACATTATACAACCAAATAAAATAGGATGACCAGGTATTCAATTACTTTGAACAACAGTACATTTTACAACATACAGAAAAACATATTAATAATCACTTGCACCAGAATTTAAACTGTTGAGGATTACATACATTGCTTGGGAATGGAAACATAATGGTAGAGTATAAAATTGGTATTACTTCGATGCTACCGTTTATTTAGGCAACGTCTTGCCAAACATATACATGTATATAAAATGTGATACATTTAAATCTTCGTTTCATCAAGTTAATTGCTTAAAGGCAGTTGAGTACCTTAATGAACGTAAGCGTAAAAACCTTTCGCTTCAAATACGTGCATAGAAATGCAGCAGACTTCTATGAAACAGTAGACTAACCTTTACATAAATCCAAACAAAGTAAATATGTGCATTCACTTCATTCATAGTTCCTTCAAATAATATGTTTCACTACTGCTGTTGTTTTCTTCAGGAAGGAAACACTGCATTGCATATTGCTGCAATTCATGGCCGTTCTACAGTTGCTAAGCTTCTGATACAAAATGGTAGTGTTGCTGACATCAAAAATAAGGTAGGAGAAAAGCCATTGCATTATTATATATTAATTGTTTTGTGGGGTTTTACGATTATTTCTATAATTTTCATATGAATTAATATATTATGACTGTCCAGCACAGTGTATGAACATTTTTCGACTGAACAATGATTTTTTGGGGGCAATTTGTTTTGTTTTTGTTTTTGTTTTTTTTTTGTTGTTTTTTTTTTGGGGGGGGGGGGGGGGGGGGTTAGCTATTATATGATTTGGTATTGGCAGTTTGAGTAAAAATTTGATTGCAGTATTCATTATTGTACTGATATTACTCTGGACCCTGACTGCAAGAAGTTTCTGGCAAGGACTATTACTAATAACATTACATGGATAGGAAACCGGCCCAAAATTTGTGTCTCTATCCTCGTTCCACAGGGTCGTATTTACAGGCTCTAGCTCAATTGCCAGAGAAGCGGAAGGGTCCTTTTAGAAAGATTACATGTACATGTATAGGCCTACATGTAGTTATTAAAATTATTTCATAAAGAGACGCATACACTTGTGCCATAGGATAGTGGCAGATCTAACACAGCCTTGGAGGACCTATTCATATTAAATGCGTGTTTATGTAGGGGGCGGCGGCAATTTCGTGACACTGAGGGGCGGCATTTAATTGTCTAGATGCACGTTCGCGCGCATTACTTACTGTAATCATACATAATGGAATTACTGGATTGGCAAAGCTACGCGTATTGCGTACTAAAGTCACGCTATATGCTTGACACGGTTACGCCCTATTCTTGAACTCTGGTTTCTCGTCTTTCAGGAGGTTTCCGTTGGTGCCTGTTAGTTTTGATCGTCGAAAGTTCTATTCAGGTTACTGAATTGACTTCTTACCTATAGTTCTTTGTAATCCAATTCTTAACCTTTTCGTAAGTTATGGCGTCAGTACATGTATAAGAGTGGTTTGGGGGGGGTTGTAGCAATACGCCGTTGGTAAGAAGCAAAACAAAAGTTGCTTGTGATGCTGTATCATGCTAAGCGTGTAGTATAGGCCTGTTTTGAAGCTTAAAATAAAAACGCTTGATCCGTAGTAGTGGGCCGTGGGTCGCCGTTTTAGCATGATTATGAGGCAGTTTTGTGGGGGCTTTAGCTTCTGACAGGAACGATGTGCAGCATTAATGCTCCTATTTTCATGTTTGGCTATAAGCTTTGTGTGCCGTGAAGTGGTTAGATGGCTGGAAAGATGTTTCGTCTTGGCAACATGCCAAGAAAAACGAAAGGTTCTCAACAATCTTGTTCATCAAGAAAAAGCGAGTGGAGGCCTAAAAAAAAAAAAAAAACGTCTGAACAGTGTCTTGAAACCATCGAGCTTTATTCACCTCCCTTAAACTTAAAGCTTTCTTAGGTCGTTCTGAAGTTTCCTGGAGCAGGGGATCTTCAAGTATATCAGTCTCAGCCATAAATTTTTATTACGTGACCGTGTCGAGTTTTGAACCAATTTTTCACGGGCGTTGCCAATCCAGTAATCCCATTATACATGTATATCTATGCTGTAATGCTCGCGCATCTAAAATGTACTTATCCCATGTGTGGGTGGGGTAGTCTGGGGACCCGAGTCGGTCCCCAATTTCTCGGCATGTTAAAGTAGATGATGTAATCTATTCAATAATTCGGCGATAAATATTAATTTTTGTCTAATAGTTTACATTTACGTTTTTATCCTTTCCAGAAAAACTTGCCTGTATGTGCATATATGCGCATGCGATAGGTGTATACTAACATAACTATCATTAGTAACAATATAATAACAACGTTTCAATCATTACAATTATATTATCACTAAATACTCTAGTACACCATATCAATACATCAAAGGGTCAAAAGGTGTAGGAGTGCCATTCCGTAAAGTCAAAAGGTGCTCATGGCAAAACATTTTCACAGCAATTGCGTATTAAGCGATTGAGACTTAATCCCAACGACTGATGTCGCAATGAACCAAGGATTGTTAACATGTAATGTTAATAATCCTTGAATGAACTTAGTTCTCTTTCGCTAATGCTTGGCGTATGTAAGTTCTTATTATTATTTTAATTAAAATTATACTCCACCGCTAGCGCTATGCCGAAGACGCTAATCGTTAGCGGGGTTTGAAAGCGTCTGGGGTTTCGCCCCATGCAGGCCCCGATGTGTGAGCTTACAGGCGTTAACAGCCCATTGCTGGCGAGGGGGACCACCACAGCCTCATTCCTAAATTCACGATATTGCCTAATAATCTCGACCTACAAATGGCTATGTAGAATGTAAGCCACAAAACTAGCACTATTTTGATACAAAATCTGCCAAATGCAATGCCTCTAAGACATGAGAAAAGAACTCGGCCACAAGGCCTTCAAGGGCTAAAAGTCAAAATTGTTGCGATAAAAATTGTTGTGATAAAAACTGTCCCACCGGTACCGAAAAAAGCCTGTGCACAGTGCTGCCATGTGCCAAATAATGATTTTGATACAAGCAAACAAGTTAAAAACTGTACAAGAGATACTATTGTTATACATATCTGTACATAACAAACAAACAAAAGACATACTCATCTCTATGGTCGTCATTCACTAATTACAGCTAATATTTGTGCTATTCTGACTCAATCCTACTCCTACCTTACACATGTGGAGCAGGTGGATGAATTTTTTGTTTAATTGTTTGTGGTTGTGTGTGCATATGAGCTGTACAGCGAGGTAATGCTGTCTCAGTCATGGGCACCTCTGCTAGCGAAGATTGCCTTGTTTTTGAGAACTCTGACACATAATTTATTATTATCAGTTGTATGTATTATTCATTGTGTATTATTACTTGTATATATCTAATCATTTTGAATATCCCAAACTAGAAATAACAAATAATGTAGGTCTATAATAGTTCATGCCACAGATCTCATTATTACGAAATGTATTTATTTTTAAAAACTGATTCACCATTGCATTATCTCTGCAATTTTAATCTCTTCTTTTTAGAATCAATTTTGTTGACAAATTATTTTTTGAAACTATTACTATTTTAGGTTTCCAACTTTTCTTTCTAAAAATGCTTTTTCATATCAGCATGTCAGGTACCAGGCACATAAAAACCACCTGACAAAATTCTTGCCCAATTGAAAGAACAGTACGAATTACATGTATATCTTTTAGGTTGAATGAGTGTTAAGGACTTGTAACTTTTTAACTAAACTCACAATCAAATACAATATAATCTCAATTGTAATATTATATCATTGATTGAATGTAGAATGGAAAAACAGCCATTGATTTAGCTCAAGAAAACGGAATTGAAGATATGATCACAGCTCTTGTACACTATCAACATAAGGTAAATATCTTATATAGATATTATATCATACTTTAGGTTTTTAAATCCTTTGACTGTGAATAGATATATTCTGCATTGAAAATAATGATTCATAGCATGAAGCATACATTGTATATGGGATAGTGCCCAGCAAAATTGGGGTTGTGGGGTTATAATTTTATCACTATAAAAATTGCATGTGACACTAAACAACACATCTTTGCAACCATACAACCTTTTCCTTTCACGTTTCGTTCACTTATTTTCCACATCATCTCTCCATGTTCCTGTCCATTTTGAAGCTCTGATTATTTTCCATGGCGTCAATACAAAGATCGCTAACACAATAGGTTAGAATTCCTCATTTTTCCAAGTACGAGTGTTGAAAATGCTTCAAATTCGGGTTTTACATAGAGGAGTCCTGTGGCTATTGATTTGTTCTGTTCGTTAATTTTTATATCATCCGTTGTGGAGATAGAGTTGATCGAACTACGGGCACATTTTCCCGCTTGATTCGCTCCAATGATTTTGGCAAATCGCGTGTATGGTGATTATTATATCATTGGCGCGAATCAAGCTGGAAAACTTGCATGTAATTTCCTCCAAGGCATTTTGCTACGTATATATCACATGTGACAGTTTTACTGGGAAAAAAAAAAAAAAAAATTGCATTGTGTTTGAATCGTTATAACTTTCGAACGGTTGAAGCTATCACTTCGGAATCCTATGTTTGGCACTTTATACTACACCATTTACATGTATCTATGGTAAAGTACATTTTGGGGTGTTGAACATGCTCCATGCCAGTATCGCGACTTCCAATGCCCCAAGGGGTTCAAACTCGCCATAACGTTCGGCAGGAATACTCAAATCGCTCCAAATTTGGTTTGTACATAGAGAGGTCCCTTAGCTATTGGAATATTCTGTTCGTTAATTTTTATGCCATTCGTTAGGAAGATACAGTTGAACAAACTACGTGCACGTTTTCGCGCTCGATTCCCGCCAATGATTTGGGCAAATCACGTCCCGCTCAGTGTATGGGGAGGCGGTGATTATAACATTGGCGCGAATCAAGTGGGAAAATGTGCCTGCAGTTTGCTCAACTGTATCTCCGTAACGGATGATACAAAAACTAACGAACAGAACAAATCAATAGCTACAGGACTCCTCTATGCACACTCCGAATTTGACGCGTATTGAACACTCGTACGCGCGGAGAAATGTGAAATTCTAACCTGTTGGATTAGCACTGCACAGTGGTTTGCGGCCATAGGACAAAAGGCATACCAATTGAAATATTGAAAAAGTGGCGTAATGCCTTAGCAACCACCCTTGACAACCGACAACCTTACACACTTTGCACTACGTGTAAACACGTTTGAACTTGTCGCCATTTAAAGGCCATACATGATACATGGAATGAAGTACCTTTGTTCTATTAGTAGCCAATGTCACATGGACTAGTTTTCTCTCCACCGTCTCCTACAAGCGGCCATTTTTTGACGAACCCATCGACTTACCTCCTCTTTGCGTATAGAGAGGTCCCTCAAGAGTCTACAGGTTCTTCTCCCTTTGAGCTCCTCTATGGGCGGAGCGTTGGAGGCCCACTTGATGTTCTCAAGGAAACATGGGAAGCAAGGGAGAAGACTGACGAGAGTGTGGTGTCCTATCTGATGCTTACGAGGGAAAGACTGGAGAGGATGACTGATCTGGCCCAAACCAACACGAGCCAAGCGCAACAGGGACAGAAGACGTGGTATGATAAGCATGCCAGACTCAGGAGTTTTGAAGCCGGAGATAAGGTACTGGTGCTGCTACCGACAGATACCAGCAAGTTCCTTGCCCAGTGGAAGGGACCGTATCCGGTGGTCAAGCGAATCAGTGATGTCTTGTACGAAGTAGACATGATCGGAACCCGAAAAAGACACAGAGTATTCCACATCAACATGCTGAAGGGGTGGAATGAAGTGAAATCATTGCTATGTGTTAAGGAGGGTGAGGCTGATGAGGAGAGCCTGGACAGTGGACTCAGCACAGGAGAGAAACTGTTGGTAAATGAAGAGCTAGATGAGAACAAGTATCAGGAGTTACAATCACTATGCTCCGACTTTCAAGATGTGCTTCATGGTAAACCGGGATGCACAATGTTAACAGAGCATAGCATTCCTACTGGATCCCCTATTCCTGTGCGACAAGCTCCATACAGACTCTTGTATGCTCATAGGGAATGGGTGAAGAAGAAAATAGAGGCCATGCTGAAGGATGGAGGCTGGGCCTCTCCTATTGTCCTGATAGAGAAAAAAGTTGGAGGCATAAGATTCTGCATGGATTATCGCAAGCTGAACGTGGTGACTCAAGGAGATACCTACCCTATGCCTAGAGTTGATGAACTACTGGACCAACTGGGTAATAGCCAGTACATGACTACTCTTGATCTTGCAAGTAGTACTGGCAGGTGCCTGTCAAGCAGGAGGACCAGCATAAGACTGCTTTTATCACTCCTTACGAGTTGTACCACTTTAGGGTCATGCCTTTTGGCTTATGTGGGGCACCAGCTACCTTTCAGAGGATGATGGATTGACTTCTCAGAGGGGCTGAAGAGCATGCATGCAGCAGCATATATAGATGACTTGGTCATCTACAGCCGAACCTGGGAGGAACACATCTGTCACCTCAGGGATATCCTTACTCAGCTAAGAGCAGAATAACGAAAAATGCCAACTAGGGATGAGACACTGCACTTACCTAGGTCATGTAGTTGGATGTGGTCATGTAAGGCCAGAGCATGAAGCTGTGAAGAGCCTTCCAGTCCCACTCACTAAGTAGGATGTGCGCTCATTTCTAGGACTTACGAGCTACTACTGGAAGTTTATTGCCTACTATGCTAGTTTAGTAGCCCCTCTGACCGACCTTACGCGGAATGCAGCTCCAACTCAGGTTGAATGGGATTCAGAGTGCGAGAAAGTTTTCAAGGAGTTGACGATACTGTTATGTAGTGCCCCTGTTCTTCGAACTCCCAACTTTGGGGCTCCCTTCATCCTGCAGACTGAATCAGATGCCTCTGACTGTGGAATTGGAGCTGTACTTAGCCAGATGGATGCATCTGGAGAAGAACACCCTGTGGCTTATTACAGCCAAAAACTGGCACCAAGGGAGAAAAACTATGCCACGATAGAAAAGGAGTGCTTGTCAATCAAGGCTGCAATTCAGAACTTTAGAGTCTACCTTGTGGGAGCCAAATTCACTGTGGTGACAGATCATAAGGCACTCAAATGGCTAAACACCATGAAGGATAACAACCCACGGCTGAACCGATGGTACGTTTTCCTCCAACCCTACCAGTTCGAGGTGGAACACCGGTCAGGAAAATTAAATGGAAATGCAGATGCCCTCTCCCGAGGTTCCCTACCAATGCGATCATCTGAGGGTCAGCCTTCAGATAAGGTGGAGGGAGTGTGAGGATCTGGGTACCCGTTTATATCCGTACTGGCTCTATTGTGGACTATTGGGCAGGCGCCGGGGCTGCGCCACCTTTTCGGGGGCCGCTAGCCTGACCATTATTGAGTGCATTGTTGCTTTGTGTCTTTGTGAGTCAGTATATAATGCAAGCACATTTACAAATAAATATCTTTTGGTGTAGGTGAATTGCTGATCATTGCTCTGCGGCACAGTACTACGCGTTCGATGTATAGGTTGTATAGACAGGATAGTATCCGTCACAATAACATAGAGAGACGATGTAGGAACAAGTGTACGAAATTTGAAAGGAAAAGGTTGTACTGTTGCGAAGATGTGTTGTTTAGTATAACGTGCAATTTTTATAGTGATAAATTATAACCCCACGCTGGACACTGTCCCATATAACCTTAAGCAATGCTCATTGGTACTATCGTAGGATGTACATTATATTATGTACCTAAATGATTATATCACCTCTCACGTTAAATGGCACAACTACTAGTACACTAATTTAGGAATCCATGCATCTTCAAATGAAGAGAACCTGGTAGCAAATTGGGTAATATGCATTTTATAATACTCAAACAACTGCTTGCACATTTTTACAACATAAGTTCATTAGAATATGTAAGCTCGATTTTGGTCATTAGAATTGACATCAAAATAATTCTGACCTCATTGTGTATACATACATGCATCTTAAAAAATACAAATTAATGCATAGTGGCCTTAACTTTGAATACAAAGTAACATAATATGGCCTACTTGCAAAATTGCAAATAGTATATTAGTTAATTAACTAATGCCAGAAAGGACATGCCTTCATGATAATGACAGAAAAGGAGATCCACCAATGGATCTGGTAGAATTGCTATTATTATTAAAGGCACTTCACAGATAAGTATGATGTATAATGTAGCTGTGTTTTTTATTTGTAATAACTACATGTAAATGATGATTGTGGTATAAATTAATCTCATAAACAACCTTCCGTATGATTAAACCCATTGCAGTGATAGATGACATACATGTACTGATAGTTTTAATCTGCTGCAAATTCACTGTTATGTGTATTATTAATTTCTGTACACGAACAACATTCTGTACACAAATGAAAAGGTGCTCTTTCAAATTTATCCACATTTCCATCCTATTATCTAACCCTTTCTTATCATTGATTTTTTTCCTCCTCATAATCATTCTTTGGCAAAGAGTCAAAAAAGATTTTTTGACGCTGCTAAAAAAGGATTGTATATAAATGTTGTAAATTAACATTTGATGTGTGGATACCTATTTGCTATTTGTGATAATGATTGTCTTCATTTCTTATATGTCACTTCAGATGCGGTCCAATCAATGCACAAAAGGTATAACATTCATTTATTTTAAATTGCTACCATTTCATGTGTTATACGGGTATATACTTCAATCCAGTGTTTTTATACAATGTATCTTACTGTTTATGCGATAAATATACATACATCCACTCAATGAGAATATTGTGATAAGGGCTGCATTAATAATGCATATATCTCTTTTTTTTTTAATTTCTGTTAAGTTTTGTACTAGTGTGCAATGGTAATCTTTTTGAACATTGTCTTTTACTTGAGTCATTTTAATTGCAGGTGATGCTAAAATATTGTGTGAATCAGTGCAAATTGTAACTGCTGATAAATGTAATAAGATAGGAGATTGCTATACAGTTTCCATAGCTATAGGATCCCACAATATATCAGTCTCCATGCCATCCAGAGTGATATTCAACAGCACAATTGAAATTGGAGCAATAAAATCTGCAATGAAGGAACTTTTTGAACTACCTCCTGATCTGCTCCTTGTTTCACCAATCATCTGGGTGTTTGTTTCTCCTGAAATAGAAGTACAGGAGTCAATAGAAATAACTTTGCCATTTACATGCAACGACATTCCTGCTAAAGAAACAAACATCACATTTGGTGCAGCTCTACAGAAAAATAATACTTCGTGGGAGATGTTCAGATTTGAAAGAAAAACTGCTGTCATGGTTGAAGGTCAATATGGTGTGTTCAAAACAAATCAGCTATGTTGCTGCTTTGGTCTCTTTGGTCCTACAAAGAGATACAAATCATTCACTGCCAACTGCTTATGACAGTCCACTTTATAACTGTGGTTGATTATAATTGTTTTTTAAATCATCATTATATTTGTACAGTATTTCAGAGATTTTTAAAGCAAGTGCATGTAAGTAATGTTTATGGGAAAAATTAAATGAATACTCCACACTTTATTTATACTCCTGGCTGGCTGGCTGGCTGGCTGGCTGGCTGGCTGGCTGGCTGGCTGGCTGGCTGGCTGGCTGGCTGGCTGGCTGGCTGGCTGGCTGGCTGGCTGGCTGGCTGGCTGGCTGGCTGGCTGGCTGGCTGGCTGGCTGGCTGGCTGGCTGGCTGGCTGGCTGGCTGGCTGGCTGGCTGGCTGGCTGGCTGGCTGGCTGGCTGGCTGGCTGGCTGGCTGGCTGGCTGGCTGGCTGGCTGGCTGGCTGGCTGGCTGGCTGGCTGGCTGGCTGGCTGGCTGGCTGGCTGGCTGGCTGGCTGGCTGGCTGGCTGGCTGGCTGGCTGGCTGGCTGGCTGGCTGGCTGGCTGGCTGGCTGGCTGGCTGGCTGGCTGGCTGGCTGGCTGGCTGGCTGGCTGGCTGGCTGGCTGGCTGGCTGGCTGGCTGGCTGGCTGGCTGGCTGGCTGGCTGGCTGGCTGGCTGGCTGGCTGGCTGGCTGGCTGGCTGGCTGGAGGGAGAGGGGAAAGGGGAGGAGGGAGAGGGGAATGGGAGGAGGGAGAGGGGAACGGGAGGAGGGAAGGGGAGGAGGGAGAGGGGAAGGGGAGGAGGGAGAGGGGAAAGGGGAGGAGGGAGAGGGGAAAGGGGAGGAAATAACTTAAACACACGAAAGACACAGTGAAGCTGATCAATTTCTGTTGTCTGTTACTCCTTGAAGGCCTAGCCATGAGGAAAGGGAGGAGGGGCCCCCTGCCTATAGTACTCACATTGAGATTAGCCACGTAAATTAACTTGTCTGCCCAGAATAGTGAGTTGGTGGGGTGGTCCCAGGCCAAACCAGCGGCTGCCGACAGGTTGTACACCGGGAGTGGATCAGAGACAAGTTCTGGAACGTCCAGAGATACACGCCTGATGCCGACACGATATGTGAAAACAATGAACGTTTTGATGTCTTCAGGAGTTCAGGGAGAGGAGAGGAGAGAGGAGAGGAGAGGAGTAAGGAGAATAAATAATTGTCTTTTTTACTGAGTCTCAATTCAAAACATAAAATTGACAATGATGTAATTGGCATTGGACATATAGATGTACAGTAAAGAAAGAGGTGCCCAGACCATTGTGTACACACCCTGGCAGCTAAGGAAAGGGGTGCCCAGACCCTCAGGTAAGGGGTGCCCAGACCATTACGCACTCACCCTGGCAGCTATGGCCGTCCATGGAGAGCAGGACACCAGTGGGGCACATGCGATGCACCCACAACAGCACCATCATTTTATTGTAAGTAGCTAATATTCCAATCATGTGTTTGAAAACATTCTTTCTCTCTCTCTCTCTCTCTCTCTCTCTCTCTCTCTCTCTCTCTCTCTCTCTCTCTCTCTCTCTCTCTCTCTCTCTCTCTCTCTCTCTCTCTCTCTCCTCTCTCTCTCTCCATTTTAGCATCAGTATATAGGTCCAATCACTTGCATAATGAAGGTACTATATGTATGCTCTTCTACAATTATACCATCATTAGCAGTTTCTTGACATTTTTCCCAAGATTTCTTTTTTAATTGGACACATTCTCATTCTTTGCCATGAAGTTATTTACTTCAGCTACAATTGTAAACTTCATAAACCTCCACTATAACTAGCAAAAGAATATTAATGTAGCGCCTGCGCTAAGGAGACGTGAGGTTCACCAATATGCAGTAAATCACGTTGGCAGATAACACTCAAGGATACAATTACAGCACAATATATACACTAAAACACTACGTCACATATACACGTGCAAGTATCATGCAAAGTTCTCAGCTGATGACTAGACTGTCTGGAGCCCTTTGTACTTGCACGTTACATTTCTCCCCCCTATATTTGTAGTGTGTCCTCACACTCAAAACAATCTGGAAATGATACTGGATCTCCATATCTTGAGGGTGGGCGTCTGATCCTTCCAGATCTCCTCAGTCCTTCTGCAGGAGGGATACCAGGAGGTTGAATGTTTTGCTGCAATTCGGGTGGTAGCTCCAAATTCACTGGTGGCTCCTGGTGATGTACTTCTGGTTCAGCCGGGGCATTTGGCTGAAGTGGTAGTTCCCAGTCCTCTTCCTCCTCAGTCATCTTGTTGCTGTTACGTGGTCTCACGATCTGAAATCTCTTTATTCATTTCTCCTTCATCTGTGCTCTCCCTAGCAATAAAAGGCTTCAGACGATTATTATGCACCACCAATCTTTTGCGAGGATGCTCACAATTGACAATACGATAAGTTACAGGTCCTAACACAGTTTTGACCTTAAATGGACTTTTCCATGGTTTGTGCATCTTACGTGACATACCTTTTGGAACATGGGGGCAATGCAACAATACCAAATCACTCACTTGAAAAGGTTTACCCTTTACAGTTCGATTGTAATTATCCCCTTGACGCATTTGCTGTTTATTGGCATGTGCCCTTACCAGCTTGTAGGCAGCTTCCAATCGTGTCTTAAGGTGACTTAAATACTCGCCAGGGGAAGTGCTCGTGTCAACTGTTGCTGGAATATGGAACATAAGATCTTCAGGTAACTGTGCTTCACGACCATACATCAATTCAAATGGAGTGGCTCCTGTGGTTTCATGAGTACTGGTTCTGTATGCAAACATCAAAAGAGGCAATTGCTAATCCCAGCCATGCTCATCGTGCTCCACAGCAATACTTAGCATGCTCAATAACGTTCTATTAAAACGTTCAATCATGCCATCTGATTGTAGATGGTAGGGTGTTGTCCTTGTTTTCTTTATTCCCAATAAATTGCAAATTCCTTTCACAACAGCACTTTCAAAATTCCTACCCTGGTCAGTATGAATTACATCAGGTATTCCCATATGACAAATGAATTCATGTACAAATATTTGGGCCACTGTCAAAGCATTCATATCTTTCATTGGGCATGCCTCTTTCCACCTTGTAAAATAGTCTCCTATCACTAGGATACCATGGCTACCCGCTGCAATGGTCTGGACACTGAGTTATCTAACTGCAATGGTGCTCTGACTACCAATGGCGTTTTTCTAGAACAACACTTTGCACAACTAGCACACCACAACTGAACATCATTCCTCTGATTAGGCCAATAAAAGCGAGTTCGAACCTTATCCAATGTTTTCTTTGCGCCCAGGTGACCACCAACAGGTGAGTCATGCAGTCCAGCCAGAACCTGGGGTACCAACGATGCTGGTAGAACAAGCTGCAGCTTCTTATGTGCTCATCCTCCCATTGGCGATACAGAACCTCGTCCTGGAGGAGTAGGTAATCTCTCTGTGCCCACAAGGTCTGCAAGCTGTGTAATTTGGGGGAAGAAGATGGAAAATCAGTTTCAACCCACCTTATGACCTGCAAGAGGTTATCATCCTCTCTTTGGAAGTTCTTGATTTCCTCCTGCGTCCACACCGGTATAAATCCAGCTGAGGTATCTTGAGTGAGCACGGCACAACTGCTTTCATTCACAATAGCTAACCCACATTGCTTACACGGCAACCGAGACAATGAATCTGCATTTGAATGCTGTCTCCCTGGCCTATGCTCTACCCTGTAATTATACTCAGCTAACCGTTCAAGCCACCTTGCAACTTGCCCTTCCGGCTCCTTAAAACTGTGTAACCATTGTAAGGCACTATGATCACTTCGTAAGAGGAAACTGCACCCATACAGGTATGGTCGGAAGTGTTGTGTTGCCCACACCACCGCCAACAGCTCACATCTAGTGGCACAGTACCTACGCTCTGTCTTTGAAAGGGTCTTGCTGGCATAAGCAACCACTCTTTCCTGCCCATCAACTGACTGCAACAGCACAGCTCCAAGTCCCTCACCACTAGCATCTGTGTCTAAAATAAACTTGTGGTTGAAACATGGCATGACAAGAATGGGGGCTGAGACCAATCGCTTTTTAAGTTCCAAAAATGCACCATTGCACTCAGCTGTCCACTCCCATGTTTTTGTTTTCTCTGTAAGTGCATTCAATGGTGCTGCAACCTGTGCAAAACCCCCGAACAAAACGTCTGTAATGAGGCTAAGCCCATGAACTGCTTCAGGGATCTTTGATCGGTTGGGGTAGGCCAATCTGATACACAGCGAACCTTCTCAGGGTCAGTTTCTATCCCTTTGCTAGAAACTATGTGACCCAGATACCGAACTCTTGTCTGCATCAGGTGACACTTTGATGGCTTAATTTTTAACCCGGCATTTTGCAAACGGGTTAGTACTTCTCTTAGATGATCTAGATGCTCCTCCACAGATTTCCCAAAAACTATTATGTCGTCTAGATAGACTAAGCAAATGGACCAATGGAGACCTGATAAAACATGCTCCATGAGTCGTTGAAATGTTGCAGCCCTGGGCAAAAGGCATCACCCTAAATTGATACAAACCAAAGGGGGTGACAAAAGCAGTTTTTTCTTGGTCCTTTGGGTCTACCTGAACCTGCCAGTATTCACTAGCCAAATCTAGAGTTGAAAATAAGCATGCTTGCCCAAGTGTGTCTAATGTATCATCAATTCTAGGCAATGGCTGGGCATCCTTCCGAGTGACCCCATTGAGCTTCCGAAAATCTACACAAAAACGTGTTGACCCATCCTTTTTCTTAACCAAGACAACTGGAGAAGACCATGCACTTTTACTGGGCTCTATAATTTCTCTACCCAACATATCTTCCAATAGTTCACGTACCTCATTACGTTGAGAGTATGGAAGTCTTCTAGCTGCCTGGCGTACAGGCACCGAATCCCCTGTGTCAATTGTATGGAATACCATGCTGGTTTTTCCCAGATCCCTATCTCTGGTAGAGATGACATCACCAAATTGTGACAACAGGTCCCTCAGTTTCCATTTGTCTGAGTCAGAAATGTTATTAGCAGCAGAGACTAGTTGATCAATGGCATCCCCGAGGGCCCGCCTACGCTGAGAATTCTTTTGTCCTTTCTCATCAATCAGCTCTATGCTGCATACATCTTGAAGTGGCTTTAAGCATCCTATCTTTTCACCTTTTCTCAACACCACTGGCATCCGGTGAGGATTCAGAACCTGTACAACAATAAGATCATTTCCTGTTTGCATAACAGCATGGGCTACTGCTAGCCCATGACTTTCCATGAAGTCTTTTCTTGGTTCAAATAGAACGTCACCACTCAATATTTCCTTAGGGTTTGTGGCAACTCTAGAACTAATGTGTAACTCACAGCTTGCTGGAACCTGTACTGTGTCGGCCACAGTTACATGACACACCCTGTTCTCATCTGCATTAGACTTACATGCAAGTGGCACAGCTTTCCCTGCAATAAGCACCACATTGCGCTGCAGATCAACTACACAACCGTGAGCTGTAAGAAAATCAGCTCCCAAGAGGCAATCGTGAGTTAAAGTTTTAGTAACCAAGACAACATGCCTTATTGTCAGATCGCCGATTTTCATTTCCACCTCACCTTGTCCAGCCAGCTCCATTTCCTGTCCATTTGCTGTAACCAATTTGCGTACCGGTGATTCCAGGGAGTCACACCCTGCTTCCTCCCACACATTTTCCTTGACACTAGTTACAGCTGACCGTGTCCACCAACATCTTGGTGCGGCGACCTGCTATATACCCAAATACAAATAATGAAGAACTCACGGCAGCTGTCTCGGACAGAGTCTTCTTCTGGGTGCCTTTTCGTGAAGGACAATTTCTTTTCATATGGCCTTGCTTTCCACAAGCCCAACAAATGAGACCTTGCTGAGGTCCCCTTTGCCTCCTATCACCCCATGTTCCTGCCTGTGAGACACGCTGCTTACCTGCTGAATGTTCAGACAGTAGCTGTTGAACCTGCTTTGCTAGCTGTTGAACAACGGCTTCGGTCCGCTTCAACTGTTCTGGTAGGCGTCTCTCCTCCAGAGAATTCGTTTCCCCACCAGATATCACATTGCTCGTAGAATCGCCGAGCTCGCAGGTTTCCATTTGGCTTCTATCCTTCTGCAATCTCTTTTGTGCTTCTTCAACTGTCTGGATTTGATTCGCCATCGTTAATGCGTCTTCTAGGGTTGCGGGCATCTCTTTCATCAGTTTTAACAGAACCGACGACGAGCGGACACCTTGTACAAACTGATTTCGGAGCAACTCTTTCCGCTGTTCGGCTGACCATTTCGGATAAGCTCTGTCTGCCAAGACACGTAGAGCACCAACAAATTCCAGTAGCTGTTCCTGAGGCTTCTGAGTCCTACCCTGGAACCTGCGTTGCCATTCGAGCTCGTTTCCTACTGGGGCATAAAAATCTTCCAAACACTTTATTACGACCTTGTAATCAGTACACGCAACAAGACCTTGTTGTGACACTATACGGAACGGTTCGTCTTCTAGCAGGGGCAAAAGCTCACTCACCCATTGGTCTTCAGCTAACTTCACCTGCTTCACATACAGCTCAAAACGAGAGCGCCACAATGTGAAGTCCGTTCCCACGGCAAAACGTGCAGGTGGCCGAAGGCTCATCCTCACCATCCGTTCAGCACTAGTACTCGCGCTCACCAGCCGTTCAGCGCTCGCTGAGGTTCCTGCCTCCTGCAGTGACATGCTTCAGTAGATTCCACTCCTGACACCAGTGTAGCGCCCGCGCTAAGGAGACGTGAGGTTCACCAATATGCAGTAAATCACGTTGGCAGATAACACTCAAGGATACAATTACAGCACAATTATATACACTAAAACACTACGTCACATATACACGTGCAAGTACATGTATCATGCAAAGTTCTCAGCTGATGACTAGACTGTCTGGAGCCCTTTGTACTTGCACGTTACATTAACACTCTTGCATAGAAATATAATGCTAATTGTAAAAGGAGGATTTAAAAGTTGAAGAACTTGTACTATTTTGTAGCAAGCATATCCATTAGCACTTTTTTAGATGATGTTTTTAATTATGAACATACATGTACCAGTGAAGTTATTAATTTACTCTTTCAAGTTAGCATACTCCAATGTAAAAGATGAGCATGCATTCCATTACTTTAATTAAATAGCCAGAGGCTACTGGTATTAGTCTTGGATAAGAGATGTGTATTAATACAAATATGTCATTATTTATTCATTACATGTACTCTTTTCAGATATGGTTGATGCTGGAATTGGTGCTGGAATTGGTGCAGGAATTGGTGGCACAATCGTTGCCACTGCCATCATTACTGGAGTTGTCATTTTAATTACGATCACAAAAAGGAGAAGATCTAGAGGTACTTTGACATTATCGATTTTACATTATTATGTATCTACGTATGCGTGGGTGTTTAGCTGTGCAGCCCTACGCATGCGCTGGTAAATGTATATGCCCTTTTATAGCAGTCTGCTGATAATTATACAATTGCTGTGATTTGCTATAAGACTCACTCGGCAATAGCACTACACGTGGCGTAGACGGCAGGATGTCGAAACCGGGCGAAGAGGGCGAAGCGGCTGCTCAGCCAACGCAGCCTGTCTTCCGGAGCGAATTAGCTGGCGCTAGTCGCCCTCTCGTGTCGCCAGATTCGTTCTCAGGTCTATCAAATTGGGCAGAGTGGATAGACCATTTTGAAGCTACTGCTCTGGTAAATGGATGGGATAGCGAAAAGAAGCGGCTGTGGTTGCCAGTGCGGCTAACCGGGAAAGCGCAGACTGCGTGGAAGCGACTTTCCCCTGAAACCAAACAGAACTACAAAGCAGCCAAGGAAGCGCCCCAAAAACGTTTTGAGCCAGACAGTAAGCGGAAATTGTATTTTGTTGAATTTCAGGCCAGGAGGCGCAAGCGAGACGAATCTTGGAGCGATTTCGCGGACGAGCTGCGAGTCCTAGCGGAGAAAGCTTTACCAGAGCTGGATGAAAAAGCGAAAGAATTGCTCGCTCTAGAAAGATACCTCGGTGAGCTTGATAACCCCCAGGTTGCATTTGCTGTTAGACAGAGAGAGCCGAAGACTGTTGATGAAGCAGTCACCGCAACGCTGGAGATACAGTCGTATCTCCGCCCGGGAGTGAGACAAGAAGTGAACGCGGCAACGGTTGCAGAAGAAGTAGGGGCCCAGAGTATTGCTGCTACGTTGTCAACCAGCAGCGGCCAGAACACGGTCTTAGAAATGCTGAAAACATTGTCAGCACGGCTGGAGAGGCTGGAATCTTCCTTCGGGGATGCGGCTGCGACTCGGAGACCAATGCGGACGACTGGTACTGGAGTTGAGGGTCGTGGTAAGCGAATTGTATGCTGCAAATGTGGGCAAGTTGGTCATATTGCAAGAAACTGCACTGCTGCTGAGGGCAACCGCTCGAAGCAGCAGGGAAACTAGAACCCCTCACCACTAGGGACCAAGTGCATGAGGGACAAAATACAATGGTCCATTGTAGTTTGGCAATTAACCCTGCATCATCACCTTGTATAACAGCTTTTGTTAGAAACAAGACAGTTCAATGTATGATAGACACTGGCGCCACAGTGAGTTTGTTTAAGAAGACAGTGTGGTGTCAATTGGAAGGAGAACACGGCTGTAGCCTGTCACCTTGGGATGGACACAAGCTGGTTGGTGTTGAAGGTAGCCCAGTTTCGGTGTGTGGGGTAACAACCTTGCACCTAGACATTGCTGGTACAACCTTTGTGTCTGATTTTGTTGTTGTTGATGCACTGGGTGTAGATTGTATTATTGGATTAGATTTTCTGAGGAAGTTTGAAGGTGTCATTGATTTGCCTAAGAATATCCTCCAATTCAGAAATGTGACAGTACCACTGGAAAAGGTGTCTCAGATCACACTGACAGACGCAGTGAACTACAGCGGGTAGCCTTGGTGGAAACTTTGGCAATTCCGCCCTTCAGTGAGATTCAAACCACAGCTACTATTTCATCAACTGATGGAACAGGTGTATGGTTGGTTGAAGGTTCACGGTTCGACCTTCCAATCCTGGTGGCTGGAGCCCTGGTGACCTCATTGCCAGGTGGGCAAGTACCCATACTTATCATCAACCCCCTACCAACAGAGGCAGTCATCCACAAGGGAACAAATGTGGCCACAGCTATACCATTTGATGAAATGATGGTAGCACCAGTAAGGGAAGATAGCAATGTACCAGCGGAATTTGAAGTCTCTTCATGTAAGCATGGTTTGCTGCATGATATGGCTGATAGAAGTGCTGGTGACTTGACATCTGAAGAGAAAAATCGGTTGTATGAGTTGCTAGTAGAATTTGCAGATGTATTTGCTGAGAGCAGTGACGATATGGGTCGCACAGGTGTTGTTAAGCATTCCATCGATACAGGTACCAGTCACCCCATTCGGCAGCAGTGCAGAAGGGTTCCACCATTTCGGAGGGAGCAAGCAAAAAAGATGATCGATGATATGCTCCAGAAGGATATCATCCAACCATCGTCAAGTCCCTTGGCATCTCCAATAATTCTAGTCCCGAAAAAGGATGGATCTCTCCGGTTCTGCATTGACTACCGCAAGTTAAATTCTGTCACCCGGAAAGATGCCTACCCCCTTCCAAGAGTGGACGATACCTTGGAAGCATTGAGTGGGTCAAAGTGGTTCTCCACTTTGGATCTCCTATGCGGCTACTGGCAGGTGGAGGTAGAAGAGAAAGATAGGCACAAAACTGCATTCTGTACCAGGGAGGGACTTTTTGAATTTAAAGTTATGCCTTTTGGATTGTGTAATGCCCCTGCAGTGTTCCAAAGGTTGATGGACCTGGTGCTCTCTGGTATCCAGTGGGAACGCTGTCTCGTCTACATTGACGATATAGTCATCATGGGAAAAACCTTTGAGCGTCATCTTCAAAACCTGTAACTTGTGTTAGAGAGACTGCGTCGGGCAGGACTGAAGCTAAAGCCTTCAAAATGTTCACTGTTCCAGGATAAAGTTGTGTATCTTGGTCATGTCGTTACGAGAGATGGAATTCACACCGATCCTGAGAAGGTTAACGCTGTGTCGAAGTGGCCTGTTCCTACCTCGGGACGCGACGTTCAGCAGTTCCTGGGTCTGGTAGGATATTATAGAAATTACATCCAGAGTTTTGCTACCATTGCAAAGCCCCTTTACCAGCTCACTGAACGAGGACGTGAGTTTGATTGGTCGAAAGAGTGTTCTATTTCCTTTCAGGAACTGAGATCTAGGCTGGTTGCTGCTCCCATTCTCGCATTTCCAAATTTCAGTAAAACTTTTCTCCTTGATACAGATGCTTGTGAGACCGGAATTGGAGCAGTCTTATCGCAAGAACACGACGGCTTGGAGAGGGTGGTGGCATATGCTAGTCGCACGCTCAGTAAGGCTGAACGAAAGTACTGCGTAACCAGGAAAGAATTATTGGCAGTGGTTACCTTTATGAGACATTTCAGGCCTTACCTGTTAGGCCACCATTTTATACTTCGAACAGATCACAGCTCTCTACAGTGGATTTACAGCATGAAGGAGCCTGAGGGGCAACTGGCGCGATGGCTGGAACAAATCCAAGAATTCGACGTCGAAGTGGTGCATCGGAGGGGAAAGTGCCACCAAAATGCAGATGCCTTATCTCGCCTGCAAAATGCAGACAAGAGTGAATGTCCTCCAAAGATAAAGCCTCCCTCCCAGTTTTCTTGCAGCGACGGTGCCAAAGCCTGTACCGTCCAGGCCAGCAAAGAGCCGCTCAGCAATATACGAGAGCTCCAGGGTGCTGACGAAGACGTTGGACCTATTCTTCAGTCGGTGATTTCGAGAAAAGTACCTGATACCAGTTTCTGCAAGGGTAAAAGCAGGGAATTTAACCAGCTCGTACAACAGTGGGAACAGTTGTTGTTCAAGAATGGAATTCTGTACAGGTATCATGAAGATGAAGGAAACTCTAACGTACAAGTAGTGGTTCCGAAGGCAGCCAGGTGCCAGATATTGAAACATCTGCACGAAGGGGCATTTGGTGGGCATCTGGGAGAAGCAAAAACCCTGAATCGATTGCGTGAGAGGTTCTACTGGCCCGGATATTCGGAAGATGCTGTGGAATGGTGCAAGACGTGTCCAACTTGTGCAGCAAGAAAGAATCCCTCTCGCAAGAGCAGAGCCCCGCTTCAGAGTGTGACAGCAGGGTACCCGTTGCAGCTGGTTGCGGTCGATATTGTTGGACCATTGACCCCTTCTAAAACTGAAAACACTTACATCCTGGTGGCGTCTGATTATTTTACCAGATGGGTCGAGGCTTACGCGATCCCCAATCAAGAGGCGGTGACCGTGGCAAATAAACTGGTCGATGAGTTCTTTTGCAGGTTTTCAGTTCCAGAACAGCTGCACTCGGACCAGGGGAGGCAGTTTGAGGCCAACGTGATGCAGGAAGTGTGTCGTTTGCTGTAGATCGACAAAACACGCACTACACCCTACCACCCCCAATCGGACGGACTTGTTGAACGATTTAATCGCACAATGCTGGCCATGCTTGCTAGTACTGTAGAGGAAGACCCTAGCAATTGGGAACAGCACCTCAGGAAGGTCTGTATGGCCTACAATACATCTGTTCAACCGTCCACAGGTTATACACCGTTCTACTTAATGTTCGGTCGCCTTGCAAGACTTCCTGTGGATATTATGTATGCTCTTGTCCAACAGAACCCGTGCTACCTCATCAGTATGTAAAGACATTAAAAGATACACTGGAAAGTGCTTATACGAAGGCCCGAAAACACATGCAGGCAACAGCAATGAGATCAGAAGAACTGTACAACAGAAGAGTGCACGGTCAAGAGTACGAGGTTTGAGATTTGGTGTGGCTAAACAACCCGGTGGTGCCGAGGGGGAGATCAAGAAAGCTACACTGCCCGTGGACTGGCCCATTTAAAATCATTAAAAAGCTATCGTCTGTTGTGTATAGGATCCAAGATAAACGCCCTGGCTCACGAAAGAGAGTCGTAGTACACTTCGATCGGTTGAAGCCTTGCCCAGCCGACATACGGATGAAACCAGTGGTGGAGGATTTGCACAATTCTGATGCGAATGAGCAGCCTGTTCAGTTTCCTGGGAGTGATCTTCAGTTCTTTGAAGATGATGATCATGACGTCATGGTGGATTCCACAGAGACAAATGTGACTCGTAAGGCGGACCAACCTGGTACCTTGCAGGAGCCGGCAGTCGACACGCCCACTGAACAGACCCCTGCTACTGATGGACAGACAAATACTGCACCAGGTGACGCGGGACTTCTAAACAGCACACCATCTGGTATCAATTCTGATGGCACAGTTTCTCAGTCAGAGACTGTGACAACAAAGAGCCCGATGTCGAGACCTCAGAAACAGATACGCCAATCGCCCCCTGCACAAGACCGCTACCCAAAACGGACACGTCATGCCCCCTCCCGTTATGGCTGGTATTCTGGTTGGTGAAGCTTCGGTGATGAGAGTGCCTCTGCAAAAGGAGATAGTGTAGCGATGCTATATGGACATATATTTTTGGTGTATCTACGTATGCGTGGGTGTTTAGCTGTGCAGCCCTACGCATGCGCTGGTAAATGTATATAAACCCTATTACTGCCCTTTTATAGCAGTCTGCTGATAATTATACAATTGCTGTGATTTGCTATAAGACTCACTCGGCAATAGCACTACAATTGTACACATACAGTTTCCAAAGTTATTTGGGAGATTTTCTGACATACCCAAGCGTAGCTACCATACAGGAGAAGTAATATAAATAAATTATTGATGTGTAAGAACCATTTTGCAGAGTAGCCAAACATATAATAATTTTATTATCTGTAATTAAACCACATTTTCTTTTTTTCTTTCCCAGATCCATTTACTACACCAAATCCAGTGTATGATTTTGTGTTTAAAAGCCCTATTGATCTGAACACAGCACAAGTGTATGACTATGTGGTTAAAAGCCCTATTGATCTAAACACAGCAGATAATCCAGCTTATGGGGTGTGCCACCCTTAAACCATATTATCTGTGTACTGATTATATTTGTGTTAAGTACATGTATTTGTAGCTGAAATTGATAATTTTAACTACACACACAGTAACTACTCTGAGAAGCATACTTCATTCCAAACGCTTCTTCCAGGTCCCTTATCACGCCAATGGCATCTCCAAGTCCCCTTTCTGAATGCTTGTATGAATATTTATGGACGGAATTAGGGAAACATCATGTATAAAAATCATTGCCAATCCAGCCTTCCATGTTAGTTAGACCATTGAATCATATTTTGAGTGACTTGAATGAGCAATGAATAAATAATAACTCAATGCATGAAATTAAAGTTTGTATTCCTGCTCATATATACCTGGTCATGGGCATGTAAGAGGTTTACTTTGCTAGAGTTCAGTGATTAGTTAAACCGAAAGGAAGATACCAGGGTTCTATGAGCAATATTTGCAATACAAAAATAAAATATTTATAGCTAAGAAAAAATAAAAAATACGACTGATGCCCATAATTATTCATGAAACCTTCTCGTTTGTAAAACATTCCATATGAGAAAGTTGTGGTATAGTATAAGGACAGTGGTGTGAAAATCAGGGAAACAAGAGTGGAAGAGTTAATTCTTAATGCTGTACAAATGCTCATACTTTGCTAACGATAATGCATAGAACTGTGAGTAGATCCTGTCACCAGGTTGCCGCCTGGTCGACCCTTTTTGAACTGTTATCCGTTAATGATGCACGACAGGAACCCATGCATACTTTATTTATTTATTTATTTTTGGGTGGGGAGGGAGGCCATACCCATCATGCCAAGTCTTGGACCAAAGGTAGCACCAGTTGGCTACCCTTCGGTGTGACCAGACGCGCCACTAACATAATGCAGTGGTAGACCCTCACTGCTAACTGACCTGGGATGCATGGGTGACGCTGGTCATGGCCAGATGTGCCACACCCCATGACATGGTCATGGGGTGTGATGTGGTTGGTCAGAGTAAAGGCCCGAAGGGTGTTGCCTAAGTGTAACCCCAAATAGCATAGGAGGATAAAGTGTGTGTGGGATTGAGTCAGGGGACAAGGGTTAAACCTATCAATAGCCTAGGATGTACAATGTAGGATGTGTCAGAGCATGTCTGGTATAGGCGCACAGTGAATGCTGAGCTGCGCCATCATTCCAATTAATGACAGTAGACCTGACGGTAGATGGTGGAAGTCCTAACTGTGCTGCTCCCCCTCCCCCTCCCCTCCCCCTCCACCCTCCTCCTCCTCATCCTCCCATATAAACAAAGCAGCAAAGAATGCACATGTAAAACATTATAAAATATTACACAACTAAAGTCTTACATATGATGGAGATAAGAGGTTCAGTTGATTGTTTAATTTAAAGCTCCTTGTGTGCACCTTTAATTATAAGATTGCTCTGGTCCGTCCTTCTTGGCTGTTGCCCTGGGAACTATTGGGCTCCGCAGGAGGGGGTGTGGCGGGATCACTGGCAATAGGTTCAGGCAGCAGATTAAATTTCAGTGCAGCTTTCTTGGCTCCTCGAGGGGTGATTGGACGAGGAGCCATGGTGGGCTTTGCCTGGTCATGCTTCCCACCTCTGGTCCCCAGGTCACTACTGGTACCCAGGTCACTACTGGTCCCCAGGTCACTACTGGGGCTACTTGTACCTGGATCCTTGGAGCTTCCTGGATGGTTGGTTTCTGTGGTGTTCCCTGTATCCATGGCATTCTCACTTTCCTGTGTCTCTCCTGGTACCTGACTTCTGGTACCTCAGCCTCCTCTGATACCTTGGCCTCCTCTGATACCTTTGGTCCCTTGGTCTCTAATACTTCTTGTCCCTTGGTCTCTAATACTTCTTGTCCCTTGGTCTCTTCTGGTCCCTTGGCTTCAATCTCCACCTCCACATTCACCTCTATCACACCTCCCTTGTGTTTCATTGGTGGGTTGTCGGGGATGCTGGGAACAGCACGATGGAGACCCTTAGCAGAGCTTGTGTCGTAGTACTCTGGCTCCTCCCCCTTAAACTGATTCAGGTTGCTCTGAGGGTGGCTGTTGATGTTCTTAAGAGGAATGCTCTCCTTGGTGTTGTTGAGCCGAAGTGGAACCCTCCTGTTGTTGCTGCTTCCATCTCTCTGTAATGAGATAGATAACCCAAATGGTTAGGTGAATTTCTCAGTAGTACTGAGATGCAAAAATGGGAAAAGTTGTGCGGTGTGTGTGTGGGGGGGAGGGGGGCGCACTTTGTCCGACAACCATTCCATCAGCCCACACCTGCTACAGTGCTTACTATGTGTATCTGTTTGTTCATCTGAAGAGAATTTCCACTCCTTATCTCCTTGTACCTGCATGAAGAATTCACAGCACAATATGCTTACTGCACATTTTGTTTCATGCACAAACAAGCAGCAAAAGGACCAGCATTTGTCTAATTGAGAAACTAATAATCAGTTAATTGACTACAAAGGCTATAACTAGTTAAACCATTGTGCCCCTTAAAAAACACCGGATATATGAATCCCACACTCCATCCCAAGGGGACACCTTCCCCACTCCATCATGAGGGAACACCTTGATTTATGGACACCAGATATCAACCCCATGCCCCCCATACCTGCGGGCCACCACAATGAGGACAATAATGATTGCTGTCAGCACCACCACCACCACAAGACTCATCACAATGTTCACTCCCAGGAGCATGACTGGTGGGAATGAGAGAGGATGTAAAACATCACTAAACACATCATATTAAACCTGCATACCCTGCATCGCTATATATAATCAGGGATTTACTTCCTCTCCCCCCCCCCCCCCCCCCCCCCCCCCCCCCCCTTTTGTTTTGCTGGTTTGCCCCTAATTTGATAAAACCACACTCTGATTTACATGTAACAGTGTGAACGGAAGACTTATTTTTGCCCACCACCTATACATATTTTTATATATTCCAAAACCCACCCCCTGTGGCAAACTTGGCGATGAATTCCTGAACATACATGTATCACAAACATGTATATCTCATCACTACATAACATATCACATACCTCATCACTACACATACCTCATCACTACATAGCATATCACATACCTCATCCCTACACATACCTCATCACTACATAGCATATCACATACCTCATCACTACACATACCTCATCACTACATAGCATATCACATACCTCATCACTACACATACCTCATCACTACATAGCATATCACATACCTCATCCCTACACATACCTCATCACTACATAGCATATCACATACCTCATCACTACACATACCTCATCACTACATAGCATATCACATACCTCATCACTACACATACCTCATCACTACATAGCATATCACATACCTCATCACTACACATACCTCATCACTACATATACAAGTAAATAAAAACATTCTCTCTGAGAAAGTTGGTGGTATATAGGATTTGAAGGCAATAGTGGTGTAAAAAGCAGGGAAACGAGGGTTGAATGATAAGGAAAAACGAAATAGTCCTATATTTAGCCCAGCACACATTGTAGGACAATACATTGTACATTGTTCATGCATGTGCTAAATATAGGACTATTTTGTCTTTCTCATAGAGAATGTTTTTATTTACTTCTTTCATTGCTTTTTATTCATAATTGGATGCTTTCAACAGTCATGCTACATCTAAATATGTTCACTTAGCAACAGACATTTCATCACTCATAATCTTATATACCCCAATAATGGAAAGAGAGTACTTAGCATTTTAAAATGCAAAATAATAGCCTCTGACGTTGCAATTATGATACCATAGAGAAACACTGATCACTTAGCTACGATCTGAACTTGGTATATATGTCATTTTCATAGTAATCGTGTATATCTACATGTCATAACCAGAAAGAACACAGCTATGGATGATACATTGTCCAGTACATAAACAATGTTATACTCAGTATTAGTACTGATACCAGAGAAACTTTTACTCTCTCCGGCTCTCGTGATATGACAGCAAAAGGTGTGTCCTCTTCATTTATTACAGTGTTCTGTAAATAAAAATGATCTGTGTCAAATCAAAAAGTATCCATGTAGATATGTTTCTCCCTCTGGCAGTAGTGTATCAGTGAATTCGTCATCATCATATACGTGACCATTGAGGTCACCTCACTCCATGCACCAGGGAAATAGTAGGTAAGGGGAGGAGTAGAGTATAGTAGTAGGTAAGGGGAGGAGTAGGGGTATATACATAGCAGGTAAGGGGAGGAGTAGGGGTAGTAGTAGGTAAGGGGAGGAGTAGGGGTAGTAGTAGGTAAGGGGAGGAGTACGGGTAGTAGTAGGTAAGGGGTGGAGTAGGGGTAGTAGTAGGTAAAGGGAGGAGTAGGGGTAGTAGTAGGTAAGGGGAGGAGTAGGGGTAGTAGTAGGTAAGGGGAGGAGTAGGGTACATAAGGGTACATGTATGCAGGTATCTCGTCCGGTAGTAGGTCGTGGGCATCCCCAGGGGGCCCCCCACTTCTAATAAAGTATTCAGTATTACTAGCAACATGTGCACCCCCCCCCCCCCCCCCCCCCCCTCCCGGCTGAATCGGCTGAAAGCGGACAACACCCCTATAGGAATATTTGGCTGTCAAATGATGCCCCCTTACCCTATCCTGGCCCCACCCTTCCAGAAATGCTGGGGGCACCCATGGTAGTAGGCAAGGGGAGGAGTAGGGGTAGTGGTAGGTATTGGGAGGGGTAGGGGTAGTATGTAGGTAAGGGGAGGAGTAGGGTACATAAGGGTATGCAGGTATCTCGTCTGCCATTACACACACCCACCATTAGAGTATCAAGGTTCCCTATTTGGTTGTAAGAGGCATCAGAAAAGAAAGGTTCTGTAATTTTGATTGCATCAAATAGCACGAATATCATGTAGAAACTCACCTATTTTTTTCTATGCACGCTCAGTGCCTTGTTAAGCAATGCACCTGCACTAACTGCACAAACAGCTGACCTTTTGTGCTAACCATGGATGGGATTGCAAAAGGCATCATTTAGCCCATTTAACAGTATGCTATTCCTTACAATAGCCTTTTTGAAGCTACCTTTATATTCCCTTACAATTACTCACAAAATCATGTATGAAGTAATTGATAAACAGAAGCCATGTTAAAAACTGTTAATTGACCTGGGCAGACCTTTTTAATTGATGACAGGGCACAGTTTTCCCAAGTACACAATGAATTCTGTCCTCTACTGCTATAGTTTACATTTGCTTGTAACACACACTTGTGCTACTTTTTAAAACTAAGTTGTAGTCTTGTATAGCCATACATCAATGTAAAGAATAGAAAAGTTTTTATGATGCCACACTAACATGTATGTATAGATCTACATATACGTGTACAAAGTATGCGTGTGACCTCTCAGTCACGTGGATACACGTTTCATAGTAGTTAGGCTAGAGTGTTGTCAGATGCCACTTATCCTGTCTACCACAGCTCCTGTGCAAGCCAATCTTGACACTCCCAAGCTGGAGCAGTAAAGACCAAACTAGAAAGAATGGTGGATGGGGAACCACGCTCCAGTCGTGACCAATACTGGTGAGCAGACATCAAACACCAACAGATGTCTCAAGGGGAAGATCCTATACAAGAGGCCATACTAAAACTAGTGGAGCAACGAGAGACCATAAACTTAACTGATGATGATCAGCAAGTAGGTAGAGAAGAAGAAATACATGTAGTCTAAATATACTGTACTCCATCTGGGGACAATGATATCAATGAGCAGGCTAACACAGATGAATCCATTGAAGAAGAAGAGAGAAGATACTCAAGCAGAACTAGGAAGAAGCCTGAGTGGTATGGCCACTTTGTCAAGCACTGAATGGAAAAAAGTTAGGGGTAGTAGTGTAAGGGATTAGGATTAATGTCATCGTATTTGTATGCTCATGTGCAAGAGGGAGTTCTATTTAATGTTTTGGTCTGTGATTTCTTGATGTCAAGAGGAGCTTTATTTCGGGACATATGATATTTGCTACAAAAAAGCTTATAATTTGAATCATTAAGTAACAGCAATCTAGTCTACTGAAATTAAACATAAGCTTCTACAATCAATATAATCCAATCTGCATAGGTACCATGTATACATGTAATGCATATGCAACATTACTATCCATCTCAGTAGCGTCCTTCTCTGTGACTTTATTATTGGTTGCTACAACTTTCACCTGAGACCTTTTTGCAATGCTGTAGAGGAAAGCAGTCACCAATGCTCTAAGAGATAAACACCTTACAATTGTTATGGAGACTGATTAGCTAGCTACATGTATTCAACCAAGTTCACTTATGCCACAAACATCATTATATGCAGCAGAAATTAATTTAGTCATGAAACATTTGCATTTACATAGTGTAAAAATCACAATTAGATCGGTATCTTTCTAAAGATGTCCAAAAGCACAAACCAAATCAACTGAATCAAACTGAAACAAGACTGTTAAGCTTTAATAGATAGCTGCGATTATGAAATAAAATAACTATAATGATTTATGTACACATGTGTTACACAAAGGCAAGTAATGGCATATGGATATGCACTAATGTACTGCCCAGTCCTAAAATGGGTAGCATTTACAAAAATGAGACAAGTTCACATTGCGTAGTCTAGACCTAAATATTTGTTCGGAGGTGACCACAGTATCTGGTAAAGAAATCCAAACATGAATATCTCTGACCGAGAAAACGTTTGAGTTAAAATTGTGGCATGGTGATGACGCAGGACTAAGTTTAATCCTGTAGCATATGATGTGAAAGAAGGCGGATGCATCAACATCTACAAGGTTTTTAACAATCTCACAACATATAAGGAGGTCGAAATATACTCTACAATACTCCAATGAATGAAACTTATATTAGTGAGGCGATCAGCATAGCTTGTAGTAGGCAGCTTCACTTGCTTAAAAATAGCTCTGGTGAAAAAACATTGAACTCTTTCAACACATTTGATGTCTTGTACGAGCCATGGATTCCACACTAGAGTATTATATTCCAGAATTGGTCTCACATATGATATGAATACTCAAGACCTTTAAGCAAAAGAGAGCACCTTGCAGCTATAGAAGCACAATGTAAGCTGGGTTTAAAGTCAGATGTAATATGAACTCCCAGGTCACAAACATCATAGACCCTATTTAGAACAATGCCACCCTATCAAACTGCATTTCTGAAAAGCAATATTAAGCTGCTGAGTTGAGACCATGTACAAATATTCGACAATGATAGGGACAAAGGTGAAGCTGAATTGGAAGAGTGCGCAACATAAAGTTTAGTGTCATCTGCAAATATTTTAGCTTGATCACATGTGTGTTTGTGGAGATGCAACATGGATGATAAATTTGATGAGCTGCATGGACATTGGAATGTCAGTATTGCTCTTCATATCTAATACAGTTATAGAGCTAGTGCATATGGTTTATTATTTATGTTAGAGCCTCAGTACTATAGATTTGACAATATCTATCACAAATAAATATATTTCTGGTTGAATAATAGACTTCTAATGTAAGATTTTGATGTACTTTATGGATTTGCAAAAAAATTATTCCCCAGCCTTTCGTCATTCATGCATCCATCAAGGTCTTTGACCATTTATGAAATATGTATGTTTACCCATGTGTACAAATAGGAGGGTGTGTAAAGTAAAAGTCCTTCTCAACTGTATAGTTTATATTTTTATATAGCCCAAAATATGTATCCACACCATATGTAACACTATGTGTACGATTATGTATAACATCAATTCTTCATGTCTTGCTTATGCATTTAATATTTTACATGTACATGCAATTCATACATAAAAAAGCACTTTTATTAAAGATTACAGTTCATTACATATACATGTAGCTGCCTACACTAAATGAGACTAAGAATGCTAATTCAATTACTTCATTGCTGTCACACTGCGATATTCAATTCACCTTTCATCACTTCCAATAAGAGCCTCGCGATAATTATTGTATCCTACTACATGTAACTTTCCATTGTCACTTCCATCAACTTTGGGTAATGACACAATTTCCTTGTTGATAACTCTTTCATTAAATTTGAGCAACCGCTTTTTCTCCAAATTGCAAATAATACTTTTAAACCTTTCATGCACAATGATGCATACTGTAAGTATTATATTCATAGTCACACCAACGGATACTATGTGAAGTGATCCATTCCTATTAACCCAGGCTGAAAGGATAGAGATATTTACAATAAAAGCCATTTCTATCAGAAGATCAGACCACTTTTTGTACACAGATAAGCCTACTGCAAAGCTCAGGTACACTTGAACACACACTATTATGGTCACCGTCTTAAATGCTGTACTATCTGACAATGTGAACACAATGTACATAGGAAGACGGATAAATAGAAGAACACCTGGCCAGAAGCGATAACGATCTTTGAACGGTGCCTGGTAACTGTCAAGAACTGGCTTCAATTTGTTAATCCATTTAAGGCATCTCCAGTGTGATCTAGCCTGCAAGCAAGGAGCAAACAGTAGAATTGAGAGATATGGGATAATGAAGACAATAATGACTACCAAGCCAAACATAAATAGAAGCAGGTGTTTCTGGCCTAAGTATTTTATGTTTCCATCATAATACCACACATAGGAATCTGTAGATGTGTTCATAGTATTGATGGAAACAGGTGAGAATATGGTGATGGTGGTTCTCAAGATCTTTGAGTATGATAGGAGCACAAGAGTGGACAGTACTGGAACTGCATTAAACCTTAAAAGCTTTGATAAATTTAAAGAGTAATGGGCTGAAAAAATTAACACTCCTACCAGACCAATACAGAAACCTGGAAATGCAAACTGCAGCCATGTTTTAGCATAGCTATCCATTCCATTATAGAAGCAGGTTTCAATACCCCAGTCAAGGTTGACCCAAGCTATAAGTACAGACAAAAAGGATGAATAGCCACTTTTGTTTCCGAAAAATAAAGTGTCATTTATTCTGATAAGGTTTGCATACAAAACAACTCCATTTAAAGCACCATTTGTAACAGTGAAGTTTGATAGAAACTCTGCTACTACTAGAATCACTCCCATCACAATGAACACAATGATTAGAAGGAGGAAATGATTTGAACAGCTTGCACATTGAGATGTTCCGAATGTCATGCTCAAATTCCCTTGGCACCTTCCACACAGTACTCCACTACGATTGTAACTACACTGACTGTCCAAATCAAGTACATTAATTATATTTTTTCCTGTGCAATAATCAAATGGACATGGCCATTGTAATGCTGCAGCACCTTGAGATGTGAGACCTATCCAAATGTTATCTGGCACTGTATTAATTACAGTTACATCACTTATATTACACACCAGGCTGTAACTTTGTAACAAAGGATCACATGTGCATGTTGAAGCAACATTTATAAATAGAACTGGACATGGTAGAATAGTAAGGTTAAGTAAATAAGGGTTCATACCAATTTCAGTTGTAAGTTGCAGAGTTCCGTTTTTCACTGCACTTGATACCTCATAGGAATTGCACTGCTTTAGTGATTTGAAGACATTAGTAACTCTATTGTCAGAGTTTGAATAAATTATGATTACTGTTGGAACAATACCATCTCTCTGACCAACAGTTTTGAATGCAACTTGAGGTATTTGTCCTGGATATAAAGTTACACTTTTACCAGTCAAACATGCAGGATTGGTGCCACAAGAGTACAAGCATGGAGAATCAGATGATATCAGTGATGAAGATGGATCGTGGTAGCCTATTTTGGTGATGGTATTGAATACATATGTTGAATTAAATGGGCATCCTTCTATCTGACAGATATCAATATTGCCTCCATACAACACACTGCCTGCATCACCAGCATAGTTACCTTCAAAATAAAGATTGATGTTATTTGTATTACACCCATAAAAACATGCAATGCTGGCCAGCGGTTCAACATAAATGGCTCCTCCTGTTAAAACTGCTGTGTTATTGATAAATAACACATTTGTTGGTGAATTAAAGTATATGTTGGAAGTTGAGTCAACATAAATTGCTCCTCCATATTTGGCGGTATTATCAATGAATGTAGTAATATAATCAATATAAAGGCTAGATCTTTGGAGTGATATGGCACCGCCTGAAGAGGTAATATTAAAATTTCTGCTAAATGTGTTATTCCCATGAAGTATAACAGTCGAACCTTGAGTATTAATATTAGAATTGATAAATGTGTTACTTCCTTCAAGAGTGATTAAAGAACCTGGCATAAATATCAATTTAGATTGTACAAAAGAATTGCATCCACTGAATACAGTTTCTGAGTTAAACCAAATTATGTTGCACCCATTACATGACAAATCTACAAATTGTATAGATTTGATGTTGTTCATGTATAAAGAACTTGTGCTTAGATCTTGTGTGAATTTAGTGTTGTATAAAAGCATTGTAGATTGAGCATAATCATTCTCATTAATAATGTACAAGGAAGAACCATCATTATTAGAAAAGTTGCATTCAAATGCTGAGTGTTGGATGGTAAGCAATTGCAATGAGTCAGCAGTGGCAGCATTTCTATAAATTGCACCAGACTTGCTTGATATAGAGTATGCACTGAGCATGTTGCTAAATGTCACTTTGGAGGAAGGTGAAGAGATTTCAATATATAAGTTAACACCATCAACTAATCCATAATTTCTGTATGTGATAAAATTAGTAACATTGAGATTCAGATCACTAATGGTCTGGTCTGACTGAAATATTAAACCTGCACCTAACACATGCACCGTCTCCGCCACTTACACTTAAGGCCACAAGAACAACAGAAATACTTAGCCGAAACTGAGAATAGTCAGAATTTGAATATATAAATGCCACATTACCTCCTTCAGAATACTGCACTAATGAGTAATAACTTCCTACTTCATTCATACAGTTGGTGATGGGCACACGTTCACTAAAGTATTTCACATACTGGTTATTGCCCACAAACGATGACCTCATTATCTGAGACTGTCCCAAAACATTACTCCCATATAGGCCATATCCTGTGCTGTTTCGAACTGTGAGACCATCTATCAGAAGATTATTTACATTATAGAAGTAGATGCCATATTTAACACCATATGCCGATGGTGTTTGTCCACAGTTGAGCATAGAGAAGTTTGCAAGTGTAAGGTTATTAACATTCTCAAAAGATAGTCCAGAAGGATTAGTGCATAAGATGATTGTTGATGATTGAAGGTAGGATATATTGGTATCATAAGCGTAAATATCAAATTCATATTCTTTAACATCATCAGCCACTGAACGTTGTGTGAAGTTATCTGATCCTACTAAACGTATATTCACTTTGTCCTTTATTGAGAGCATACTGCCTAAATCAAACAGATGTTTGCCTGGCAAAAATATGAATTGTGTTTCAGATTGAAAGTAGTAGGAAACATTGTTGAAATATGTCTTAAACTCTTGGCAAGTAACATTGACATTGGTACATGAGGAAACATTTGGAGTGACATAGTACGTTTGGCCATACTGTGAGGCTGCAATAATAGGCAAGCTCAAAATGGCTATCAGTTGAAGAAATTTTGCAACACCAGGAATAGGTTTGCAATCCATACAGGAAATCTAGCTGAATTCAAGTAAAATAAATTACACAATAAATGACCAATGCAGCTGATCAGACCGCGGTACATTAATACATGCCATGCATATTTATGGCCATTCCAAATATGATTGTTGTTTCCCGTCCTCCGCCCGCATCATTATAGACCACCCATTATGTCCATTATTTAAATTACTGATCGGAATACGCTTTCAATTTTATTTGTTTGAGATGTTGGTACCGTAGAGGTGACATTAGAAAAAGCTTGCGTGCTACTTCTCAGACATCAACAGCTACAGGCCTGGATATACAGCACCATCATTTCGGTTGTACCACCTTTTGCAGATTGCATAAGAATAATGTAAGATTGCATCATAATTATTGAATTCATTTAAATAGCCGCCCGCCCGCATGGGTTGTGGTAAAGGTCTGGACTGGAAACAACAACCACATTTGGAATGGCCTATACTACCCTGAAATGATCAATCTGAGCCCTATTCATTGACATGCTTATCTATTTAAAACTGATGGTTTACCTGCATGTAAATGTAGGGTGGTGACCCGGGAATCTTTATCAATCGACCTGAACTAGCCGTCATGAAAGCGCGCGCAATATTTTGCTTACATGCGTACACGTACATACAATGTCATGCATGTACATTGCACGTAATTGATCTTTGTAATTTCGAAACCCTCCAAGATGCGTGTGTGATACCGAGTTCAGCACCAATGCAGGCAGAACAGAGGAAGCACCACAGTAATGATGCAAAATGTGGAGAGTTTGCATCCCCTTGGTGGTAGAGTCCTATGGAAGTTGGGGACCAGAAGCTCAACGTAGTCTCCATACTTGCCGGAAGACTAGCCACTAAACTGGGGCAGCCTAAGTCCTTCACAACAAATCTGATCTATGGCACTGAGATTGAACTTGACCCTGATAAGAGCCAACTGTTTGACATTGTGATGTGTGATATTTATTACATGTATTGTGAAAATCTTTTTGTTTTTAAAGCATCTATTTTACTTTATGCTTACATGTACGAGTAGATTGGTTCCATGCCCAGACCCACGCACATGTACCTAACAACTTACGTATGGGTCAAGCAAAGTTGTTTAGTTAGCCGGAATTTCGGCGGATCCAATCAAACGTTATGCTGATTAACATTCTGACATTCCGACTATAATGCACTGCATAACAGCCTTCATGCATGGTCGTACATTAGCATAATTTGGGACAGTGTCCTTGCAGCAAAATCATTCATTACAGGCCCAGACCTGAGATCGAGGGTGCATTGGGCCAATGAATATAATTAGCTATATCCAATCCGGTGTCGTAGGCATGGTTGTCCCCCCTCACCATTGTCCCCTGGATGCTTATATTAGGCATATATGTCTGCAGGGGACATTTATGTAGGCATGCAATGAGCAATGGTCATGTGGAGCGTGGGGTACAGACAGAGGGAGGTAGTACTAGTGAGTTTCACCACTTCCGGAAATCTGGAAAACTAGTCCACTGTTAGAAGATAATTGGCCTGTGAAAAATGTCAGTTGCAACCTTTTGCCATGGATAAGATGGTAGTTGGTTCATTGGTTCACTCTTGGGTGTGAACTCAATTCACACACTTTGGACATTGTTTGACAAAGTTGTCGAGCTGGTGTGTTATAGCAGCTTTTGCCCTCAGATGGCACCTTTGTATTCCCAGGTGGCCATTGTGGATTTTTGTAAGCATACGTTTCAGCAAGGACTTCGGAACCACAATACAATTTCCATTAAGCAACAGATTACCGCAAATAGTTAGCTCTCCTCCTGCATTCCAATAAGGAGCAATCTCTGCACTCAGCCCCTTTTGTCTGTTGGCCACCCATTTCTGCAATAATTGGCTATAGCTGAACAAACAGCATCTTGGCAGCTTGTGCATCACTGTACTCTTGTATGCGATTTTTCCCAGTTGGCAAAACTGCAATGACAGCCTCAACCAGTAGCTTCGCTTCATTTTGCCATGATGTGCTGCTGCTCTCAGTTGATGCCACAGGTGCTCGGGAAAGAGCATCTGCCATGTAGAGCAGCTTACCAGGGACATGGACAATGTTGTAGTCAAATCTTTTCAGACGCAGACAAAATCGTAGCCTTGGACCTCAGAAAGGGTATTAATGGCTTTGTGATCATGCAGTCTCTATAATAAATCTCCTGCCCAGAACATATATACAGAAAACCTCTTGCAGGCCCATGTTATAGCCAGGGCTACTTTCTCTTTTGGTATTTGGGCATAATGGCATTCAGTCTGGATCATGGACTTAGAAGCAAAGCAACAGGTTTCCACAGCTAGTGTTCCACATTTCTGAAGCAGAACTGCCCCCAAGCCATATGATGATGCATCAGCGGAAATCTTTGTTTCTGCCTATAGATTATACGGAACTAGTACTGCAGTTCCTTTTTTCTTTTTTACATCACCAAAGGCTTTTTCTTGACTAATCCGGGCCCCAAACTCACTCATGGTTTTTGCTCAGCAGAGCACATAATGGTTGAGTCATTTCAGCTATGTCACTGGAAAACTTCCCCCAATTGGTTAATCATACCCATCAGACGTCTGAGTTTTGTGATGTTAACTGGATTTTGGAGATTCAGAATAGCAGAAACCAATTCCAGAGCAGGATGGATACCCTTTACATCCATTAGATGTCCCAGGAACTTTATTTGAGTTTTACCAAACTCACACTTTTCCAAATTAAGTGTTGCTCCTGCTACTTGGATGCGTGTCAGAGCAGCCTCTAGCTGTTTGTCATGTTCTGCTTGGTCTTTAGCGAAGATCAGAACATCATCCATCAAACACAGAACACCATTGAGTCCTGTCAAGATATGATTCGTTCTTTTCTGAAAGTGATCTGGAGCACTTGATATCCCAAATGGCATTTATTAAAGCAGTACCGTCCATAAGGGGTTATAAATGCTGTTAATGGTCTGTTTGCATCTAGCCGGCTTACTGAATGCCTTGGCTTCAGAGAGCTGGGCCAGTATTTCATCCACTTTTAGTAACTCTGATAACATGGTTTAATTAAGATCAACACAGGTCCTGATAGCACCTTCTTTCTTTGGGGCTACCACCATCCCCACACACCATAGGGTTGGTTCGTCCATTTTGGATATTACCCTCATCGACTCCATCTTATCTAACTCCTCCTTCACCTTCTGGCTAAGTGGGAGGGGAACATTCCTTGGTGTAAAGAGATAGAAGGGTTATGCATCTGGTTTCAGCTGGATATTGAACTTGTCCCCTAAAAGTTCCCCAATCCTCGGGAGACTTTGTAGTATACGTGCTCTTAGGTCATCAATTGCCTCTACCCTAGCTGCAAGGTTATGGGCAGTTATAGCAGGTAGGCCCAGTAAATTGGAACTCAGCCCTTTTACAACATACACAGTCTGATATAGTCACAATTCTCTAAGTGTAAGGTTTCATGATCAGCACCAGTTTGGACCCCAGCACAAAGTTTAAAGTAGCTGCGTGATACTGACAAATCACTGCCTTGTTCACGTATAGGTTCTCCTTGTCACTTTACATAGCCCTGAACCAACAGGATCCGTTAGTTTACGCGGCAAGTAGCATCATCAGTACAGCTGATCTAGATGAGTGACAAGAGGGTGTCTGTCAAGGTACCTCACCCAAATAAGGAACCTTGTATCTTTACTTCATTTGAAGCAATAGCCACAATGACCCGTCCCCGAGGCAGCAGCTGGACGTTTGCAGCTCATTCTATGCCCCCAATGTAGAGTACTGACCTATAGCTTAATGGCTGGATGTAGGTGTTTCCACAACGCTGTGCAGTTTTAGTCCCATGCTGTGCAGAGTCATATTATAGCCTGAATGAATAGGCCTGTAGCGGATCCTTTACAGCATCATAGATACAATCTATGATAGCACGCGATGCTTTTAATATTTAACAGCCACGTGCACTGGTGCATTAGCCGCAGATACACGAGTAGGCCTATGACCAGGATTGTCTTCTGCTGCCTCCAGTGTCATACTGTTAGTCCTGCATTGCGTGTATATGCACATAGATAGTATAGAGATAGATCGTTACCTGATAGTGATATGCTATAACTTACGGTGGACATATATTATGTCCCTAGTGAAGTAGTATTTATTTACGTGAAAAATAGACCATTGTTCGATCCAAATAAATAGTTCAATGTGAATTGGATGGTTGTTTAGTCGTGGAATGGGCTCAATGTTCATATTGTTCAATCGCAAAATCGCGTGTCGTACAACGCTAGTCTTGAGTCTGCACGCTAACTTTAAATTCGTCATATTAAATTGGCCGTACGCGAGGGCTATAACGCGAGGGTCGTATCGCTATTTTAGTGTGAATCATGTCTCCATTACTCCCGCTCGCTACTAGATATAGCACTTGAATGAAGTATTACCGGAGCTGTATTTGTCGGACTTCTGAGTCCTCCTTTGAACATATATTGATTACCACGCACGTATAATAATTAGTTACAGAAATTTTGGGGGGGCTCGTGTCCCCCCCCCCCCCCCCCCCCTCCCCCCAAGCACCCCCTTATTTTCGGCCTTGCCACTACGTCACTGCATGTCGGAAGGTTGGATATATGCATGCATGAAGAATTATTGATGAGGGGGGAGGGTGTACTAGCTCCACGGGGTATGGGGCTCCGCCCTAGAATTGCAGAAGTCGACGCATTCTAGCTATTGATGTACATGTAGGATTTGCTTAGTTAGCAATCGGCTTTAAGGGTGGCTGAGTGTCCATAACCCCAATTAAGCAATATGACATTTACTTCCCCCTTTATAAAATCCATTCCGTCGCTCTCTTATAGACCAGTTCTACATATGTACATGTACATCAGTGTGCATCAATGTACATACGGAAGTAAAGGAATTAATAATGCACAGAGCTAATGACCCCCTACTATGTGCCATTATTGGTATATAGCTAACCTGCTTTATAGCTCCTTTCTCGTTTTCTGCTAAAAGTATTTAACCACTGCTGTATTTAATTGTTACATGTACACGCATTTATAGCTGAAAGTTATGTAACAATGTGTCACAATAGTGTCCGAACTACATGCGTGGCATCTTGAGCCAAAACTGTAAACCACTTCTCTGCTACACTGTGACCAACTTCATTCATAACAGTTTCTACTCCAATGCCTTTCTGTGGCAATCCGGAGAGCAATTGCAACATAAGGATCAGTTTGGGAACTGCATTAAGTTATATTACTTAGATGCTTTAGATGATTTTTAAAACTGCATTTGTGCGAGTGAGTATATGAGTGGTTGTTTTGTATACATGTAGAGGCATAAAACTGGTTTATTATTTTTATTAACTTATAATTAGCAAGAATTCAAATATACATGTATACTCGAGGTACATGTACATGGCCTAGTGACGCTCATTGCCAATTAACCCTACTGGATGCCAAGGGCATATTTATATGCATCACAATGCCCATAATAGCACACACATGCATGCATATATGTACATCAGTAAATGGAGGTACAAATGAAGATGCATGGGTGCAATGAGTTATGGAGGAGTATGATACATAAACTAATATAGGAAGTAGTACAACTCTTCAAATTCCCCTTCCAACACTACATCAACTGTTACCGAGGTCATATGCTAGGTGCGCACATTTTTGATGTGGGAGAAACTCTATATTTGACACTCCCTCCCTAGCTCTATGTACATGTACACCACCCTTACCCCATGCATATTGACAACTCTTGGTGCAGCGTCGATATGCAACATTCACCACCAATACACGTACAACACATACTGACAACACCAACCACGTATATCCACAAACACAATCACCACACAAACCACACTCAGAGCAGGGACCAACACTCAACAGCTACATTTGGATTTTTAACCTAATTTATTTAGAGGTGGCGGGCCACACCACCTCAAGGGAAAAACCCTCACTGTGTGAGGAAAAAACCTTCTTACACACTGCTCTGGACACCACAACATATCGCAACATAACACAAGTTTCTCAGAGGGTCTTCAGCTATGATCAATAAGGAACAATCTGCCTCCATCAACATGGGGAAAAATTCGCCTTGCAACACCAGCGACCCAGCTGACAAACAATAACTACATGTACTCCAGCCACCTGGCTGACACACAATAACCACATGTACTCCAACCACCCAGCTGACACACAATAACCACATTTACCCCAGCCACCCAGCTGAAACGCACTCATACAGCAGCCATCCAGCTGCACACTATATATACAGACTACGTAAAGTTCACAGACACGTGCACTGGCAACGTAGAATGACTTCCTTCCTGCTCACATAACCTTATATACCTCTACTGCCACGTGTCACATCACGTGCTGTACAACCAATCACATACGGAGGGAGCATAGTTTCTGTCTAATTCACTATGTTCAACCAACAGAAACGTGTATCTCCCTCCTCATACATGCACACCACCCTTACCCCCATGCATATTGACAACTCTTGGTGCAGCGTCGCCTGTGCACGACTGCCAACTAGATGTCCAAAGAAAGCTGATTAGATGCCCAAGTTCTTACAAACCATGTTACTCATAAAGTAGTGATAGCAGCGAAACTTAATCTTCTCATATAGGTCTGTTTTCTTCTCCATATAGCATTCTCACGAAAAACATGTGCATGCATATCAGTAATATCTATTGGTGCTATATTCATGATGACTTCAGTACTATCAAGGCCATGACAATCACCGTGAGCAAGAGATGGATGGTATATGACTGAAGATATTTAAATTGCTCCGGCATTGCTCAATAAATGGTAGTATTTCTGAAACTACAATTGCTCATATCGGTTTGTGAAATTGCAATCTTCTATAACACCACAATCCTCTGTAACAGGCTGGTTCAGTATAGCAGAATCAGCTGTTGCCTATACACTATTAATATCTCAGCAGGACTTATCCCATGTTCTGTTCGCGGTGGATGATTGCATGTTCCAACTGGTTGTTGAAGGCTAATGCAATGAGAGGTTCTTTTTATAGGTACACCCTTAGGTAAACATCCCTTCATATTGGCACACACCCATTGCATACTCAGGGGTGTTAAGGCAGCCTACGGGTGTCTCGTACCCAGACCGTACATATTTAACCTTTCACAAAGTGTAAAAGCCATATAACATGTTGCATTGCCGTCAAACTTGGCTTAAGAATGCTATATATATATATATCCACCTAATAGTGTTGTTCGATTGTTCAGGTTTACTTGCAAGCGTACGTATTGGTAACAATTAGCCATCGAGCGATAGTGGCGGTGACAAAGCAATGCACGGATCAAGCAATAAATGCCATATTATGTTAGAACCCTACACGCTGGACAAAGTTACGCTTAGGTTGTGTAAGATGTACTTCAGCCTTCGTAGCAATCCTGCGTAGTATTTTTTCAAAATGGCGGCGTATTTACATAAACACGACTATATTTAGCGAACCAAGTACGTTCCAATCACATCCTAAGCGTATATGAGCAATAGAAACATCGTGTAACATACCAGGCACAAAAGTCCTCTTATCCGCCCTCGTCTTCATCAGCGCCGTTTTGCTTTTCACAAACGACCCTCTTAAGGCGATAAAATATGACGTAACTGAACTTTCCCGCTCGACAGCTGCAACTTTTATATTGTCAAGCCAAAACTTCTATGCGTCATATACGAAATCTAAGCGCTAGAATACCCTAGCACGACAATAGGTATGAATGCTTTACAAAAATATCTTCCGTACGATCGCAATACTTGAATAAACAGTGATTTGCACTTTGTCATAATGATGTAAATTGTAATCATGAACATACTTGTCGACATATTGTCAACATCATGTAAATATGTTTTCTTGTGTAGGCTGCCTTAACATCCCTGAGTAGGTGCACATGCTTCCATAGGTACACACCCCTTCCATAGGTACACACCCCTTCCATAGGCACACATCCTTCCATAGGTACACATCCATAGGTACGCGCCCCCTCCATAGGTAAAAACCCCTTCCATATGTATACACTCCTTCCTTCCTATGGAAGGCCGGGTGTGTACTATGGGATGTGTGGTTATGGAAGGGTTGTGTAACTATGGAAGGAAGAGCTAGATGTGTACCTATAAAAGAGCCTCCCTTCAACTGAAGAGATTTCAACACAGTTGGAACAATCATCCACTGCAAACAGAACATGGGATGAGCACTGCTGAACATGAGATGTTGACTAGTGAAATGGCAACAGCTGGTCCAATCATAGTTACACCAGGAAGAAATTAAACTGATTCTGGTGTACCTGTGGAATGGGTGTGTACCTATGGAAGAGATGTGTACCTATATGGAAGGGGTGTGTACCTATGGAAGGGGTGCGTACCTATGGAAGGGGTGTGTACCTATGGAAGTGTACCTATGGAAGGGATGTGTGCCTATGGAAGTGGTGTGAAGGTGTACCAATGGAATTAGTATATCTGTGCCTCATAGCATATGCATTGTAGCAGTACAAAGATGCTCTTGAAAAGTGTATCATGCATGCCCAATTAAATGAACAAGACACATGCTGGGACTCACCATAATCACCAAGAGTTGTTAAAGCATGCCATGCATGCCATGTATTCATGCATAAAGTTTGGAGGGGAGGGGCACGTGCCCCATGCAAACAAAACACGCGCATGTACATACTAGTATGCAATCACCTTAAGCTTTTTTTTTTTTAATGCTACATAGCCAGCAATTCATTCTCTAACAGTTCCGCTAGCCAACGATTCGAGGAATGCATAACATAACGCTAGCAAACGAATCTCTAACGCTATCCAAAGAAATGCCAACGCTAGCTAAAGAAACCCAAATGCTAGCCAAAAAAACCCCAACGCGCTAGCTAAAGCTTTCTCAACGCTAGCTAAGTAGATTCATATGTTATTGCAATGAGATTCACCACTGATAACAACGACCTAGCGAATTTTGCAACAATTAGCGTTCCATAATTAGTCGCCCACTTTCACATAGCGGTGATGTAATCCATCCGCAGCTGTGGGAATCAGGGTCTGGGACGAGACTAACGTATTCCTTACACTAACGTATATAACAGCTACCAGTATAGTCAGCTAATATGTGCGAGGTCACTGCATCTTGCCAGTCAATGACGCTATACTTGCGCTTGGAAAACAAACTAAATTGGCATCCCTCCCCCTCCTCCTCCCATATAAAAGAAGCAGCAAAGAATGCACATGTAGAACATTATAAAATAGTTTTGTCTATTACACAACTTACATATGATGGAGATGAGAGGTTCGGTTGATTGTTTAATTTTTTTTTTAAAAGCTCCTTGTGTGCACCTTTAAGATTGCTCTGGTCCGTCCTTCTTGGCTGTTGCCATGGGAACTATTGGGCTACGAGGAGGGAGAGCAGGAGGGGGTGTGGCGGGATCACTGGCAATAGGTTCAGGCGGCAGATTAAATTTCAGTGCAGCTTTCTTGGCTCCTCGAGGGGTGATTGGACGAGGAGCAATGGAGGGCTTTGCCTGCTCATGCTTCCCACCTCTGGTCCCCTTGTCACTACTGGTCCCCAGGTCACCACTGGTCCCCTAGTCACTACTGGGGCTAATTGTACCTGGATCCTTTGATCTTCCTGGATGGTTGGTTTCTGTGGTGTTCCCTGTCTCTATGGCATTCTCACTTTCCTGTATCTCTCCTGGTACCTTTGTCTCTAAGACTTCTGATACTTTGGCCTCCTCTGGTACCTTTGGTCCCTTGGTCTCTAATACTTCTTGTCCCTTGGTCTCTTCTGGTCCCTTGGCTTCAATCTCCACCTCCACATTCACCTCTATCACACCTCCCTTGTGCTTCATTGGTGGGTTGTCAGGGATGCTGGGAACAGCACGATGGAGACCCTTAGCAGAGCTTGTGTCGTAGTACTCTGGCTCCTCCCCCTTAAACTGGTTCAGGTTGCTCTGAGGGTGGCTGTTGATGTTCTTAAGAGGAATGCTCTCCTTGGTGTTGTTGAGCCGAAATGGAACCCTCCTGTTGTTGATGCTTCCATCTGTCTGTAACGAGATAGATAACCCAAATGGTTAGGTGAATTTCTCAGTAGTACTATGATGCAAAAATGGGAAAAGTGGTCGGGTGCGTGTGTGTGGGGGGGGAGGGGGGGGGCATACTTTGTCCGACAACCATTCCATCAGCCCACACCTGCTACAGTGCTTACTATGTGTATCTGTTTGTTCATCTGAAGAGAATTTCCACTCCTTATCTCCTTGTACCTGCATGAAGAATAATTCACAGCACAATATGCTTACTGCACATTTTGCTTCGTGCACTCAGGTTGACAAACAAGCAGTAATTGAGAAACTAATAATCAGTTAATTGACTACAAAGGCTATAACTAGTTAAACTATTGTGCCACTTAACAAACACTGGATATATGAATCCCACACTCCATCCCAAGGGGACATCTTCCCCACTCCATCATGAGGGGAGACCTTGATTTATGGACACCAGATATCAACCCCATTCTCCCCCATACCTGCGGGCCACCACAATGAGGACAATGATGATTGCTGTCAGCACCACCACCACCACAAGACTCATCACAATGTTCACTCCCAGGAGCATGATTGGTGGGAACGAGAGAGCATAAACACACCACATTGAACCTGCATATCCTTCATCACACTGCACAGTCCCTTCATCACACTGCACAGTCCCCTGCATACCCTTCATCATACTACACAGTCCCCTGCATATCCTTCATCACACTGCACAGTCCCCTGCATATCCTTCATCATACTACACAGTCCCCTGCATATCCTTCATCACACTGCACAGTCCCCTCTCAAGAGAAGCCATTCCCCTCACACTGCTCTTACATCACACACACTGAGCACAATAAATAACTCACTGTTAACTGAATCTTCACTTGTCCTAAGTAGAGGGAAAAGTGATGTAAGCAATAAAACCAATAATAACATTTGCTCTTTCCCTGTATCAACCTCCTCCCCCTTCCTTCTCACTCTTCACCCTCCCTTTTCCCTTCCCTCTCTCCTTCCGTCCCCTTCTGTCCCCTCCCTTCTCCCTCCCTTCTCCCTTCCTTCCACCGTCCTTCCCCCTTCCCTGCTTGCCACATACTTATATTCTGTGTTGTAGACAAGTGATGTTGGCTGGAGGCTGACTGCTGATGACATTGTTGGCAGTGGTTGGCTCTGGTATGTGGAGGAGTACTGAGGAACAGGTGGGAGGGGCTGTGAGGGAACACCAACTGTAGCAGAGAAGAGTGGAGAGACACGTGTCTTACACATGTGTACACGAGTAGTAAAAGTGGCAGGGGTGAGGGGATACCCCTAAGTGCTGGGGCATATGACAATGAGGTGGGAGGGGCACACATTTATAGGGGAGTGGCACATGCTAAAGCATGTGGGAGGGCATGATACATGTATGTGAGCGTGTGCACGATTGCTTCGTGTCACTGTCACATGTCACATCACATGTACAATGTCATCACATATCCACTTACACCATCGCATGTACATGTACACCACATCACCACTGTGCATGTACATGTTATAGCGTGCATATGTGATGACACGTGTACTTGTGTACATGTGACAGTGTGCACGTGTGATGCACTCACATGTCTCATTGCACGTAAGACTTCCGGAACATCCGCAAAGACGATGTGTAGAGTTTGAGGCCAGGCACAACTGTGGGCAGCCGCCATTGTTCACAGAGCAAGGAAGAGGAGATCGGAGTGGGGTGAGCTCTATTTGGAGTGGGCAGGAAAACAACAGTTGGGGGAGGGAATAATAAAGTGAAGGAAAAGCAAAAAGCAACCCCCCCCCCCCCCCCCCCCTTCCCTTTGGGAAAGGGATGGGGGGCGGTGTGTGAGTTTTATTAAAAGTTTTATTAAAAGGTGACCTTTTGTGACGTAAGGCAAAATTGTACATGCATAATTGTTACTAAATGTACGTAGATATACCCATATATTTTCGTACATAAGCGTACGTTGTAAATACAGGTGGATTAATCAACAAATAGTAAAACTTTTAAGTGTGATGGTGACCTCATTTTGGGGAGGGGGTCCCCCCTCCTTGCATATGCCCATGCTCCCCTCCCCTCCCTCTCTCTCTCCCCAAAACTTCCATACCTCCAGGCCTCAAAGGGTTAACGATGGCAAGATTAGTTGGCTGCTGTGAGAAAATACTCAACGCTCGCAGCAAGAAGTTGCTAGGTCCTATCTGCAGGGCTCGATACAGCACGCTGGTCTGCCACTCCGTCCAGAACACCTGGTTGCCCAATTTAGCCATCCCATACGGCTGCTGCAGGTACTGCTGTGATGGATTGGTGGGCCTGGGTATGAAGACACGCTGGTTGCTGCCATCGAGGTCACAGACACGCAGCTCATGGTTGCTGTTGGGCCAGTAGAGCTTGTTGGTGGTGTAGTCCACGACGAGCTCATTGATCACACTTGTGCTGTTGACGATGATCATCCTGTTAGCCATCCAGATTACAGCGCTCAACCCTTGGCTTAAACTTTTGGTCAACCCAAAAGAGATAGCTTTATGAAGCATTGTGTAGTGTGTGTGTGGGGGGGGGGTGTGTGTGTATGTGTGTGGGGTGTGTGTGTGTGAGTATGTGCACGCTTGCATGTGATGTGTGTGCGTGTGTATGTGTGTGCGTGGGTGGGAGAAGGGAATAATGGATAGGTCACTCCCCCCCCCTCCCTCCAACTGTTCATTATTTTAATCTTGGTGATGGACTTAGAGTGCTCAGATGTACATGTACGAAATTTACGTTCCTATGATTCAGGCAAACGAAACACACCAACTACACAATTGAAGCAATGAACCTTCTAGTGCAATATTACAGTTCAACAAAACCCCATGGTAGAATGGGTGGCGACCTTATGCACAAAACCTTGAAGCAACGATTTTCATGCGCAACATCTTGAGTTTGTACCAAGATCCGAGTTTTATGATCAACTAGACATAGGAGGAAAGCAAAGATATCGCCAAACGCTCCTGGACCAACTTCTTGGTATCTGTTGCGATCCGTAAGCTACGAAGTCAGAAGAATGGGAGGAATGCAACCCTGATTTGTGGCCCAATCAGTGTTGAGTTTCCTGACATATGTGCATACCTGATCGACTCTCCGAGCCCCAACACTAAAGAATCCTTGAAGGCCTACAAGAGCACTGATGCCTGGGCTTACTTTATTGCTGGTTATGTCACAGATGTAGGGCTACTTAAGATCAACTCAGATTCTTGCCTTCTATGTGCTAAGGCAGGCGAATTTTTCGTTTTTGCATACATATAAATTGATGATCTTACTGCATTGTTTTAGGTTAAGCACAGTCAGGCACGAAGTGCCCCTCCTTTATGCCCATGGGTTGGTGTGAAGTACAGTATGTGGTGCAATCATATGTGCACATTGCAACTGCAATCAAGGATGCAGATACAATTACCAAAAAATGTTCTAAAATCCATTGCCATCGTTGCACACAAATATTCTCTAGAAGGCCAATGAATCAAAAACATTAGTTGATCTGACATTCGATACATCCACTTTCGAAAAACCCTTGACAACAGTTAACTGTGAAACTGAGAACCTATATGTTAGATCCTGTTCTTTGAGATTTAACCTTAGCTTCATTAACACCAATAAAATGACTCAATTATATTATTATTACTTCAAAGGCAGTCCATTTGTTACAAGCTGAATAATAAGAATCAAGTTAGCATAGTTAGGAAGCCCAGTGTAAAACTGCACTTTATCTTCATTGCATTTCATAGATTCTTGTGACAATGTTGCTGTTGATTTCAGAAGCTTGCCATTTTCTTGCATGAGTTGTGTACAGCCATGGCATTCATAAGCATGCTCTGTCTGGACTTAGCCTGGACCTTCTCTGAAAATTTAAAATCTACTTGAACTGCACAGTCATTAACCAAAGGCTCTGTTTGAACTGAGATGTCAAATGCAGCAGATTCTACTTGAACTGCAACATCATTTAGTATAAAGATCACTCGCACTGCAACATCCTTTACCATGCAATGGTTCCAGGTGACCTGCAATGCTTTCTACCAAAGACCCTGCTTGATATTGAGTTGCAATGACATCTTCTTGGGGAACTGTTATGGTATACATACATTTTGAAAGTTACACACTACTCACCTGGAGGTGTTTCTACTGTCCTAGCCACTGTTTCTAGGCGTTTTCGTTTTGTTGCTGTGGTTTGAAAATATCTATACAATTTCCTCTTCAGCTTTTCCCTATTTCCAACATCCACATGGGCGAATATGCTCGGAACAAAGTCCGGATGCAAAGGATCATGACTTATTTGTCCTAGTAACATATTATGTTGAAAAAGAAACATAAAATCGGCATAAAAACTCGTGCCTGATATAAAATGATCGCTGCAAAAAGGTATGTTGCAAAAATTTAATAGCTAATTATTTTCATAAACAACGCAATTGGTTGCTGGTTGAAGTTAGTAGTTAAAAGGCATCATTACTTTAAATAGATATCCTTTCACTGCACTATTATTAGATGTATGATTAGTTATAGATATTGTTCAGGACTACAGACTTATGCCTGCACATTTTGAGTGATGAGTCAGGAGGCGAACTAGGAGAAAGCTTCCCTTTTCCCTAGCACTGTAAGACTCGGTGACAAGAGGAACACACATGTCTCCTCTCTTAGCACCTAGGGAAGCACATCCTGCATTCATCAGTGACGTCGCAGATGGCTATGAATGGTCAGTGGTGAGGTCATTGCCAACTTCAATCTGGGTGAACTTAAATGGCATGTTTTGACCAGCAATCATATAGAATGCTGTGCTGGACACAAGTAATAAATTGGCACATTTAAGTCAATGTTGAAGAGGGCAATAACCTCACACCTGATCATGGCCACTCAAGACATGCAGATGTTCTTGTCCACAACTGGACAAGAGGCATACCAGCTGCATCTGTCTTCTTATTCACATCCCCCCACTCAATGTACTTTGTCGGCAGTGGGAGTGTCTCCAGCAATCAGCTGTTCAGGCTTCTAAGATAAGGAAACACAAAGCCAATGATGGCAAGCTAGTATGGAGGTGTGCAGCAGGGGAAATGGTGCACACTGAAGTGCATTTTGAAGGAAACATTTTTTTTCTCACAGTTTGGGTTGCATGTAAAGCAAACAAAATGAATTCAAGATAACTGACTGAGTTAGGACTTTGTAGGATGATAATGTCAAACGCTTTTAACATGGTTTCCAGGCAAGCAGTTCTAATAAATTTAAATGAGATTTATACAGCAGCTAGGGTGATCCGCTTGGCTCAATGTTGATTGCCTTGGTTCTCCATAAATTTGTGACCAGCATAGACTGCATCTGCCTCATTCTCTAAGCTTGGTACAATATTATTGCGTGCTCTGCAATCACTTGGGGCTTCACATAAACTTTTCCAAGTGTAAACTTATCTTCACTATCTGAACATTTTTTAAGGTGCCAATTGACTTCTTGCATTGTGCTCATTTCATAGTAAAATATGCAGACTTTCCAAGGTTGTGATTGTAGGTGTCTTTCGTTGTGCAGTCTTTTCACTTCTCAGCATGTTTGGAAGCTATTTGAGCCAATCTCATCCAAACTGATCACATCAGCAAAAGCGCATTGAAATGGTTTACTGAGGGAGCTCAATTTGAGATGCTAGCTCACTGCACAAGTTATATCCTTTTCCAAAAAGAAGCTTAGGTATTAAGGTACCTGCACAATATTAGCGTATTAGGCTAATTGTATAGAAAGGCATGTTTCTCTGCCCTCTCAAAACACAACAAATCCATGAGGTTAACCCTTTGGGCACCAAGGGCATATGTATATGCATGAGCTCCTGTGATGTATATATGGATGAAAAGTGGTGACTTCATTTTTGTAAATAAGTGCAACAATGATGAGTTGAGAAGGAAGCATATGCTACATAAACAAAAACTGTTTTTTACTGACTGGTATTTACTATAATACAACTAATTGTGTTTCTTCCATCCTTTCGCAGCATCACCATCAGTGCTATCAAAAGAAAATGTGTTCATAATATTCAACTTTCCGCCATCACCATATGACAATGCCACTGTGAACATAAGTACAGTAAGTCATATTATGTGATTGATAACCCAAGAGAGGCGCTTTAGGAATGGCAATAATTAAACATCTACAGTGCAAACTCTATGTGGTACAGCCATACATGTACCCATCAGATCAAGTGGTATTTTTACTTGATAACTATAATTCAAAAAGGATGAATACCATGTGGATGCATGAAGACAAGAATTGTGTGATAAACACTTTGCATACACTGGCATGCAAGCAATATTCAATAACTGAAATCTAGATTAATTGCAGGCAAACTGTCCCTTGTATATAGGAGGAAATATCAGTGAATATACCGGTATTGATCAAACACAGACGTGCTCTTTTGGTAATGTCAAGGAGCAAGTAGTGACTATTTAGTGAAGTATTATCTGAGTGAATATGAAGCAATGAATCTAAATAGAGATAAAAATTTGATTCAAATAAAATTGATGTGGATGTAGGATTTGTGGGCGCCATGTATTAAAAAGAAAGCAACAAGGAATTATGAGAATCGTGCAAATGGAAATTACAGACCTGTATTTCATGAATGTACCAAGTAGTAGGTGTGTCATTAATTTGGTAACTGTAGTTCTATAATCTTCTAACTGAATAATTTCCATAATACACAACCTTTTTACACATGGTGCACAAATCCTACGTACATCTAAATCAATATTGAGTTCATTTGTCCTTTTGTTCAGTCAGTTGATATGTGTTGAAAATGATCAATGTATTCTTCATCAAACTTTGTTCGTAGTTTCAATCAGGAGTATGCTTCTACAATACAGTGATTAAATCTGAGGATGGGAACATGCAATATCTTGTGGGGAAGGTTTTATCTTCAACTACAACTTCACCATACACATTTATATTATCCCTTCAACCAAATCATCACTTCAATATCACCACCATTGCATACAGCACGAATGGAAATGTATCCTTCAGTACTTCACTTAGTAAGGTTCTGCAGTATTTTATGTATCATGCATATTCAATTCAGTCTTTATATCATACACACATGTACATGTATTTAGGTACACATGGTGTGATAGACATGCAAATCAACTGGACTGAGTTTATTTTATAATGCAGGATCATATGCAATTGGCTGTTTAGTTAACCTTACAGATCTAGTCAATGGGATGACATACTGCATTGTTGCTTGTAGATTTTCCAATGTTTCTACCAGCCCACTATGTCAACCATCAAAGAATGACCTTAGTGCTGGATGGTATATGTTAAAGGTCTATGACATATTAAGTGATGGAAACCTTGCACCACTACCAGCAATTATTGAAGATATATTTATAGAATTACCCACAACAAAACCATCATTTTATTGTAAGTAGCTAATATTCCAATTATGAGTTTGTGAATCTCTCTCTCTCTCTCTCTCCTCTCTCTCTCTCTCTCTCTCTCTCTCTCTCTCTCTCTCTCTCTCTCTCTCTCTCTCTCTCTCTCTCTCTCTCTCTCTCTCTCTCTCTCTCTCTCTCTCTCTCTCTCTCTCTCTCTCTCTCTCTCTCTCTCTCTCTCTCTCTCTCTCTCTCTCTCTCTCTCTCTCTCTCTCTCTCTCTCTCTCTCTCTCTCTCTCTCTCTCTCTCTCTCTCTCTCTCTCTCTCCATTTTAGCATCAGTATATGGGTCCAATCACTTGCATAATGAAGGTACTATATGTATGTTCTTCTCAATTATTATACAATTACACCATCATTAGCAGTTTCCTGACACTTTTTCCAAGATTTCTTTTTTAATTGGACACATTCTGATTCTTTGCCATGGAGTTAATTACTTCAGCTACAATTGTTGCTGTCATGTAAACTTCATTAACCTCCACTATAACTAGCAAAAGAATATTAACACTCGTGTATAGAAATATTTTTAAAAAGATTTAAAAGTTGAAGAACTTGTACTATTTTGTTGCATGCATATCCATTAGCACTTTTTAAGATGATGTTGTTAATTATGCTTATACATGTACCAGTGAAGTTATTAGTTTACTCTTTCAAGTTAGAATACTCCAATGTAAATGATGAGCATGCATTCCATTATTTTAATTAAATAGCCAGAGGAGTTTTACTAACACAATTCTACTGGTATTAGTCTTGGATAAGAGATATGTATTAATACAAATATGTCATTATTTATACATTATATACTCTTTTCAGATATGGTTGGTGCTGGAATTGGTGCTGGAATTGGTGCAGGAATTGGTGGCATGATCGTTGCCACTGCCATCATTACTGGAGTTGTCATTTTAATTAAGATCACAAAAAGGAGAAAAGGTACTTTGGCATTATCGATTCTATACATTGCAGGTTACATTATTATTGTATGCACACATACAGTTTCTAAAGAGATTTTGACATACCCAAGCGTAGCTACCATACAGGAGAAACAATATTTCATTGATGTGTAAGAACCACTTTGTAGAGTAGCCAAAACATATAATAATTTTATTATCTGTAATTAAACCACATTTTCTTTTTTTCTTTCCCAGATCCATTTACTACACCAAATCCAGTGTATGACTATGTGTTTAAAAGCCCTATTGATCTGAACACAGCACAAGTGTATGACTATGTGGTGAAAAGCCCTATTGATCTGAACACAGCAGATAATCCAGCTTATGGGGTGTGCCACCCTTAAACCATATTATCTGTTTACTGATTATATTTGTTTTAAATATATGTAGCTGAAATGGATAATTTTAGCCCCACATAAAGTGACTACTCTGAGAAACATACTCCATTCCAAACGCTTCTTCCAGGTCCCTTATCACTCCCCTCACTACTATGCATCTGAAGGCTTGTATGAATATTTATGGACGGAATAGGGAAACGTCATGTATAAAAATCATTGCTTGAAAATCCAACCCAGCTTCCATGTTAGTTAGACCATTGAATCATATTTTAAATAACTTGAATGAGCAATGAATACAAAGAATAATGCATCAAATTAAAGTTTGTATTCCTGCACATAGCTGGGTAGTTAAACCGAAATGAATATAGCAGGGTTACGTTCTACGAGCAATATTTGCAATACAAAAATAAAATATAGCTAAGAAAAAAGAAAAAATATGACTAATATTCATGAAACCTTCTCATTTGTAAAACATTCCATATGAGAAAGTTGTGGTATAATATAAGGACAGTGGTGTGAAAATCAGCTAGGGAAACAAGAGTGGAATCATAAGGAATAGTTAATTCTTAATGCTAATGCATAGAGCTGTGAGTAGATCCTGTCACCAGGTTGCCGCCTGACCCTTTTTTTGGTGAACTTTTATCCATTAATAATTAGTATAGATGTACGACAGGAACCCCACGCAAATTTTATTTATTTATTTATTTATTTTTGGGTGGGGGGGGGGGGGGGGGGAGGCCGTACCCATCATGCCAAGTCTTGGACCAAGGTAGCACCAGTTGGCTACCCTTCGGTGCGACCAGACGTGTTACTAGCATAATGCAATCATGGGCAGTGGTAGACCCTCACCGCTAACTGACCTGGGACCATGCAAGGGTGATGCTGGTCATGGCCAGATGTGCCACACCCCGTGATGTAGTCATGGGTGTGATGTGGTTAGTCAGAGTAGAGGCCCGAAGGGTGTTGCCTAAGTGTAACCCCAAATAGCATAGAAGGAGGGTAAAGTGTGCAGTGAAATTGAGTCGGGGGACAAGGGTTACATCTGTCAGTAGAATGTAAGATGTGTCAGAGCGTGTCTGGTGTAGGCAAGCAGTGAATGCTGAGCTGCACCATCATTCCAATTATTGACGGTACGTAGATGGTGGAATTCCTAACTGTGCTGCTCCACCTCCCTCCCCCTCCCCCTCTTCCTCCTATATAAACGAAGCAGCAAAGAATGCACATGTAGAACATTATAAAATAGTTTTGTCTATTACACAACTAAAGTCTTACATATGATGGAGATGAGAGGTTTGGTTGATTGTTTAATTTTTTTTTAAAAAGCTCCTTGTGTGCACCTTTAAGATTGCTCTGGTCCGTCCTTCTTGGCTGTTGCCATGGGAACTATTGGGCTACGTGGAGGGAGAGCAGGAGGGGGTGTGGCGGGATCACTGGCAATAGGCTCAGGCGGCAGATTAAATTTCAGTGCAGCTTTCTTGGCTCCTCGAGGGGTGATTGGACGAAGAGCAATGGCGGGCTTTGCCTGCTCATGCTTCTCACCTCTGGTCCCCAGGTCACTACTGGTCCCCAGGTCACTACTGGCCCCCAGGTCACTACTGGGGCTACTTGTATCTGGATCCTTGGAGCTTCCTGGATGGTTGGTTTCTGTGGTGTTCCCTGTCTCCGTGGCATTCTCACTTTCCTGTGTCTCTCCTGGTACCTTTGTCTCTAAGACTTCTGGTACCTTGGCCTCCTCTGATACCTTTGGACCCTTGTTCTCTAATACTTCTTGTCCCTTGGTCTCTTCTGGTCCCTTGGCTTCAATCTCCACCTCCACATTCACCTCTATCACACCTCCCTTGTGCTTCATTGGTGGGTTGTCAGGGATGCTGGGAACAGCACGATGGAGACCCTTAGCAGAGCTTGTGTCATAGTACTCTGGCTCCTCCCCCTTAAACTGGTTCAGGTTGCTCTGAGGGTGGCTGTTAATATTCTTAAGAGGAATGCTCTCCTTGGTGTTGTTGAGCCGAAATGGAACCCTCCTGTTGTTGCTGCTTCCATCTGTCTGTAACGAGATAGATAACCCAAATGGTTAGGTGAATTTCTCAGTAGTACTATGATGCAAAAATGGGAAAAGTGGTGTGGTGTGTGTGTGTGTGGGGGGGAGGGTGGGCATACTTTGTCCGACAACCATTCCATCAGCCCACACCTGCTACAGTGCTTACTATGTGTATCTGTTTGTTCATCTGAAGAGAATTTCCACTCCTTATCTCCTTGTACCTGCATGAAGAATAATTCGCAGCACAATATGCTTACTACACATTTTGCTTCGTGCACTCAGGTTGACAAACAAGCAGTAATTGAGAAACTAATAATCAGTTAATTGACTACAAAGGCTATAACTAGTTAACCTGTTGTGCCCCTTAACAAACACTGGATATATGAATCCCACACTCCATCCCAAGGGGACACCTTCCCCACTCCATCATGAGGGGAGACCTTGATTTATGGACACCAGATATCAACCCCATTCCCCCCCCCCCCCCCCCCCCCCATACCTGCGGGCCACCACAATGAGGACAATGATGATTGCTGTCAGCACCACCACCACTACAAGACTCATCACAATGTTCACTCCCAGGAGCATGACTGGTGGGAACCTGCATATCCTTCATCACACTGCACAGTCCCTTCATCACACTGCACAGTCCCCTGCATATCCTTCATCACATTACACAGTCCCCTGCATACCCTTCATCACACTGCACAGTCCCTTCATCACACTGCACAGTCCCTTCATCACACTGCACAGTTCCCTGCATATCTTCCATCACACTGCACAGTCCCCTGCATATCCTTCATCACACTGCACAGTCCCCTGCATACCCTTCATCATACTGCAGTCCCCTGTACATCCTTTATCACACTGCACAGTCCCCTGCATACCTTCATCACACTGCACAGTCCCCTGCACATCCTTCATCACACTGCACAGTCCCCTGCATACCCTTCATCACACTACACAGTCCCCTGCATACCCTTCATCATACTACACAGTCCCCTGCATACCCCTCATCACACTGCACAGTTCCCTGCATACCCTTCATCACACTGCACAGTCCCCTCTCAAGAGAAGCCATTCCCCTCACACTGCTCTCTTACATCACACACACCTAGCACAATAAACAACTCACCGTTAACTGAATCTTCACTTGTCCTAAGTAGAGGGAAAAGTGATGTAAGCAATAAAACCAATATTAACATTTGCTCTTTCCCTGCACCATCCTCCTCCCCCTTCCTTCTCACTCTTCACCCTCCCTTTTCCCTTCCCTCTCTCCTTCCGTCCCCTTCTGTCCCCTCCCTTCTCCCTTCCTTCCGCCGCCCTTCCCCCTTATCTGCTTGCCACATACTTATATTCTGTGTTGTAGGCAAGTGATGTTGCCTGGAGGCTGACTACTGATGACATTGTTGGCAGTGGCTGGCTCTGGTATGTAGAGGAGTACTGAGGAACAGGTGGGAGGGGCTGCGAGGGAACACCAACTGTAGCAGAGAAGAGTGGAGAGACACGTGTCTTACACATGTGTACACGAGTAGTAAAAGTGGCAGGGGTGAGGGGATACCCCTAAGTGCTGGGGCATATGACAATGAGGTGGGAGGGGCACACATTTATAGGGGAGTGGCACATGCTAATGTGGGAGGGCGTGCTACATGTATGTGAGCATGTGAACCATTGCTTCATGTCACTGTCACATGTCACATCACATGTACAATGTCATCACATATACACTTATACCATCACATGTTATAGCATGCATATGTGATGACACGCGTACTTGTGTACATGTGATGTGACATGTGACAGTGTGCACGTGTGATGCACTCACATGTCTCGTTGCACGTAAGACTTCCGGAACATCCGCAGAGACGATGTGTAGAGTTTGAGGCCAGGCACAACTGTGGGCAGCCACCATTGTTCACAGAGCAAGGAAGAGGAGATCGGAGTGGGGTGAGCTCTATTTGGAGTGGGCAGGAAAACAACAGTTGGAGGAGGGAATAATAAAAGTGAAGGAAAAGCAAAAAACAACCCCCCCCCCCCCCCCCCCCCCCCCCCCCCCCCCTTTGGGAAAGGGAGGGGGGGGGGGGGGGTGTGTGAGTTTTATTAAAAGTTTTATTAAAAGGTGACCTTTTGTGACGTAAGGCAAAATTGTACATGCATAATCGTTACTAAATGTACGTAGATATACCCATATATTTTCGTACATAAGCGTACGTTGTAAATACAGGTGGATTAATTAACAAATAGTAAAACTTTTAAGTGTGATGGTGACCTCGTTTTGGGGAGGGGGTCCCCCTTCCTTGCATACGCCCATGCTCCCCTCCCCCCCTCTCTCTCTCCCCAAAACTTCCATACCTCCAGGCCTCAAAGGGTTAACGATGGCAAGATTAGTTGGCTGCTGTGAGAAAATACTCAACGCTCGCAGCAAGAAGTTGCTAGGTCCAGTCTGCAGGGCCCAATACAGCGCGCTGGTCTGCCACTCGGTCCAGAATACCTGGTTGCCCAATTTAGCCATCCCATACGGCTGCTGCAGGTACTGCTGTGATGGATTGGTGGGCCTGGGTATGAAGACATGCTGGTTGCTGCCATCGAGGTCACAGACAATAATCATATTCAATAGCTTCTTACATGACCCGAGTGAACTGTAGTCTTATATTTTGAACAAGCTGGCCTGAAGGCCGGTGATCTGTTCATACTAAACATCAGCCAGGTTGTGCACAAATGGTAACCAGTACAAGGATCGGAGCATTCTACGTCAATCACATGCATCGAACCCTGTTTGAACACAAATTAGAACTGCATGAAAGGCGCTGTATTATGATAAGTAGTAGTAGTATAAAGACAGCTGGACTTAGATAATTGAATGCTGCATGTCAAGTTAACAAAATAGGTAATATAATACAGTAATATATACCGCTTGTTTTATTTTTAGCTTTGCAGCTTAAGCATTTGAACTGTTACTATGGCGATGCCCGACGGGCGCTGCAGGGCTCCCATTCATATTTGGAGCCCTGCAGCGCCCATCGTCATAGTAACAGCTCAAATGCTAAAGCTGCAAAGCTTCTGGGTAGGCATACAGCCCTTCCTCATACTCTCGCTAGGGAGGAATGCTTACCCGTCCCGACCACGCCCCCGCAAGACCCGTTCGTAGAAGAAGAGAAACGGAAAAAGACAAATAAATAAATGATGTAGTATTAAGCAGTCGATAGCTCTTACCGTTCTGAAGTTATAGTGATTCAAACGCAAGGAAATTTGGGACAATTTCGGAGCAAATTGCCCCTCTCATGTACATGTATAATTCTTGCGTTTGAATTACTACAACTTCCGAACGGTAAAAGCTATCGACTTCCTATTTCAACACTTAATACTACATCATTTCTCTATGGTAAAATACATTTGGGGGTCTTACACTTGCTCCGTGCCAGTAATGCAACGTCCGATACCCCTCCGGGTTCAAACCCGCCATAACTTTCGGTAGGAGTGGTTTCAAATTCGTTTTGTAGGTAGAGAGGTCCTATACCTATCGACAGTGTTGCCGCTATATATCGCGAAAGGTGATATATCGCGATTAAATGTTTATGTCGCGAAAGGCGATATATCGCGATTAATCTTTAGTCATATCGCGAAATAAACGTGTACGGACGTAAACAAAAATATACAGAAATCAAATTTAGAAACGAGCAGAGAATAAGTATACATTTAGGTATATCTATGAAAATAATTTACTGTTACAGTTAAACCAGTTCAGTTTGAATTTTGCCTTAGAAATATTGTCAATGCAGCCTTTCATGCAAGATGCCACGCCCCCACGGGCGCAACCTTTTCTTCTTAAGGAAAATACCTAAGCAAAAATGCATAAGTACTTGCTTGCTGGTTTAACTATGGCTGGGACGTATCACGTATGGCTCATGATTCCTCCACCACAACAATGTATCATATTTTCTGAAATCAATTTCCGCTAACAGGCTGCTTCAGTTGGGAACATTGCGCAAGCTATCATGTAGCTAAAAAAACAATTCATTTTTTTTTGTGCCATTCAAAGCCTCCCATATGGCAGTTCTGAAGGCTATGCGATCAACGCTCATGTAATCGTCTGTGGTAGCAAGCGTAAGTACACGTATGCCTGTACCATATCCTTCGTGGTAACCATAACTATTCACCCCAACATTTAATAACCAAGCGATAATTGATCATGAATAATTTAATATATCGCGATATTTATATCGCGATTAAATGCTCATATTGCGATATATCGCGAGATAGGCGATTAAGGATGAAGGTTATTTCGCGGCAACACTGCCTTTCGATTTATTCTGTTCGCTAATTTTTATGCCATCTGTTATACAGAGATACAGTTGAACTAAGTTGGTGCACGCGTTCTCCCGCTTGATTCGCGCCAATAATATAACCACCGCCTCTATACATTGAGCGGGACGCAATTTGCTCAAATGATTGGCGCGAATCGAGCGCGAAAGAATACACGTAGTTTGACATAGAATGTTCGACTATATCTCCGTAACGGATGGCATAAAAATTAACGAACAGAATAATCCAATAGCTAATTATAATGGACCTCACAAACTACGAACTGAATTTGAAGCGATTTGATTACTCGTACGGTCCTACCGAAAGTTATATTATGGTGGATTTGAACCCGAAGGGTTATCGGACGTTGCAATACTGGCACGGAGCAGGTGCAAGATCCCAAACTGTATTTTACCATAGAGAAATGATGTCTATTGTCCTGACTGTCCACCCGGGGGGTACAATTGTATACCCGGGTGGATAGCAAAAAATGTTATTGCCATTCGGTCACGGAAGGGACCTAGTGGCATCTAACGGTACAGGCTTATAGTACAAGTCTTTTCAGGATTGGGCCGAGATAAGCAAGGCATAAATCCTTATGGTACATGTAGAACGAACTGTGCTAGCGGACCTATCTATTACACTCCGTGCGGATCGGTCGGAGCGTAATGGATAGGTCCGCTAGCACGGGTCATTTTATGAGTACCGAAAGGATTTAAGCCTTACTTATCTCGGCCCGATCCTGAAAAGACTTGTTCTGTAAGCCAGTACCCTTAAATGCAGCCAGGTCCCTTCCGTGACCAAACGGCACGGGTCATTTTATGAGTACCGAAAGGATTTAAGCCTTACTTATCTCGGCTCGATCCTGAAAAGACTTGTTCTGTAAGCCAGTACCCTTAAATGCAGCCAGGTCCCTTCCGTGACCGAACGGCAAAAACTTTTTTTGCTGTCCACCCGGGTGTCCAATTGTATACCCCCGGGTGGACATTCAGGACAATAGACATTAAGTGTTGAAAATAGGAAGTCGATAGCCTTTACCGTTCGGAAGTTATTGCATGTGATTCAAACGCAATAACATTATATAATATAACATAATTATATATGCGAGGGGCAATTTTCTCGGAAACTGTCCCATTTTATATAAATATATAATTATATACATATATATATAAGCAAGGGGCCGTTTTCGTGGAAACTGTCCCTACTGCAAAAATGGATTGCATGATTGTCAATAGGGCACTCTTTTCTGAGGAAACGAGTGCCCTATTGGACAGTTTTTGAGTGATATGCACTTTTCCGTTTTTGCAGTATATTTGGATGTATACATGTAATTCCTCCGGTATACCGTATGTAATTTTTACGTCGCTGTTCTGTTGATGAAGCTGCTAAGGTTGCCTTTTGTCGTCTTCGGCTTATTGTGCACCAAGTAAGGTTTATGAATTAAAAAAAAATACATGTAAACTGCATGTGTTTCATGCCGCTATTGTGGCGCATGCTGATAGCGCACTAGATCTACTATGGCGTATCAGACAGTTGTATCTGTTGTCTAAGTTATACTTATATAATTAGTTGGGACAAAAACCTTCCTGACTATTTTGTTACGATAATTAATTGGCACAAAATTGGCCAGGGCCTCTCGCAGATACATGTATCTCCCCTCGCCATGCATATTGTTTTGGCACGTAACTTCCACCGCGCATACGCCAAACTAAACCATCCATTGAAAGTAACATTATACGTTTACAAAACACCTAGGGACACATGACTGGCGTTGTTATTGTAACAAGGAAGTGCATCAGTAGCCATATTAATTGCTAGTTATCGCTGCAAGTATACGTAATTATAATAACACACAAAACACACACAAACAACTATACATGCACAGATAACTGTCCTGTTGGGTTGATTGGGGGTAAGAGCGGACCAAGATTGATCGAGCATTGGCTCTAATCAATAACAGGCTGAGGCGGCCATTTAGCCCAGCTACCACCTTAGACTTGGGGGTGTTACCACGAATGGCTAACCGTGAAGCCACCTGCGAGAAGGGCTTTATTTGCTCTTTAAGGCTATATCAAACTCAGTACAAAATATCGCGTTTAAAAAATATATACCCGTACCTAATCTAATGCGGTTGTAAAGTCATGACGTGTCTGCGTTGTATAATCAGTGGCTTAACGAATTTAGCACTTCTGTCAGCCCCTCCCTGTATGCAAAAACTAAATACATGTACGGCTTTTCACTACGATAAAACCATGTAACCCCAACCTGCTTGCAGCCATTATTTTTGGCAGTTACTTAATCTGTATTTTCTATGTAAAAGTGATGATAAATACTGTAACTCTGTAGAGAAAAAAAAAAGATAAAGTAAAAAAAAGATATGCATCAATAGATACTAAAACTTTTGTCACTTTCACTCTATATCTTCTTGTTAAGCAACCGACATCAATAATAACTATTGTAATAATCATGGAATATAATCCCCCCCCCCCCCCCCCAAATCTCGGTTTGCTATATTCTGATGCAAACTGCAGCGCTTCTTACCGTTTGGAAAATTCTGTTAAAGTGTGCACAATACCCAAATATTACATGCATATGAAGCATAAATTTATTACTATACGTAAAAAACTTGATTTTTTATTCTATATTGCAGATGCTGGTGGATTCAATCTATTTGGCTGCTAATACAACCTGGTTGGTTTGTATGCATGCATGATATGAATCTGTACATTACACCATTTTATGAGCTACCTTTTTTTCAGGATCATGTGATATTTCTATTAATCCATCCAATGTGACAGTGTGTTTGAATTCAAGTGCCCAGTTCATTTGCACAATCAATGAATCATTGACTATTTTTTGGGAGATCAATGGAAGTGACCCTCTGGTATATGGTCTCCTTGCCCCAGGGACAACTCCAATCATCAATGGAGCACAGGCAGTTTTAACTGTGTCTGGTTCTTATAAGTTTGATGGAGCATCAGTCACTTGTTATTACATAGTTTCACCATCTCTCAAAGTGTTCAGCACTCCTGCATATCTATGGGTACAAGGTGTGGGAACCAACAAAAAAGGTTTCCTGTACTTATAATATTCATACCACTAGATCCTTTAATAAACTTGACAGCTTCGATTAAAAATAGTTTTGTTCTACTTTCCTGGATACCATCAGCAGGTGAGCGGGTTCACTCATTCCTTCTATATAGTGTCCAGATCAGGAATGGAAGTGGAGCACTGGTGTATAATACAACTGTGAGAGAACCACAGCTGATCATTAATACTCCAGATCCATGTGATCTATATGAGGCAACTGTAGTCCCTCTATGTCAGAGTACAGCACCCATAGCAGCAGTAGCAGCAATACAGATACTAGGGGGTAAGATTCAGGGTGGGGAAGGGGAAGGGGGAGGTTGGAGGATTGAGGAACCTCTGATCGAAAACGATAACGGTTTGCAATTGTTATGGTGCATGTGCATGTGTTTAGGTATAAGCATATTAAGTTGTTAAGAATGTAATTTTTGGGTTTATAATGAGTCTTGTATGTCATTTAGCAATTTTTTTAAGGCTATGTCAATCATCATCTAGCAATTTATCCACTTTCTAAATTAGTTAAGAATTTTCATAAAAAACACAATTGGAAGCTGGTTGATGTTACTATGTGTCTCCTCCAAACTGATCACATCAGCAAATGTGCATTCAAATGCATGATTTCAAAACGAGACACTAGCTTACTGCACAGGCACAGTGTATCCCTTTCAGGCAAGTAGCTTCAGTATTAAGGTACCTTAAAACTTTGTGGATGCAAAATTCATACTGCTTAGGTTTAAAACTTAGATTCTTAGCCTAATTATAAAATGCACATGTACATATCCTAGGGGCATGTGAAATTTTAGAAGTGCATGTTCCTCTGCCCTCTGAAAACACAACAAAATCCATGAGATTAACGCTTTGGGCTCCATATTTATATGCATGAGCTCCCATGACATAAATGGATGAAAAGTGGTGACTCCATTATAAGTGCAATGAGTTTAGGAGGGGGGATATGCTACATAATCAATAATTCATTATGGATATAAGGAATTAAAGGTAGTACAACTATTCAAATTCCTGTAACACTACATTAAATGTTACCAGGCCATCTCTAAGGTCATATACATGTGCACATTTTTGATGGGGGAGAAACTAATACAAGTATTCAGCAATTGACATGTTGTAGGATAAATTACTCCATATACATGTATATAATGTAGTTTTACACCAATGAGTTAATAACTCGTTGTTGATGCTGTTTACCAAAAATATATATAGCAAGACAACTTGTAATTATAACAATCCTTTTGCAGCATCACCATCAGTGTTGTCAAAAGAAAATATGTTCATAACATTCGACTTTCTACCATCACCATATGACAATGTCACTGTGAACATAAGGGCAGTAAGTGATATTTTGATAACCCAAGGGAGGTGCATATTATTGACTGATGATATGGTATGCAATATTCCAATGTATCACACGTTGTCACATCATATCCATGTGAAAAGGATGCCCTCAACCAGTTGGCATAGACAGCAATAGAACCAATGCACACAAGTATATCAAGACAAAGCATATATACTACAGAACATAAATCTGTCTGTACATCTCGTGAGCATAATTCAGATGTTGTATGTCTGAATTTATGGAAATTACAGACCTAATTAATGGAAATTACAGACCTAAATTTCATGAACCTAGGAGTAGGTGTGTCATTTAATGTGCTAATTATATTTATGTAATCTTCATAAATTCATAATGCCGCAATTCTCTTGTACACAACTTTTTTGTAACACACAGTGCACAAATTCTACATGTAAATCAATAGATTAATATAGTTATTACTTCATTTATCATTTTGTTCAGTCAGTCTCATCCTTTAATGCATATATGTTAATAATGATCAATGCAGTGTCAGTGGTTATGTTCTGTGTCAATCTTTGTTCATAGTTTCAATCAGGAGTATGCTTCTACAAATCAGTGATTACATCTGAGGATGGGAACATGCAATATCTTGTTGGGAAGGTTGTATCTTCAAATGCAACTTCACCATACACGTTTATATTAACCCTTCAACCAAATCAAAACTTCAATATCACCATCATTGCATACAGCAGCCATGGAAATGTGTCCTTCAAGACTTCACTTAGTAAGGTTCTGCAGTATTTTATGTATCATGCATATTCAGTCTTTATATCATACACACATGTACATGTATTAAGGTACACCTGGTGTGATAGACTTGCAAATCAACTGGACTGAGATTGTTTGCATTTATAATGCAGGATCTTATGCAATTGGCTGTTTAGCTAACCTTACAGACCTAGTGAATGGGATGACGTACTGCATTGTTGCTCTAAGATCTTTCAATGTTTCTACCAACCCATTATGTCAACCATCAAAGAATGACCTTAGTGCTGGATGGTATATGTTAAAGGTCTATGACATATTAAGTGATGGAAACCTTGCACCACTACCAGCAATTATTGAAGGTATATTAATAGAAGCACCCACAACAACACCATCATTTTATTGTAAGTAGCTAATATTCCAATTATGAGTTTGTGAACATCTCTCTCTCTCTCTCTCTCTCTCTCTCTCTCTCTCTCTCTCTCTCTCTCTCTCTCTCTCTCTCTCTCTCTCTCTCTCTCTCTCTCTCTCTCTCTCTCTCTCTCTCTCTCTCTCTCTCTCTCTCTCTCTCTCTCTCTCTCTCTCCATTTTAGCATCAGTATATAGGTCCAATCACTTGCATAATGAAGGTACCATATGTATGTTCTTCTCAATTATTATACAATTATACCATCATTAGCAGTTTCCTGACATTTTTCCCAAGATTTCTTTTTTAATTGGACACATTCTCATTCTTTGCCATGGAGTTAATTACTTCAGCTACAATTGTAAACTTCATAAACCTCCACTATAACTAGCAAAAGAATATTAACACTCTTGCATAGAAATATAAGGCTAATTTTAAAAAAGAAGATTTAAAAGTTGAAGAAGAACTTGTACTATTTTGTAGCAAGCATATCCATTAGCACTTTTTAAGATGATGTTTTTAATTATGCACATACATGTACCAGTGAAGTTATTAATTTACTCTTTCAAGTTAGCATACTCAATTGTAAAAGATGAGCATGCATTCCATTATTTTAATTAAATAGCCAGGGGCTACTGGTATTAGTCTTGGATAAGAGATATGCATTAATACAAATATGTCATTATTTATACATTATATGTACTCTTTTCAGATATGGTTGGTGCTGGAATTGGTGCTGGAATTGGTGCAGGAATTGGTGGCACAATCGTTGCCACTGCCATCATTACTGGAGTTGTCATTTTAATTAAGATCACAAAAAGGAGAAAAGGTACTTTGACATTATCGATTTTACATTATTATTGTACACACATATACAGTTTCCAAAGTTATTTGGGAGATTCTCTGACATACCCAAGCGTAGCTACCATACAGGAGAAGTAATATAAATAAATTATTGATCTGTAAGAACCATATTGCAGAGTAGCCAAACATATAATAATTTTATTATGTGTAATTAAACCACATTTTCTTTTCTTCTTTCCCAGATCCATTTACTACACCAAATCCAGTGTATGACTATGTGGTTAAAAGCCCTATTGATCTGAACACAGTAGATAATCCAGCTTATGGGGTGTGCCACCCTTAAACCATGTTATCTGTGTACTGATTATATTTGTGTTAAGTACATGTATTTGTAGCTGAAATTGATAATTTAACTACTCTGAGAAGCATACTCTATTTCAAACGCTTCTTCCAGGTCCCTTATCATGCCAATGGCCCCTCCAAGTCCCCTTTCTGTGAATATTTATGGGCGGAATTAGGGAAACATCATGTATAAAAATCATTGCCAATCCAGCCTTCCATGTTAGTTAGACCATTGAATCATATTTTGAGTGACTTGAATGAGCAATGAATAAATAATAACTGAATGCATAAAATTAAAGTTTGTATTCCTGCACATATATACCTGGCCATGGGTACGTAAGAGGTTTGCTTTGCTAGAGTTCAGTGATTATAATTAGTTAAACCGAAAGGAAGATAGCAGGGTTCTACGAGCAATATTTGCAATACAAAAATAAAATATAGCTAAGAAAAAAGAAAAAATATGACTAATATTCATGAAACCTTCTCATTTGTAAAACATTCCATATGAGAAAGTTGTGGTATAATATAAGGACAGTGGTGTGAAAATCAGCTAGGGAAACAAGAGTGGAATCATAAGGAATAGTTAATTCTTAATGCTGTACGAATGCTCATACTTTGCTAATGCTAATGCATAGAACTGTGAGTAGATCCTGTCACCAGGTTGCCGCCTGACCCTTTTTGGGTAAACTGTTATCCGTTAATAATTAGTATAGATGTACGACAGGAACCCCATGCATATTTTATTTACTTATTTATTTTTGGGTGGGGAGGGAGGCCGTACCCATCATGCCAAGTCTAAGACTAAGGTAGCACCAGTTGGCTACCCTTCGGTGCGACCAGACGTGCCACGTACTAACATAATGCAATCATGGGGAGTGGTATACCCTCACCGCTAACTGACCTGGGACCATGCAAGGGTGCACACCTTGGATAAAGGAGCAGTTAAAGAAGCAAAGGACCTTTGTGGTATAAATAGAAATTGTGTGTAAAAAAGCAAATTTAAAGGACCATTGTGGTATCAATAGAAATTGCGTGTAAAACACGCAATGAACCTTTTTTTAAATGGAAATTTAGGATCAAACGACTTATGAGGTTGCAGTGATATTGTCTGACTGAGAACAAAAATGCAGGTGCAATTCTATAGTCCAGTTCTGCTTCACTGCCAATGCTATCTTCTGTATTGCAGACCTTTAAGGCCCTTTCAGTGAAATATTTACTTTGTAATACAGCAAAGGACCTTTGCTCTAAATATTCACTTTTTAAGTAAAGGAGCAAAGGACCTTTGTGGTATGCTCCTTTATAAAGGAATCCTTTAACTCCTTTGAAATCTCCTTTTCTTTATCCAAGGTGGTGTGCAAGGGTGACACTGGTCACAGCCAGATGTGCCACACCATGATGTGGTCATGGGGTGTGATGTGGTTTGTCAGAGTAGAGGCCCAAAGGGTGTCGCCCAACTGTAACCCCAAATAGCATACAAGGAGGGTAAAGTGTGTGCGGAATTGAATCAGGGGACAAGCCAGGGTTACATCTATCAGTAGGATGTAGGAAGTGTCAGAGCGTGTCTGGTATAGGCGCACAGTGAATGCTGAGCTGCGCCAACATTCCAATTATTGACGGTATGTAGATGGTGGAAGTCCTAACTGTGCTGCTCCCCCTCCCTCCCCCTCCCCCTCCTATATAATAGAAGCAGCAAAGAATGCACATGTATACCATTATAAAATAGTATTGTCTATTACACAACTAAAGTCTTACATATGATGGAGATGAGAGGTTCGGTTGATTGTTTAAAATTTTTTTTTTTTTTTTAAAAAGCTCCTTGTGTGCACCTTTAAGATTGCTCTGGTCCGTCCTTCTTGGCTATTGCCATGGGAACTATTGGGCTACGTGGAGGGAGAGCAGGAGGGGGTGTGGCGGGATCACTGGCAATAGGTTCAGGCGGCAGATTAAATTTCAGTGCAGCTTTCTTGGCTCCTCGAGGGGTGATTGGACGAGGAGCAATGGAGGGCTTTGCCTGCTCATGCTTCCCACCTCTGGTCCCCAGGTCACCACTGGTCCCCAGGTCACTACTGGTCCCCAGGTCACTACTGGGGCTAATTGTACCTGGATCCTTGGAGCTTCCTGGATGGTTGGTTTCTGTGGTGTTCCCTGTCTCCATGGCATTCTCACTTTCCTGTGTCTCTCCTGGTACCTTTGTCTCTAAGACTTCTGATACCTTGGCTTCCTCTGGTACCTTTGGTCCCTTGGTCTCTAATACTTCTTGTCCCTTGGTCTCTTCTGGTCCCTTGGCTTCAATCTCCACCTCCACATTCACCTCTATCACACCTCCCTTGTGCTTCATTGGTGGGTTGTCGGGGATGCTGGGAACAGCACGATGGAGACCCTTAGCAGAGCTTGTGTCGTAGTACTCTGGCTCCTCCCCCTTAAACTGGTTCAGGTTGCTCTGAGGGTGGCTGTTGATGTTCTTAAGAGGAATGCTCTCCTTGGTGTTGTTGAGCCGAAATGGAACCCTCCTGTTGTTGCTGCTTCCATCTGTCTGTAATGAGATAGATAACCCAAATGGTTAGGGGAATTTCTCAGAAGTACTGAGATGCAAAAATGGGAAAAGTGGTGTGGTGTGTGTGTGTGTGGGGAGGGGGGGCGTACTTTGTCCGACAACCATTCCATCAGCCCACACCTGCTACAGTGCTTACTATGCGTATCTGTTTGTTCATCTGAAGAGAATCTCCACTCCTTATCTCCTTGTACCTGCATGAAGAATAATTCGCAGCACAATATGCTTACTGCACATTTTGTTTCGTGCACTCAGGTTGACAAACAAGCAGTAATTGAGAAACTAATAATCAGTTAATTGACTACAAAGGCTATAACTAGTTAAACTATTGTGCCACTTAACAAACACTGGATATATGAATCCCATACTCCATCCCAAGGGGACACCTTCCCCACTCCATCATGAGGGGAGACCTTGATTTATGGACACAAGATATCAACCCCATTCCCCCCCCATACCTGCGGGCCACCACAATGAGGACAATGATGATTGCTGCCAGCACCACCACCACCACAAGACTCATCACAATGTTCACTCCCAGGAGCATGACTGGTGGGAACGAGAGAGCATAAACACATCACATTGAACCTGCATATCCTTCATCACAATGCACAGTCCCCTGCATATCCTTCATCACACTGCACAGTCCCCTGCATATCCTTCATCACACTGCACAGTCCTCTGCATATCCTTCATCACACTGCAGTCCCCTGTATACCCTCCATCACACTGCACAGTCCCCTGCATACCCTTCATCACACTGCAGTCCCCTGCATATCCTTCATCACACTGCACAGTCCCCTGCATACCCTTCATCACACTGCAGTCCCCTGTATACCCTCCATCACACTGCACAGTCCCCTGCATACCCTTCATCACACTGCACAGTCCTCTGCATACCCTTCATCACACTGCAGTCCCCTGTATACCCTCCATCGCACTGCACAGTCCCCTGCATACCCTTCATCACACTGCACAGTTCCCTGCATATCCTTCATCACACTGCACAGCCCCCTGCATACCCTTCACCACACTGCAGTCCCCTGTATACCCTCCATCACACTGCACAGTCCCCTGCATACCCTTCATCACACTGCACAGTCCCCTGCATACCCTTCATCACACTGCAGTCCCCTGCATATCCTTCATCACACTGCACAGTCCCCTGCATACCCTTCATCACACTGCACAGTCCCCTGCATACCTTCATCACACTGCACAGTCCCCTGCGTATCCTTCATCACACTGCACAGTCCCCTGTATACCCTTCATCACACTGCAGTCCCCTGCATACCCTTCATCACACTGCACAGTCCCCTGCATACCCTTCATCACACTGCACAGTCCCCTCTCAAGAGAAGCCATTCCCCTCACACTGCTCTTACATCACACACACTGAGCACAATAAACAACTCACCGTTAACTGAATCTTCACTTGTCCTAAGTAGAGGGAAAAGTGATGTAAAGCAATGTATGCAATAAAACCAGTATTAACATTTTCTCTTTCCCTGCACCATCCTCCTCCCTCCCCTTCCTTCTCCCTCCCCTTCCTTCTCCCTCCCCTTCCTTCTCCCTCACCACCCTCCCTTTTCCCTTCCCTCTCCTCTTCCTTCCCCCTCCCTTCTCCTTTCCCCCTCCCTTCTCCCTTCCTTCTTCCCTTCCTTTCCCTGCTTGCCACATACTTATATTCTGTGTTGTAGGCAAGTGATGTTGCCTGGAGGCTGACTGCTGATGACATTGTTGGCAGTGGCTGGCTCTGGTGTGTGGAGGAGTACTGAGGAACAGGTGGGAGCGGCTGCGAGGGAACACCAACTGTAGCAGAGAAGAGTGGAGAGACAAGTGTCTTACACATGTGTACACAAGTAGTAAAAGTGGCAGGGGTGAGGGGATACCCCTAAGTGCTGGGACATTGATAATGAGGTGGGAGGGGCACACATTTATAGGGGAGTTGCACATGCTAATGTGGGAGGGCGTGATACATGTATGTGAGCATGTGCACCATTGCTTCATGTCACTGTCACATGTCACATCACATGTACAATGTCATCACATATACACTTATACCATCACATGTACATGTACACCACATCACCACTGTGCATGTACATGTTATAGCGTGCATATGTGATGACATGTGTACTTGTGTACGTGTGACAGTGTGCACGTGTGATGCACTCACACGTCTCATTGCACGTAAGACTTCCAGAACATCCGCAGAGACGATGTGTAGAGTTTGAGGCCAGGCACAACTGTGGGCAGCCGCCATTGTTCACAGAGCAAGGAAGAGGAGATGGGAGTGGGGTGAGCTCTATTTGGAGTGGACAGGAAAACAACAGTTGGGGGGAGGGAATAATAAAAGTGAAGGAAAAGCAAAAAGCAACCCCCCCCCCCCCCCCCCACCCTTCCCTTTGGGAAAGGGAGGGGGGGGGGGGTGTGTTTTATTAAAAGTTTTATTAAAAGGTGACCTTTTGTGACGTAAGGCAAAGTTGTACATGCATAATCGTTACTAAATGTACATAGATATACCCATATATTTTCGTACATAAGCGTACGTTGTAAATACAGGTGGATTAATTAACAAATAGTAAAACTTTTAACTGTGATGGTGACCTCGTTTTGGGGAGGGGGTCCCCCCTCCTTGCATACGCCCATGCTCCCCCCCCCCCCCTCTCTCTCTTTCCCCAAAACTTCCATACCTCCAGGCCGCAAAGGGTTAACGATGGCAAGATTAGTTGGCTGCTGTGAGAATATACTCAACGCTCGCAGCACGAAGTTGCTAGGTCCAGTCTGCAGGGCCCGGTACAGTGCGCTGGTCTGCCACTCCGTCCAGAACACCTGGTTGCCCAATTTAGCCATCCCATACGGCTGCTGCAGGTACTGCTGTGATGGATTGGTGGGCCTGGGTATGAAGACACGCTGGTTGCTGCCATCGAGGTCACAGACACGCAGCTCATGGTTGCTGTTGGGCCAGTAGAGCTTGTTGGTGGTGTAGTCCACGATGAGCTCATTGATCACACTTGTGCTGTTGACGATGATCATCCTGTTAGAACCATCCAGATTGCAGCGCTCAATCCTTGGCTTAGGCTTTTGGTCAACCCAAAAGAGATAGCTGTATGATGTATGTGTGTGTGTTGTGTGTGTGTGTATGTGTGTGTGTGTGTAGTGTTTGTGTGTGTGTTGTGTGTGTGTGTGTTGTGCATGTGTGTGTGTGTGTGTGTGTGTGTGTGTGTGTGTGTGTGTGTGTGTGTGTGTGTGTGTGTGTGTGTGTGTGTGTGTGTGTGTGTGTGTGTGTGTGTGTGTGTGTGTGTGTGTGTGTGTGTGGGTGCATATATGTGTACATTTACAATACATGTTTCATAACATCACAATATCATCAGGGGAGGGGTCAGGGGGAGGAAGGAGGGGTGAGGAGGAGTACATTTAGGAGGTGTGCTCAGCAGTAGGGGGAGTGGGAGGGTAAGGGGAGCATTTGGAGATCTGGTTGAAACAATTCCATATGATAAATCACATAAGAAAAAAATGGTCAAAATAGCAACAGTGTTGGGTACATGTATGATACAGGGGTGGGTACATGTATAATACAGGGGTGGGTACATGTATGATACAGTGGTGGGTCCATGTATGATACAGAGGTGAGTACATGTATGATACAGTGTTGGGTACATGTATGATACAGGGGTGGGTACATGTATGATACAGGGGTGGGTACATGTATGATACAGGTGGGGGTGGGTCCATGTATGATACAGGGGTGGGTACATGTATGATACAGTGGTGGGTACATGTATGATACAGTGGTGGGTCCATGTATGATACAGGGGGTGGGTACATGTATGATACAGGGGTGGGTACATGTATGATACAGGTGGGGGTGGGTCCATGTATGATACAGGGGTGGGTACATGTACGATACAGTGTTGGGTCCATGTATGATACAGGGGTGGGTACATGTATGATACAGGGGTGGGTACATGTATGATACAGGGGTGGGTACATGTATGATACAGGGGTGAGTACATGTATGATACAGGGGTGGGTACACAGGTGAATACATACATGTATGGTGCAGGCATGACACATAACACATACACCATATATACATGTATATACACCAAGCATGCATGATTGAGCTTTGGCAGAAAGAACATGGCAAGACTCACCCTAGCGTGGGATGGATGGCCAGGGTACCCGGATAGATCACACCCCTGGTGACCACGGCCCTAGGGAAGGATCCGTTGGCCCTGGCAACGTAGATGCCAGCTGCGACCTGCTGGCTCCCCTGTGCCGTCCAGTACACATTGGAGGCTATCCAGTCCACTGCCACCCCCTGGGGGTTCCCCGCATTGGAAACGATGGTGAGAGGGGAACTCTCCAACAGGCTGGAGGAGAAGATGGCGTCAACAAAGGGGTCCACCCAAAACATTTGGCCATCGCTGGAGGCAGTGAGGAGGAAGTCAGTGGCTTGGGGGTTCTGCTGGTTGCTCACGAGGAGCACAGAGTCTTGATTTGGTGTGTCGAGGGAAATCTGCTGTATGGTGTCCCCAACTGACACCAGAAGAAAGGTGGTGGGCACTGTGTGTGGGGGAGAGGAGGTGGTTACATGTGGGGGGTGGGGGGTAGGTCCAGGGATAGGCCTACATGTATGTAGTCACATGTAGGTTCACAATATGCAATAGTGTCAAAATACATGTACATGTAGGTGGGTGGTACATGTACATGTACATCTGGGTTGGGGGTACATGTGTAGGTGGATACACAGTGGGCTCTTATTGGGTATACATGTACAATGTACATAATGACATTAACATCCCCAAGGTCATGTACATACATGGTCATGAAGCTCTTCCCTGTTCCCCCTGGACCCCTCTGCTCTAGTAACTCACCCTTGGGGCACGTCAGGCCATCAGCACTCAGCTTGATCCCCGTGGGGCAGGCACAGCTGTACAAGGACACAGACCACACATTGGGGAGGCATAGGCTGCCACACCCCCTGTTCTGGGCACATAGGTGCTGGAAGTCTGTGTATGTGTGTGTGTGTGTGTGATGTGTGTGTGTGAGTGTGTGTGTGATGTGTGTGTGATGTGTGTGTATGTGTGTGTGTGATGTGTGCACGTGCATGTGTGTGTGATGTGTTAATACGAAATTAAAAACTGGTACATACATGTACACTGCATGGTACACACACATAATGTGAACATCGCTCAAACACATCACACCTCCCTCTCACACCATCACACCCTTATGACATACCCACACCCTTCCCCTATATCACACCCTCCCCCCTCACACACATACCTCCATTGGTGAGGTCACTCTTTTGGATCAGCCTCACCTCCCACACATCCACGGCCATCCGCGTGACCATGATGGTCTCGTTGGCACCAGTGGTGAGGGTAGCACGCCCGATGGGGTCAAAGTGGGCTCTGTGCAGGCTCCTGTCCTGCCTGTTCACCCAGTACAGAAAGCTGTTATACACAGCCACCCCACACAGCTGTTGGCCTGGGGCTGGGGAAGAGAGGGGAGGAGGGGCACGTGACAGATGTGCAGTGCATGTATCTGGGTACTCATACATGTATGCACATCAATGCATGCACACATGTACCTGTACATGCACACATACACACACCTACATGTATTACACACTTGCACATACATACATGTACACATTGCACACACACACACATTGCACACACATGCATTGCACACACACTTGCACACACGCATTGCACACACACACATGCACATGCATTGCACACACATGCACACACACACACATGCACACACGCATGGCACACACATGCACACACACACCCATGCACACACATGCACACACACACACATGCACACACACACACACGCACACACACAAACACACACACACACACACACACACACACACACACACACACACACACACACACACACACACACACACGCATACTATGCTCACACACCATTTATGACTCCCTGACTCGTCATGCCCGTGTAAACATTGGCTATCGCAATGGAAGGGACTGAAGGGTCAGACCACACTATCCATCCGTTGCTAATGGCAACAGAGGTGGGCGTTATTTGGCCCCTTATCAGAGTGGTCATCATGGTACCATCCATGGCCATCCTGTAGATACTGGTATCATCAGTCCAATATATGTACCTGGGGGGAGAGGAGCGAGGAGTGAGGAATGAGGGAGTGAGGGGATGAGGGGGAGTGATGGAGTAGGAGAGGAGGGGAGGGGTGCAGAGATGAGGGGAGGAGTGATGAGAAAAGGAAGGGAGATGGGGGTGTGGCCATGCATACACTGAACATGTATAGGGTTAAAGATCTTTATACAAGCACATGTACACATGTTAACTACACATTCCCCCTACATGTAGTGTGCAGGTGAGAAGCTAATGACCTAGAGCTGTTGCATGCAGCAATATCACATGTACATACGTGAACTTAAGGTCCAGGGCCATCCCCCTGGGGGTGCGGATGTACATACGTGTGCATGAGGTCCAGGGCCAGCCCCCTGGGGGTGCGGATGTACATACGTGAACTTAAGGTCCAGGGCCAGCCCCCTGGGGGTGCGGATGTACATACGTGTGCATGAGGTCCAGGGCCAGCCCCCTGGGTGTGCTGATGTACATACGTGTGCATGAGGTCCAGGGCCAGCCCCCTGGGGGTGCTTATGTACATACGTGTGCATGAGGTCCAGGGCCAGCCCCCTGGGGGTGCGGATGTACATACGTGAACTTAAGGTCCAGGGCCAGCCCCCTGGGGGTGCGGATGTACATACGTGAACTTAAGGTCCAGGGCCAGCCCCCTGGGGGTGCGGATGCCTTGGCTGCGCAGGTTGGAGAGCAGGACCATCCGATTAGTGCCGTCCAGGCGTGCCACTTCCATGCGCTGCATTCCCATGTCCACCCAGTAAATATTCCGACTAATCCAATCCACTGCCAGAGATGTGGGTTGGATTATTTGCTGTTGGATCACTGCCTGAGCAGCACCTGATGTGTGTGTGTGTGAGTGTGTGTGGCATGTGTGTGTGTGTGGTGTGTGTGTATAGTGTGTGTAGTGTGTGTGTGTATGTGTAGTGTGTGTGTGTAGTGGGCAAGAACAGTCACACACACTTACACAAGCTGTGGCTAGCACACTGGTAAGCTCAGTACGGCATCCAGTATAAGTACACACACAAGAGGGGGAGGTGTGAGGGTATGACAGGTGCGGGTGTCTGTGTGTCATAGGGGTACATCCAGGTGTACTTACAACAAAACATAAGAATTTTAGTCGTAGAACAAGTATAGAATCGATTAACTTAGATACAATGTACTAATGTAACTTGATTCGATCATGAAGGTATGCATAGGAATTGTGCGATGGAATGTTATGCAAAGCGGGACTGCAAAAAGACTGATCATTATGCCTGCATGTCACGTTGCACACACATACATACATGTACATGTGTATGTGTCAAGTGATAAGTGATAATAAGTGGGATGGTAGCCTCATGCTGCCCCTTTGGTTAGCAACCTTCAAACCTTCCACACCCTCCTCCCCTCACCTCCAGTCAGGGGGGCCCTATACATCCCAGCCTCCCCCCCTCACCTCCAGTCAGGGGGGCCCTATACATCCCAGCCTCCTCCCCTCACCTCCAGTCAGGGGGCCCTATACATCCCCCCCTCCCCCCCCTCACCTCCAGTCAGGGGGGCCCTATATATCCCAGAAGCGGCATCATCGCTCCAGTAGACCATGTCCTGCACAATGTCCACATCCACAGACACGGCATTGATGATCCCGGTGATGGGGAGGACTATGTCCGCCACATAGCTCACGTCCAGGGACACCTGGTGTATGGTGGTACCAGCTGCTACCAGGAGGTAGTGGTTTATCTCTGAGTGAGTGAGGGGAAGGAAGGGTGAGGGGAGGGAAGGGAGAGGGGAGGGAGAGTGGAGGGGGAGGAAAGGCGAGAGTGAGACAAAGAAATACACTAGCATCGCGCCACACAACACCCTACTCCACATGACACCTTCTCTACACATGACACTCTACATAACACTCTCCCTGCACATGACACTCTACATGACACATGACACTCTACATGACACCCTCTCTACACATGACACTCCACAAGACACTCTACATGACACTCTCCATGCACATGACACTCTACATGACACCCTCTCTACACATGACACTCTCCATGACACCCTAGGCCTATTCCACATGACACTCCACTGGCTCATGACACCCTCCTCCCCATGACACCACTCTCCCCCACACCCTCCCCTCCCCTCCCATAAGGTTCTCACGTGATGCACAGGTCTTCAGGTCATTAGACATTGCAAAACCTGTTGGACAGAGACAAGATGCCAAGGTGCTGCCATTTTGACCCCCGGGCTTTGTCAGGCACAAGTGGCTGCAACCGCCATTGTTGACTGTGCAAGGATTGGGACCTGTAAGAACAACAATCAACAGCATTAGTGGTGTGGGAGGGGAAGGGGGGGGGGGGGGCACGGATTTAAAAAAATGGATGTGGCTAGGGGTGGAGCTAACCTGGCTTCCTGTCCCTGTTCACCACCTGGATGGCGTTCATGTAGCCAATCCCGCTGATAATAGAGGTCTGGGTACCTCCTGTGGTCTTGTTCACCCGCTGTATGGTCTGGCTGGTCCAGTCGGTCCAGTACAGGTACCCGCCATATAAGGCCATCCCATAGGGGTGGAACAGGTTGGACAGTAACACCGTCCGATTGCTTGTGTGGGCGCATGTGAGAGGTGTTGTGAGGGGAGGAGGAGTGTGTGGGTGAGTTCAATACAGAGAAAAGATGGGAGGGAGGGAGGGAGGGAGGGAGGGAGGGAGGGAGGGAGGGAGGGAGGGAGGGAGGGAGGGAGGGAGGGAGGGAGGGAGGGAGGGAGGGAGGGAGGGAGGGAGGGAGGGAGGGAGGGAGGGAGGGAGGGAGGGAGGGAGGGAGGGAGGGAGGGAGGGAGGGAGGGAGGGAGGGAGGGAGGGAGGGAGGGAGGGAGGGAGGGAGGGAGGGAGGGAGGGAGGGAGGGAGGGAGGGAGGGAGGGAGGGAGGGAGGGAGGGAGGGAGGGAGGGAGGGAGGGAGGGAGGGAGGGAGGGAGGGAGGGAGGGAGGGGAGGGGAGGGGAGGGCAGGGAAGATGGGAAGGGAAAGAAGAGAACTCACCGTCCATTGAGATCAGATGTCTCTATGAGGTCTGAGTATGCATCAGCCCAGTACAGTGTGTTGGTGTCAAAGTCAATGGCCAGGGCATTGATGTACTTGAGGTTAGTGGTGACAAGGTTGGTCCTTCCAGAGCCATCAAGGGCTGCCCTGCCTATCAGGGGGACGGCCCCCCAGTCTGTCCAGAACATGTACCTGGTGGGAGGTGAGGGGGTGGAGGGGTGCATGTGTGGGTGGAGGGGATCATGTGGGGGTGGAGGGATCATGTGGGGGTGGAGGGGTGCATGTGTGGGTGGAGGGGATCATGTGGGGGTGGAGGGGATCATGTGTGGGTGGAGGGGTGCATGTGTGGGTGGAGGGGATCATGTGGGGGTGGAGGGGATCATGTGTGGGTGGAGGGGTGCATGTGTGGGTGGAGGGGATCATGTGTGGGTGGAGGGGTACATGTGTGGGTGGAGGGGATCATGTGCATATGTGGGGGTGGAGGGGATCATGTGGGGGTGGAGGGTGCATGTGTGGGTGGAGGGGATCATGTGGGGGTGGAGGGGATCATGTGTGGGTGGAGGGGTGCATGTGTGGGTGGAGGGGATCATGTGGGGGTGGAGGGGATCATGTGTGGGTGGAGGGGTGCATGTGTGGGTGGAGGGGATCATGTGGGGGTGGAGGGGATCATGTGTGGGTGGAGGGGTACATGTGTGGGTGGAGGGGATCATGTGGGGGTGGAGGGGATCATGTGTGGGTGGAGGAGTGCATGTGTGGGTGGAGGGGATCATGTGGGGGTGGAGGGGATCATGTGGGGGTGGAGGGTGCATGTGGGGGTGGAGGGTGCATGTGGGGGTAGAGGGGTAGGAACAAGACACGTATATACATAACTGCATGTACATGTACATGTAGTTCCCCTACCATACATCTCTCTTAACCCACACCTCCCCACCCCCAACCCACACCTCCCCACCCCACCCCACCCCTCCCCACCCCCACCCCACACCTCCCCACCCCCACCCCACACCTCCCCACCCCCACCCCACACCCCACACCTCCCCACCCCCATCCCCCCAAACAGGTCAAGAGAGCAGGCTCACCCAGCTGAGGGATGCACGGCTATGTCCCTCGGCAGGTCCAGTCCGCTGGAGATCAGGATGCAGCGGTGTGTGCCATCAAGGTTGGAGACCTCGATACGCTTGAGCCCAGAGTCAGTCCAGTAGAGCTTCCTGGTCTGCCAGTCCACAGCCAGAGCCACGGGGGTACCAATGTTGTTGGTGATCAATGGCCGCTGGTTTGACCCCTGGGGGCAGAGTAAGGGAAGGGGGAAGAGGAGAAGGGAGGAGGGAGAGGGGAAGGGGGAGGAGCAAGAGGGGAACGGGAGGAGGGAGAGGGGAAGTGGGGAAGGGGAGGAGGGAGAGAGGAAAGGGGAGGAAAGAACTTAAACACATGAAAGATGTAGAGAAGCTGATCATTTTTTGTTGTCTGTTACTCCCTGAAGGCCTAGCCATGAGGAAGGAGGAGGGGCCCCCTGCCTATAGTACTCACATTGAGATTAGCCACGTAAATTAACTTGTCTGCCCAGAATAGTGAGTTGGTGGGGAGGTCCCAGGCCAAACCAGCGGCTGCCGACAGGTTGTACACCGGGAGTGGAACGGAGACAAGTTCTGGAACGTCCAGAGATACACGCCTGATGCCAACACGATATGTGAAAACAATGAACGTTTTGATGTCTTCAGGAGTTCAAGGAGAGGGGAGAGAGGAGAGGGGAGAGAGGAGAGGGGAGAGGGGAGAGGGGAGGAATAAAACTAAATATGACAATGATGTAATTGGCATTGGACATACATGTAGTAAAGAAAGGAGTGCCCAGACTACATGTTTTATACACTCACCCCTAGCAGCTAAGGAAAGGGGTGCCCAGACCATTGTGTACACACCCTGGCAGCTAAGGAAAGGGGTGCCCAGACCCAGGTAAGAGGTACATGTACCCAGACCATTACACACTCACCCTGGCAGCTATGGCCGTCCTTAGAGAGCAGGACACCAGTGGGGCACACGCAGCCATAGCCTCCTCCTTCCCTCAGCAGACAGAGGTACTGGCAGCCGCCATTGTTAAGGGCACAAGGGTTGGGTCCTGTGGAGAGGGAAGAACGCCCAATAACGTCAAATGCAGTGTATGTGCCCATGGGTATGCATGTGTGTACAAGCTGCTGACAACACCCACAGCAAAGCTATAGTGCATGCATGCGATGGTGTATGCAATTATGAATACATGTGCATATGGTAAGTGAAGGTCGGAAAACTCAGGCAGCTGTAACATCTGTAGTACAATTTAATGTGTACACATGTACATCAATTTATAAAGGGTTTGTCCCTTTGCTCAAAAATCACAAATGTGTATCTAGATAAAAAAGAATTTAAAGCCAGGGCAATAAGATAATTTTGCTCTTTATGTTTATACATATCAATCAATCAATTTTAATTACATTCACTTTCAGTATACTGACTCCAATAGCAAACTGCATAAATAACCTCCTACATTGCATTGCCCTCCTCCTCCTCCTCCTCCCCACACTCCCATCCTACCCCTCTCCTCCAGTCTCCATCTGCACACTCCCTCTCCACCTCACACTACCTCCCTCCCTCCCTCCCTCCCTCCCTCCCCTCCCCTCCCCCTCCTCACCAGGTGCCTGTACAGCCCTATGCACAGCCTGCATCACCAAGGGCAGGGTCAGGTCTGCCTGGACCACCATGGCAGTGGTGTTGCCCCTCTTGTTGCACTTGAGTACGGCATCAACCTTCCAGTCCGTCCAGTACAGCCAGTCCTCAAAGAGGGTCAGCCCATAGGGGTGCTGCACTGCTCCCGCCCCCGACAGCACCACCCACCTGTTGGAGCCGTCCGTGCGCGAGGATTCGATCACGTGGTAGAGGGCGTCGGCCCAGTAGATGGACTGTGTGGGGTAGTCTATGGTGAGGGCATTGGGCCAGGCCAGGTACTGGGTGTGGAGGGTGGTCCTGTTGGTGCCATCCATGGAGGCACGGGTGATCATGGGGGTGGAGCCCCAGTCTGTCCAGAAGAGGAGACTGAAGTGTAGGGAAGGGTGTGGAGGGGAGGGTGTGAAGGGGGTGTGGAGAGGAGGGTGTGAAGGGGAGGGTGTGGAGGGGGTGTGGAGGGGAGGGGAAGGAGGGTGTGAAGGGGAGGGTGTGGAGGGGAGGGGAAGGATGGATGGGTGTGATGGAGTGGAGGGGAGGGGTGGAGGTGGGTACAGTGGGAGATGGGATGGAAGGTGATGAGTGTGATGGAGGAGGGAGAGAGGGAGAGAGAAAGATGGATAAAAACTGCATTCATAACATCATTGTGCACTTTGCCAATTGATGTGGGGGTTGTGAGTGCACTGGACAAGAGTCAAAGGGCAGGGGTCAATTACCTCCCAATGACCACAGGAAGGATATCACACTTTAAATGTACTTCAACATAACACACACTCCCACTCACTCACCCATGTGCTGGGTCAACCACAATGGCCCTTGGCTTGTCCAGACCATTGGCAAACAGAATGGAACGCTTTGCTCCATCCAGATCAGCCACTTCAATATGATCAAGCTGGGAGTCTGTCCAGTACATCTTGTTGTTGATCCAGTCCACAGCTATGCCATCTGTGGGGTGGTCCAAACAGCGTATTCACGAGATGTGCACTCTTACACTGCAGCTAAATTTAACATGCAATAATGTGGAGCAAGAAAGAGGGCTGGGGAGGAGCAGCATGGGGTTGGGGAGGAGCAGTATGTATACAGAAGGCTGGGAGGGGTGGCATTGGAGCAGCATAGGGCTGGGGAGGAGCAGTATGTATATAGAAGGCTGGGAGGGGTGGCATTGGAGCAGCATGGGGCTGGGGAGGAGTGGCATGTGTATGGCTTACCTAACCTACACTTTTTTTCCCAACCATACTTGTACATGTACGATGCTTGCAGTATTTCAGTGTGGGGAGCTAGGAGTTATGTTTGTTTCATCCACTTTTCCCTTATGCAACAGTTGAATATAAAATGTGGTTAAGTCTGATTTTCTAATCTCCTTTCTTAATGACTAATATTTTAATACACCAAAAGCCTGTCACCGCAAGACCGTAACCCTGGCCCCTTAACAGATCAACACTCCTCCTCCTCTTACTCAGGACTCCCCATACTCCTCCCATTACTCCCCCTTCCCATCTTCATCCCCTCTTCCCCCTCATCCACCTCCTCCTCCCCCTCCCCCCAGTGCCCTCCCTCAACACACCAATATTCCCGATCTCAGTGCTGATGACAGGGGTGACCTGTGGTGTGCCGGGAAGTGGGCGAAGGCTGGCCATCAAGATGACGTCCTGAGTCATGTCCGCAATGAACAGCTGCTGGAGGCTACGCCAACATCCAAAGTGTAAACAGAGGTTACGGCCATTGACTGAACTATACCTGTAGTGGTAGTCAATAGCAACAGCATTGCTCAGACCTTGGATTAAGGTGCTGTGGGCAGATGTACTGATGTCCAGCTTGTCTACGCTGGCCCGGTACGCATACAGCAAGTATGCAGGAGCCGGGTCTGAGGGATGTGAAAGGTGGACACTATTATCAATAACTTTTTTATAACACTAATGCTCATAATACACTTGGTAAATAAACTTCAAGTGTGCAGTACATGTAACTGGTCTACATGTTTGTACATCTATTTGCAAGCACAAAATTTTGTACCTTTCAAATTATCCACCTACATGTACATGTACATACTACTACTCACTGGGTATCTCCACCTACTAATAAATCATCCAGTCCCTCCCTTCCTCTTCCCTAGCCCTCCCTTCCTCCTCTCCAGCCCTCCCTTCCACCTCTCCAGCCCTCCCTCCTCTCCAGCCCTCCCTTCCTCCTCCCCAGCCCTCCCTTCCTCCTCCCCAGCCCTCCCTTCCTCCTCTCCAGCCCTTCCTTCCTCCTCCCCAGCCCTCCCTTCCTCCTCCCCAGCCCTCCCTTCCTCCTCCCCAGCCCTCCCTTCCTCCTCCCCAGCCCTCCCTTCTTCCTCCCCAGCCCTCCCTTCCTCCTCCCCAGCCCTCCCTTCCTCCTCCCCAGCCCATTCTCCAACCTGCAGCTCTGCACTTGGTGCGGTCGGCGACGTAGCCAGTGGAACAGGAGCAGTTGTAGCCCCCAGGAATGTTAGTGCACAGCTGGCTGCACTTGGGGGGTGATTGGGAACACTCATCAATGTCTAACGATGGGAGGGGGGAGGGGAAGAGAGTCATGCATGTGCAAAAATGGGTAAGACACCATGGCGGTATTTGTAGCTGAAGAACACACTATATACATGTACTTAAGGGCACACTATATATATGTACTTAAGGGCACACTATATATATGTACTTAAGGGCACACTATATATATGTACTTAAGGGCACACTATATATATGTACTTAAGGGCACACTATATATATGTACTTAAGGGCACACTATATATATGTACTTAAGGGCACACTATATATATGTACTTAAGGGCACACTATATATATGTACTTAAGGGCACACTGTATACATGTACTTAAGGGCACACTATATATATGTACTTAAGGGCACACTGTATACATGTACTTAAGGGCACACTATATACATGTACTTAAGGGCACACTATATATATGTACTTAAGGGCACACTATATATATGTACTTAAGGGCACACTATATATATGTACTTAAGGGCACACTGTATACATGTACTTAAGGGCACACTGTATACATGTACTTAAGGGCACACTATATACATGTACTTAAGGGCACACTATATACATGTACTTAAGGGCACACTATATACATGCACTTAAGGGCACACTATATACATGTACTTAAGGACACACTATATACATGTACTTAAGGGCACACTATATACATGTACTTAAGGGCACACTATATACATGTACTTAAGGGCACACTATATACATGCACTTAAGGGCACACTATATACATGTACTTAAGGACACACTATATACATGTACTTAAGGGCACACTATATACATGTACTTAAGGGCACACTATATACATGTACTTAAGGGCACACTATATACATGTACTTAACTAGGGGCCCTTCATATCCAGCCATGTTTTGCTGCACCTGGCAATTCGACTGGATCATGAAAAGCCAACGCTACATTACTAGACATGTCCCCAGTGAGACGACATTCCCAAGACATGATGATACCATAGCCAGATATAAGCTGTGTGGGTACATATTAACCCACAGCCACGATATCATATGGCAGAAGGCTCAGAAGTGATAGCAACATCACACTTACAACACAACATGCCACCATTAATAAGGTCACGATGTTCCTGCTTCCAACCCTCACAATGATCCCCCTCCACCCCCACACCTTTATGCTGTTTTACTAACTCCAAATTGAATAGACCAAATCCTCTTTTATTAACCCTTTCCCCCTCCGCCCATTCCCCACCACACAGGCCCACACCTTGCACTGACAATATCACACACACACATACAATGTACAAACACACATACACATGTATACAAACACACCCCACCACAACACACCACACCACAACACACCACAACACACCACACAACACAACACACACAACACACCACACACAACACACCACACACACACACCACACACACAACACACCACAACACACCACACCACAACACACCACACCACAACACACCACAACACACCACACCACACACACCACACAGCTGCTCACCAATGCATGTCCTCCTGTTAGTGGTGTTCACCCTGTAACCACGGGAACAGCCACAGGTGTGGGTGTTGGATACGTTTATGCACAGCTGTTCACAATCATCACTGGATCCAAGGCAAGGTCCTGAGTGGGCGTGATGGGTCATTGTGAGTGTATGTGTGTGAGGGTGAGGGTATGTGAATGTGATTGTATGTGTTCTGTATGTCTAAGGATGTTTAAAATTTACAATACCAAAAGAAACAGACCTTTGAATTGATTGTTTTTATTCAAAGGAATCACATGCTACAGTGATGATTACACTCTATGTGTACACAGTACAATGAACTGGACCTACATGTGTAGGTACTGTAGGTCCAGCCAAATAATAAGAATGATGTTAATTAATATGACCATTGAAACTGCTGATGATGCAGTAATCATGTTAGACCTGCTGTGTGATGGTTGATACAACACACACCCACACACAAACCTCTTCCTGTATGGTTGCAGAAGAGCTCATCAGAGCCATCGTTGCAGTGGGAGGTGGTGGTGTTGCACATGAAGGCAGTCCTGATGCACTGGAGACCATCGGCACATGTGAACTGGCGAGAGTTGCACTCCACAAGCTGGGGCTTGGCTGAAGCAGGACAGTACAGGGGTCACATGACGTGCCTACTATGTCACATGACATCGCTATTACCCGACTAACACAAAACATTAACAAGTTATTACTATGATATGAAAAGCAGCCCTGCAGGTCAATGACAAGCGTCTACATGATCATCAAATATGCTGCTCACATGAATATCACATATTGATCACATGGCCATCATGTGCTAATCACATGTTGATTACATGACCTTCACACACTTTTCACATGACCATCACATGACCATCACATGCTGATCACATGACCATCACATGTTGATCACACAATGTTGCCCACATCACTTACGACAATTGTACTCGTCTGTCCCATCTTTGCAGTCTGGCTTTCCGTCACACCTGTCCTGCTGTGGGACACACCCCCCAGTGATGCAAGAAAACTGCTCAGCTGTGCAGTTCATCTCTGATGGTGATAAAAAGGTCACACTCATTCTCCTCCCCATGCCACATACTCTCCTCCCCATGCCAACTCATTCTCCTCCCCATGCCAACTCATTCTCCTCCCCATGCCACATACTCTCCTCCCCATGCCAACTCATTCTCCTCCCCATGCCCATCCTCTCCTCCCTCTGCCTGAAATCATACACTCCTCCCCAGTCCACTTACGACAGTTAGCCTCATCACTCCTATCGGAGCAGTCTGGGACACCATCACACACCCACGCTTCTCTGATGCAGACGTTCCCCTCAGTACAGCGGAAGGACCCAGAGGGACAGGAGGTCACAGTGGCTGCAAGGGAACCACAGATGTTAATGTACTTCACTGCAATTGGATTTTAGTGTTAACTAATTAGAATACTGTGGTTCCCAGGCAAACAGGTGTTGAGTGTTTTTTTTTTTTTTTGACCACTTTAATTAACACCTGGGCAGCTAGGAAGACATACTAGTACACATCATCACCTGGGGGTGTGGGAGGAGGGGGGATAGGTATATGATGCCCATTCAAATCAAGTGAATCAATGAATCAATGTGATTGACTGTCCAAACGAGTCATTCTGCATGGGTCCAATCTAAACTCTCCTTTTACACACTCTAGGGCCAAACTACAATCTCCTCAACCCCCCCCCCCCCCCCCCCCCCCCCTCACCCCAAACCCCCCAAATGAATAATAGAGCATTCTTGGCCAAGAAAAGCAAATATCATGGAAAATGGAATACTACCATCAGAATGCCCTATGGTAAATAGTTAAAGTACACACTACATTTACATACATGTGCACAGATGTGCAGAATGAATTCAATTGCTCCTACCCATACCACCACAACATGGCCCTCCACAGTCATATCAGTGCTATCTGTCTGCCCCCTCAATCCCTCTTGGCTGTCCTGTGGTCTACCTCCCCACCAGCTGTTTCCCTCTCCACCTGCTGTCTCCCTCCCCACCTGCTGTCTCCCAGCAAAAGGTCTTGCACAAGAGAACCTGCCCAAGACTTGTGCTGGACCTTGCTTACACTTGCCCAAGACTTGCCTAAGATCTTGTACAAGATGCCAAGATTATGGCAGCCAAAATCTTGTCCAGGATCTTACCTACGATCTTGGGCAAGATGGGCACGATCTTGGCCTCTTGGCAAGATCTTGGCTTTCTTGCCCAAGAATCTTGCGCAAGAACTCTTTGCTGGGTCTCCCTCCCTCCACTACACTTTCCACACACTGGCCTGCACGCCTAGCTCCTGCAGGTGGGATATCAAAGTGACCCTAATTAGAGCACAGCGCCTGGGTCTCCTGTAGAAAATATTTTATTAAATCAATATTTACAGCAAATGAAGATATCTAGATATCTGATCCCAACCACATCAAGATTATAAGGTTAACAGAGCACTGTGTAAGGAGCACTCTAGAGTGAGGCAGATGTGAAGTGTATACATCACTACAGTATAGCTGGTCTACCCTAGAAAATAATCCCACAACGCTTTGCGAAGTCTGATCCTGTTTTGGTAAGATATTGTCAAGATTCCCTAAAGTTGTTTCAAGATCTTGTCAAGACTTGGCAATAAGATTTTTTTCCCCTACCAAATCTGAGATAGACATTTATAAGGCAGTGCTGAGCATATAATATATTATCATCATCCTTTGACATGTGTATGTACAATGTAGGTCCCTGTTGGTGTTGGTGCCCATATGCCCACAGACAGTGAGACTGCCTTTGTCTAGTCCCCTGACCAGTACACGTACATGTTAGATGCCCAATAACATGCATACTTCCCAGCCCACTCCTGTTCACTCCCAGGTCCATCACGTGTTCTGGCATCAGCTGTGTGCTTATTCTCCAACCCATCAATTATGGAACGTGTCCTCCTCCCCAGACCAATCACACACAAACTCACGGCATCTTTCATCCTTCCCGTTGTGGCAGTCGCGGACTCCGTCGCACACTCTGTTCCAGGTGATGCAGCTGGGGCCGTTGCCATTGGAGCCAGTGCTGTCTGTGCAGTTGAAGGTCCCAAGGGGACATGTGGGGCCTCCACTGTAAACTGGGGAGGGGAGGAGGGAGTGGGAGAGGAGGAGGGGGTGGGAGAAGGGAATAATGGATAGGTCACTCCCCCCCCCCCCCCCCCCCCCCCCAACTGTTCTTCGTTCCACTCCTGAAACAAGTACACAAATCATGCCACACATGATAGTGGTACTGTTTAATTACAAACTAGTGCATTAAAAATATGTACATACATATCCATATTTACATGTAACGAATAACTACACAGCTTGCACAGGTGTTTTCATAAGTGTGTGTGTGTGCAAGTTTCGTTCACCATGACAGAAGTAGGGTATGCCAACAGGGACACACACACACACACACACACACACACACACACACACACACACACACACACACACACACACATGTATGCCAACACATATGTAAATGCACACATACACAGCCACCCCCACCCCCACTCACACACACACACACACTCAATGTACTTACAGCAGAGGTAAGTAGTCTCGTCTGAATTGTCATCGCAGTCCATCTCTCTATCACATGTCCAGCTCAACGGAATGCATTGTGGCCCAGTGCGTGTTGTGCAATGGAACTCTGATGACCGGCAGCTGGTACCTTCATAGGGAAGGAAAGAGAGCTAATTATTAATATGTGTAACCATGGTTATTGCCCTGGATACTGCCCACCAATGGCTGTTACAAAGACACAGGTCTCACACTACCATGGCTTCCTCAATGGTGTTGAATATCTTTGATTGGAGCTCCAGTTACAGGTACACAGAGCGTTGTAAGCAACAGGTACAAATGTACAAACACATTGATATTCACTAACACACATATACATACAAACACACACATCAAACACACATACACACACACAAACACACACAAACATACACATAAACACACATACACACACAAACACACACAAACATACACATAAACACACATACACAAACACACACATACCACACACAAACACACACTCCCACGTACACACACATACATGTATGTACACACACAAACACACACACCATACAAACACATACACACCCCACATACACACACATCCCCCTCACACAACACACACACACATACACACATTAGCTTACTAGCACGACAAGATGGCAACGTCTCATCAGAATGATCTCCGCAGTCATTGTCACCATCACACACATACGATGAGCTGATGCAATGTGTGTTGTTACATCTGAACTGTCCGGCAACACACGAAGTTTCATCTGCATTGGGGGTGTGGCAATGAAGGTAGCCACACCTCCAGCATCCATACATACATCAAATTTAAGTTTTATAAATTTTATAAAAGGGACATTCTATTTAGAGGATTACATGAAATAAAATTTTTAAAGGATATCCTATTTGGGGACAAGTTGTTTGAGATTTGCAGATAAGTCACCCATCACAACAGTACCTTTTATTTGCATCCTACTATATATGTGTGTGCATTGCAGCTGTTTAAGGTTGCCAGGTGTCCCAGGGAGACTAGGATGTAATGTGTTTGCACATCTGGAGTGGTCTGGTGAAGCCCACTGGTCTTCACCACCTAGTTAGGTCAAATTGCAGCCCAATTGCCCTCTCACCTCTCCCTGTATGACCTCCTTACATATTTGGACTTTTTTCTAATGCTGCCTACTCCCTCCTCACCTACTCCCTCCTCACCTACCCCCTAGGGGCCTCACCTATCCCTCCTCACCTACACCTCCTCACCTACCCCTCCTCACCTACCCCTCCTCACCTACACCTCCTCACCTACACCTCCTCACCTACTCCCTCCTCACCTACACCTCCTCACCTACTCCTTCCTCACCTACTCCCTCCTCACATACTCCCTCCTCACCTACTCCCTCCTCACATACTCCCTCCTCACCTACTCCCTCCTCACCTACACCTCCTCACCTACTCCCTCCTCACCTACTCCTTCCTCACCTACTTCCTCCTCACCTACACCTCCTCACCTACACCTCCTCACCTACCCTCCTCACCTACTCCCTCCTTACCTACTCCTCCTCACCTACTCCCTCCTCACCTACTCCCTCCTCACCTACACCTCCTCACCTACTCCCTCCTCACCTACACCTCCTCACCTACCCTCCTCACCTACTCCCTCCTCACCTACCCCTCCTCACCTACTCCTCCTCACCTACTCCCTCCTCACCTACTCCCTCCTCACCTACACCTCCTCACCTACTCCCTCCTCACCTACACCTCCTCACCTACACCTCCTCACCTACTCCCTCCTCACCTACTCCCTCCTCACCTACTCCCTCCTCACCTACTCCCTCCTCACCTACTCCCTCCTCACCTACACCTCCTCACCTACTCCCTCCTCACCTACACCTCCTCACCTACCCTCCTCACCTACTCCCTCCTCACCTACCCCTCCTCACCTACTCCTCCTCACCTACTCCCTCCTCACCTACTCCCTCCTCACCTACACCTCCTCACCTACTCCCTCCTCACCTACACCTCCTCACCTACACCTCCTCACCTACTCCCTCCTTACCTACACCTCCTCACCTACTCCTCCTCACCTACTCCCTCCTCACCTACTCCCTCCTCACCTACTCCCTCCTCACCTACACCTCCTCGCCTACTCCTTCCTCACCTACTTCCTCCTCACCTACACCTCCTCACCTACACCTCCTCACCTACCCTCCTCACCTACTCCCTCCTTACCTACTCCTCCTCACCTACTCCCTCCTCACCTACTCCCTCCTCACCTACTCCCTCCTCACCTACACCTCCTCACCTACTCCCTCCTCACCTACACCTCCTCACCTACCCTCCTCACCTACTCCCTCCTCACCTACCCCTCCTCACCTACTCCTCCTCACCTACTCCCTCCTCACCTACTCCCTCCTCACCTACTCCCTCCTCACCTACACCTCCTCACCTACACCTCCTCACCTACTCCCTCCTCACCTACTCCCTCCTCACCTACACCTCATGGAGGGTATGGGTGAGGTGTAGGTGAGGAGGGTGGTGAGGAAGGTAGGTGAAGATGGGTGAGGATGGGTGAGTGAGGAGGGGTAGGTGAGGAGTGGGTGAGGGTAGGTGTAAGGAAGGGTAGGTGAGGAGTGTAAGTGAAGATGGTTGAGGATGGATGGGTGGGGTAGATAGGTGAGGTGTAGGTGAGGAGGGGTGGGCGAACACACATGTAGCAGTACACACATATCTACTGGTAGCAAGTGTAAGCTGTCAGACACCCTTTTAAATAGCTATGAGCATTTATTTATTTATTTTTAATTTGTAGGGTGATATATGGAAATAATACAATCATTTAAAGTATGTACAGATAGTATAAAAGTGTAAGTTGACGAGCTAAGTACTCACCGCAAGACTTCTCGTCTTTGCCATTCCAGCAGTCCACCGTTCCGTCACACTTCCAGGACAGGTTGATGCACTGTGTTGGTCTGCCAGCGGCCTGGTGCCTGCAGTCAAACTCAAACACGGAACAGCTTCGCAGAACTATCAACAGAGTGTGCAGCATGCATGTGTGTAAAAATTAAAGTTTTGTGTGGTGTGTACATTTTGTGTGATCGCGTACAGGTATACGAGCTAGCGCGAATATGTAAGTGTGTGACGGTGTGTGCGTGTGTGACGTGTGTGTTTACATTTGTATATGTGTGCATGTATACGTGCAATTGTTAATGATAGCAGTCAAAATAGATGTTATATCGCGCGCGCAAAAGCAACGATTTACAAAAGTTCACGTAACAAGCACGCATACTGGTGCCTTAAGCTTGGAGTGGAGGAGAAGCAAGATCAATATCGGAATAGGATGCACCTTACCGCAGTTTCGCGGCTGTTCGTCCTCTCCGTTCACGCAGTCCGCCACACCATCGCATATCAAGTACGTGGGAATCATGAACCCGTCAGAGCAACTGAACATCTGCGGCTCTGGGTGAGTAGCAGGGAGAGAAGAGGAGGAGATAAGCGTAACGCTGGCTGCAAGTGGTCCGCCAGCTAATCGTACCGGGCTTGGTGTTCCCGTGGACGGACGAGACAACGATCGCCAGCACGAGCCAACGTGAGAAAATGGCCATTGAGAGGAATAGCGCTCTCACACAGCCCTGCGTATATTAATCATATAAGCATCGCACCTAAGTGGTTTTATTCTCATTGTAGGCGGCGCTTTAAAAACCGCAATAGTCTGGGGACTCGTGCTGCGTCTGAGCACCAACAATCGACGTAAAATTATAATACATCAGAGAAAATAGCTAACGAGGGGCTGCGGGACGTTTGTCCGTAGGCTGGTACACTTCAACATGCCTGCATGCAATAAATGCCAATGCAGATCTGATGTCATTTGCATCCTACATGCAATACATACATGTACAATAAACTTGGCATACCGCTCCAGTCCGGCTAAAAGAGGAACTCAATTTAAAAATAATAATAATCATTTCCGCTGACGTCACACACAGTCAACTAAATTCACCATAATTGCTCCATGTTTCGTTTTAAGAAGTAAATTATTGCACGTATTATTTTTGTTTTGTTTATCATTATGGTGGAACGTTTGAAGGGATTTCTATACAGTGAAACATGGCGGAAGTTGCTAATGAGACACGCGTAGTCATGTTTTTGCAGATTTAGGGGGTTCAACTTACATTGTAATTCCGATAACGTGCGACTACAGTGTTCTACAATACACTGATGTATCTCATATACACATGTATAACTGGCGAAGGTACTTCATTTTGGAATATAGTTAGGCATTCATTTACCATTCATTCTGTACTTGCTGTGTTTCTTCGTGGCTTTTCTAAAAGCACTTACATGTACTTTAGTCGAACATAGTGAATTGATTTCTGACGTCAGCGGTAAAAGGCGCTAGTATACTGTATATGTAATTAACGTTATATATTTATTTATTTATTTACTTTTGATGCAGCTCAGTGATGCTGAGCATTGCACGATGCGCTTGTTTCAAATCATGTCTGGTTTGGCATTTATAGCAGACGTGCGGTCGATATTCTGCAACCGCGCGCAAAGTGCTTTAAAATAACCATTTAAATAGTCAGGGGTCTGACACCAACGTTAACTCTGCCTAGAATTTCGTCGGCATACATGTGCATGTATATGTGCGGGTGAAGTAAGGAAACAGGGGATTACGGAAATTATCCATTGTAATGATTGTATTACATGTACTTAGCAAGTAGATTTGAGAAATTAAACCTCGCCAAATCAGGAATTTCGTTGTTTTACTATCCCAAATCACTGTATTGAATTTCGCCAAGGGAATTAGGGTTTAGAAAAGGATGGGCTATGGTTATAGGTGTTATTAGTATTCCATGACCCACACTGTCCCACAGAACCAAATGGAAACATCAATAACCAACTGTAAAATCTGCATTACTAGGAGTATCAGCAGGTGTACCAGCTCTAAAAAAGTGTCACAGCTTTGGGACACAAGGCTGACCTTGGATGTTCTCGGTGTACCAGAGCTGAAAGAGAACATGACACAACTGGTGCAAGTGGTATATAAAATAAGTTATTTAAAGATGGCTCCAAACAGAATTAGAGTATTAGCACAAGCTGAAGAATATCAAAAGGCATCTTCAAAGGTACATGCTAAAAGTATTCAAAAGAAGAATAGTGTCCGATATATAGTGAGCCTGAGCCAGTTGCTCAGAGCAAGTAACCATATTTTGATATACATGTAGTTGGTATGATGATCCACTATTGGGAATGGATTAAGCCGATCATATCAACTTTAACAGTAAATCAGTTATCAGAGTTTCATACTCACACTTTAAGGCTGCTGGAAGGAAGGGCTTACAATAGTCTATATGGTTTATTGTATGAAATTGTTGAACTTATAGTAAAGCCTCTCATAACCAGAGATGGAATAGCTACTTTGTACAGTTTGCTTAATGAGCACCATAATTTTTTTGCCAAAGTGTATGATACATGGAAGGTGACAATTATCACATGGCATTGCATATAGCAGACGTCAGTAGTTATGGGCCACCTCATGTCTGTATAATAGCTGGTGCTTTGTTGATGAAAGAATGAATGGCATTATAGACCTAACAGGCACTCCAAATAGTAATAGAAACATTGAACCACAAATACTTAGGAATATTCTACAACAGTTCAATGATTTACCGATACCATCGAGCATTGACATCTGCATGTCTAAGGCTTTAAAGAATATAGTTGCTGTGTAACCTTGATAGCTACAGGGTACTAGCATTACTCATGTAACCAGAAGGGCAAGATTTCAACATGCTATTGATCAGGGTGATGTACAGGATTGGCCTATATGGATGCAACACCCTAGCAAGTCAGTGCAATGTAAAGGTAGAGGAATACTTTTATCAGCAGATTGTAGAATTCTGTAACAGCACATCATGTATATATGACGGTGACATATACGTCAAGCATCAAGATTAAAGAAATGTTTTGTTATGATGGTTAATCTATACTTTGGGATTTTTTTTCTTCAAAATGTATATTAAGCCGGCTAGAAGATGTCTAAGACATTGACCCACAGGAGACCTTTAATTTGTTGCATCTTTGCCCCCCCCCCCCCCCCCCCCCAAGTGTTGCTGCAGATTCTATGAAGGTACTGTACTTGGATGTAAGGAGCTGCTTCTCAAAAGGCTTATCTGTAGATCTCTCTGAGGCTGCTGCCTGGCGCCAGTCTTAGTTGAGCCTAAGATAGTTCAAAATTCGAGTGCTGCCTTTATATTGCACCGTTTTGTCCATCTCACTTTGCCACTGCAGATAACCATCATCTGATTCGTGCAGTTAATACGTATACAACAGCTTAGTCTCTACTTCAGATGCCATCTCTCCAGAGATCTCTCTCACACAAGCTGGATAGTTTGTCCTATAGTAGTCTGTATGAATCAGCTTCTCCAGTAAACAAAGCTCACCTCCTCCTCTCTGCCTCTGCTTCCTTGGCCACTTCATGGGTTTCAGTCCTTCCTTCAGGTGAGCCTGCCCTGCATTTTGATCCTAGCGAATTCTGCACAGCTATTTCATGGTGGCTTGGTTTAGAAACTACAAGAGCTTCCTGCTGTCTACTGTGTCCTGTGTCTATAGGAGTGCATGGTGCCATAACGGTATATGGGGTGAACTGAATAGTTATGTTATCAGTGTATCAAGGTGCCAAAGGCAGCATGCGAGAGATCTGAGTCACTGGTACGAGTCAATCCAGCAAGTGTTGAGCTACACGTATGTGCTTCTACTTCTGTAGTTCACCATGCTTGCATACAGTGTGCCATGCACGTTCCAACGCACATTGTGGCACATTGGTGTTCTTCGTTGCCTTAATTAAAGGATTGTTACTGGAGGCTACCTCAGCACTGCATCTGACAATGCTGTTTGTAGAAGACACCAGAGCCTAGCTATGGCTGGTCACCTCACATTAGGTCAGATAGTGGAGGGCAGAGCACTGAGGTGGCAAGATGCATAACCAGCACCAGAGGACACAGTCATCTATCTCATTCAAGCGTTCACAAACAAAGGATAGGAGGAGTGTGGAGGTACACATTTTGATGCATTTGTCTACAGTCACCTATACTACTCTCTGCTCTATGAAATGGAAACGTGCAATCTATATTGTCCCCCACCAATGAAACTGACCTGTTCTGCTTACACTATATATATGTATGTTGATCCCTTGTATAAATGTGCAGCTGCACAGACCTGGAAAAACTACCCCATGTGTACAGAACATGGATTGTCCACCATCCAAATGTGGATGAGGGGTTTTATTTCTTCCCACATTCAATTCCAGTTTTCCAGCCATTTTCGACCAGTTAAGCCATGATCAATTGCAGATCCTTGCAGCATAATCCTTTGAAGCACATAACTACCATGATTCTGACCTTTACTTGGCTGTGAAGGAAGTTGAACTGATGATTGCAATTTGAGCCTTTTCAGCAACGCACTGCCCGCATGGGCAACATTGTGAACTTAATAACGTTTCTTGACTTTTTGCTGCTAATTTGTACATATAAATGCTCTGAAACTGTTTCATGTTAAGACCAAAGCAAGTTAAATTAATCAAAGGTACTTTTAAAAAGGTGTGCAACATATGCTGTGAAAAACAAAATAGTTTCATTTCAACATGTCATTTGTAATTGATTCTGACCTTTACGTGTACCTTGATTTCGAGAATTTTTTAGGGCTACAGGTCGCTTGGTAAAATAATGGGCAACTGCAATTATATCATAGCTACAGTGCTCCTGCTGGTTAATGTACATACCGAAGTGCAACACAAAGTAATTACATGTACTCTGCAATTGTTGTTAACTTACTCTAGCATACCCGAGTAGCAGCTTACAGATATGCTAATATAATAATAATAATGTTCACATATATGGTCTGGTACCCAGACTACGGCTGTCCCATTCCATTCAAAATGTGGCCAATTCCATGCACTATGAATGTTAAGTACCTAGCAATGGCAGCTCATTAATTGCACGGAGAACGTGATGTTTGGGCTGTGACGCCAAGCCGATTAAATTTCGTCCAAGACGACCATAGTAAATGCTAGCTGAGGGCTTTTGACACGTACGTACGTCGATAAGGGTCTCTGGATTTCTCTGTTCCAGTCATGGTGTGGTATTAACTACGAATTGCTCAGTCTTATAATTTTTGTTCAAAAAAGTAAAAAAATAACTTGATAAATAACGACGATAGCACTGGCTTTTATTTTCTGACATCTGTAAGCTGCTACTCGGTTCTGGTGGTACCCATTTTGACCCTTGAATATACCATCATTTACCTATTATTCAATTGCGTTGTGCTCAGTTTATAATTATGGTCTATACATGCGCAATTTTTTTTCTTTTCTTTTCCCATGCAGGGGGAGTGGAACATGATTGACGATATATTCATGCAGGTAGGGACAGCGTGATGTAGCTGAACGAAACCATGCGAGACAGTACATAAAGCACACACACACATAAATAGAACACACCAATTCCTCAAATGGGTCAATGCCCAGGTAGCGAACATTTTCAGTGTCTTTGTGTTCGTAGCATCCTCACGTGACTTTGTGCCTTCTTGCGCCGCTTGTCTTTGCGTGTCTTTGCGGTAAAAAGACGCGCCCGTCTAGACTACATCACAATAAATCACGTTTTTCTCCCCACTAAAAGAACATAGGCCTATATGGCAGTTCGCAGGAACGATATTGCAGAAGAGTTAAACTGTCCTGTTTGCCAGGACGAATTTGATGACCCTAGAATTTTGCCATGTGGCCATTGTTACTGTCGAACGTGCGTTGTTCAGCTCTCAAACACTGCTGGTCCGGATCCGGCCGTTTCCCTGTCCTGAATGTCGCAACAAAAGTCAAAAATGTGTTGCCTTCCAATAATGCGAGCCTATTGCCAAGATCACTATTCGCGGTTCGAATGAAAGAAAGGTTACAAAGGCAAAGCGAAAAGCTGTGTTCAAAGCACGATGAACAGATGAAACTGTATTGCAGTGATTGCAAACTTAGAGTTCGTATAAACTGCGCCTTAACGGATCATAGTGAACACAGTTATCAGCTTGTGGACGTTGCCACCCAGAGCTTCGCCAAAACGGTAAACGACAAGAGAGCCGCTCTAGGAAAACAAAAAGACACTCTGCTTCGTGCACGTGAGGCCAACACATGCGCAAAAGCTGAGGTCTGCGAGCAGGAGATACGTATTGTTGAGAAGATTAATAGTTCATTTGATAACCTGTTGAAGATACTTCAGCGACGAAAGGACGAGCTTTTGACAGAAGCAAGTGCGTGCATTAATGACAAGAAGACTGCTCTAGATAGTAAGGAGAGGGCTTTTAGCGAAACCATAACGCAACTGAATTGCATAGATAAAACCGCAGAAGATATCTTGATTAATACGGAAACGTTATTGGAACGCCATGAAGAAGTGGAAAACAATATAGACCAAAAGGTTGAGGAGTGCTCTAAATTGAGTCTTCACCCAGCTGCTGAAGCACCCAGTATGAGTGCACAAGTGAACTGTGCTAATGAACTGGCTGCCCTTGCCAATTCACAGTGCAGGATCATTTATGACACGTCTGAGTTCAAAGTTACAGTAAATGGTATTCAACCAACAATTAATGTCATGTGCCCCACTATGGTCACCTTGAATACCTCTAGGAGCACACAAGGCACTCATGGTGAAACTGAGGTGAGTGTTAGGTTTCAACATGTCATGACTCAGAGAAAATGTGATGTTTATGAGAAGGGTTCTGGAGTATATGAGTTCTCTTACTGTGCTGTGACACGTGGTCAACACATACTAAGTGTAGAAGAGCATGGGAAACCTATACTTGGTAGTCCATTCCCTGTACTGGTAACCCTTCCACCTAATAAGTTGGGCAATATAATAAGAGTCATTGAGCCTCTCTGCCACCCTTCATCAATGGTCATTAGTTCTAATAACCTCATTGTCTGCGAAGCAGGAAGTTGTCCTAGGCTTGTTGTAATGGACAGGTTTGGACAAAATGCATTTTATATAAAGAGCGAGGACATTATACGTCCAAATGGCATTGCAGTTGATCAAGATGGTATGATCTATGTTACAGATGCTTCTTCACATGCACTGTTAAAATTTGATAAATTTGGTACTCTTTTGCACAAAACAGGTTTCAACGAGAATCAATCTGGCCAATTTAATTGTCCTATTGAAGTTGCAGTAGTGAATGATGAGCTCGTTTACGTAGTTGATGGGCTTAATCACAGAATTCAGGTATTTGATAAAAATCTAAAGTATTGTCGAAAGTTTGGAAGTTATGGATCTAAACTAGGAGAGCTCGATCATCCATCAGACTTAGCTTATTCTAACAAAAGTGGAGTATTATTTATCTGTGACTCAAATAATCATCGTATCCAAGTATTTAAGCTCGATGGAAAGCCACTTCTACAGTTTAGTGACGCTGGCCATAAGATATTATCTTCTGAAAAAAAGTCATTTTTTCCATTTAGAAGGCCTGTTGTACAAGTTGAGATGGAAGAGTTAAAACAGCCATGGAATATCAGTCTTGATAAAACTGAGACATTTCTCTTAGTTGCAGACAATGAGTTGGGGCCCATTTTAGTATTCACCACACAGGGAACATACGTTAGCTCTTTCAGCTCCAAGGGAAGTGGAAGAGACCAGCTTCAAAGTGTAACACGTATAGCTGTGGACAGTGATGGATACATATATGCTTGTGACAGTAGAAATAACAAGATTATTGTATATTAAAATGAAGTTTATATGATTTTTTAATGAAGAAAATCCTATATACATAATGGTTATTATATCATGCATTTTTGTGCCAGGTGAATTTCCATGATCAGCACAGCATGAGCGAATTTATATATCAACATGGTAACCCAATGGATGTTAACACAGTTTACCTAAAGAGACCTATTGTAGGCATGAGGGGATTTAGAGATTATGTTGGTAGAGATGGGGGACGGGGATTTGATTTCTGGTGTTTCCAATATCATATATGAAGTGCTCTCATTGGCTCATCATGAAATCATTTACATTGTTATTTATCTCGCTCATGCTTTGTATCATAAATGAAGGGCACACCAATGATCACAATAGGAATAACTGCAGAAAAGGCATTGGTGCATTAATATTGTTTTAGGTAGGCACAAGTGGATTTGCAGTCTCAGAGAACAGTGTGGGATGCATGTAAAATGTAAAATGAAGCTTACTTGGTAATATATTAACATCAGGAAAGGCCGAACAGTGATTGGTTTTCAATCCTCAGTTTCCTCAACTTGATATAAGATTCTATATAAGATGGCTATGGCAGGCATTTCATACAAAATAGGCGTATAAAAATATTAGTACTTCGGGATCTACCACGGAAGAGTGTTTAATAGTGCTTATTTTAATCCTTCACCAACTCTTACATAATTAAGAACACTGTAGACTACTCATGCGTACTCTCAAACTATTTACCTCAGCAAGCTCCAAACTCCTCTTCTCCATTATTGGACAGAAGCATGAGTGTTTATTTTCTGATCGAAAATTTTTTTTATGTCAAGTGGATTTGCATGTAGTCTAACAACTGTTTTGAACTCAACTGAATAACTATTGCGCAAGGGTATTAATGTTTATCCAATCAAAATTATTAGCTCCCAGAGCATCCACAAACGTAATTTTTTGCCAGAGACCAGGTTATGGTTACCAATTATTTACACGTTTATACTGTTTACAGTGTAACTGAATATTATGGAGCTGTATTTAGACCAATATGGTTTCATCAACCCCACATACACATGTGCTATGAAATGAATTGCATGGTTCCAAACTTGAAAATAAATGATTGCTTTAAAGGGCTTTACATTTGTGTTACAATAATCCCCTGCAGTGAAGAGGTTTTTGTAATGCTGATCTTGATTATCAATGTTTTGGGACCAGATGTTTAAGTTGTACATGTTGACTAGAATGGTCCACTGCCTAAAAGTCTTATGAGTTATGCAGGAAATCACCACCATGAGCTGAGCGAGGTACATGAAGTCATGAACCCTGTTGAAAACTTGCTATTTTGGCACAGATTCCACACTAAACTAGCAGCAATGAGTTTAACTACAGCACATGTAACCCAAGTTGCCTAACTTTGTGAAAATGATTATGATGAATAAAATTCATCTGCATGCTATTGACATACATGTATTACACCACGTTAGCATTAAATACATTTAAAAAAACATATGTAGACAACACATACATGCATCAATTGCTTCAGTTCAAACTCAACCCCAGGGCCTTGCTTAAGAAGGTGTACTGCTCGGCAACCTGCAACATCAAAGGCTGAGTTACAGCTCCAGTGTAAGGGAAGAGATCATTACAATACAGCCACAGTTGTGCCCACCTCATCTGCAGCATCATGTGAACCATTTTGGTCCACTAAGAAAAGAAAAAAAGTTCCACTGGGCAATGGTTGCATTTCTCCTGCACGGACTATAGACAGCCACTTCCACCACCAGCCAGCATGGTCCCCAGACCACTTCCTGTGCCCTGCAACACACTGCTGTAGACGTGCAACATATTGTACCACTCCATTAAAGGGTATCATAGGGTCTTTTTGAGAGGCTGTCACAAGCATTGAAGAAAAGATACATGGGCAAGTGTTGACAAGCATACAAAAATGATGCTTCAATTTTCACCTGTCCTGGTTTCAGGTTATAGTATGGGCACAGAGATTGTACCTGTTTAAGATCAGCTTCACTTCTTCTAAAATGCTAAGCAATGGCACAGGAAGTGCACAAGGATTAGGTAAAACACTTCCCTGTCCAAGAGCCCCATCCTGAACCATGCATTTCAAAATATGATATGTGCACTCACTATCCTTGTATATTTAATGAAAACACTAATGAAGTACAAAAGATCTACCATACTAACATTAGACTAATATTGCTGTCAGTCATACTTACAAAGGGTAACCAAACTCCTCTAGATCTTTTACACCAAGGAATGAAGACATGTCACTCAAGGCACCAGTAGCATTGACAAATGGAACCTGTGGAAGGAAGTTGGTATACAATAAAGGACTGGGGACTTAGTATAATACAGGACTGGGGACATAAGGGACTGGGGACTTAGTACAATAAAGGACTGGGGACTTTATAATACAGGACTGGGACTTGGTACACAATAAAGGACTGTGGACTTAGTACAATAAAGGACTGGGGACTTGGTGCACAATAAAGGACTGGGGACTTAGTACAATAAAGGACTGGGGACTTGATACACAATAAAGGACTGGGGACTTAGTACAATAAAGAACTGAGAACTTGGTACACAATAAACGACTGGGGACTTAGTACAATAAAGGACTGGGGACTTGGTACAATAAAGGATCGGGGACTGGGTACACAACTTGGCACATAACAAAGGACTGGGGACTTGGCACAATAAAAGATTAGGGGCTGGGTATACGTAAAAAGGATTGGGGACTTGGTGCAATGGACTGGGTACACAAATAGGCCTGCAGACTTGGTACACAGTAAAGGACTGGGACTTGGAGAACTGACCGGAGACTTGGTGCACAACAAAGATGGAGTACAAGTAGGCACTTACATGTACATATAATTAAAGTAGTGATCATAAACTAAGAATTGATTTTCACGAGCACTGCACTATTGCTTTCACATGACCAGTGCTGAAAATAAGGACATTGGTCAATTTCTGATATACAAGTGGGGCTTTATCTGCAGATTGACTTATCTTGGACCAGCAGTATACGGAGTATAGGGACTCAAGTTTCTGTATCTACATGTGGATCTGACTTTAACTTACTTGTGTTACAGAAATACATATAAATGCACGTCCAAACTATTGTCTACCCCAATCGATTATTCAACCAAACAAATCAAACAAAATGCTAGCCACTATAATTGTACAAGTAAATAAAAACATTCTCTATGAGAAAGTTGGTGGTAAATAGGATTTGAAGGCAATAGTGGTGTGAAACAAGGGTTGAATGATAAGGAAAAACAAAATAGTCCTACATTTAGCCGGCACACGTTGTGGAACAATACATTGTGCATGCATGTGCTAAATATAGGACTATTTTGTTTTTCCTTATCGTTCAACCCTTGTTTCCCTGCTTTTTACACCACTATTGCCTTCAAATCCTATGTACCACCAACGTTCTCATATCTTGATAAAACTGAGACATTTCTCTTAGTTGCAGACAATGAGGCAGGGCACATTTTAGTATTCACCACACAGGGAATGTATGTTAGCTCTTTCAGCTCCAAGGGCAGTGGAAGGGACCAGCTTCAAAGTGTAACACGTATAGCTGTGGACAGTGATGGATACATATATGCTTGTGACAGTACAAATAACAAGATTGTTGTATATTGAAATGAAATGTATGTGATTTTAAGCATTTATCATTTTCTATTAATTTTTATGAACCAAATCATATACACATTTGTTGTATATATCCGGCATGCATTTTTGTGCCAGGTGAATTTCCATGATCAGCACAGCACAATGAGACAATTTATATATCAAAGTGGCAACCCGATAGATGGTAACGCACTATTCCTAAAGAGATCTGATACCATGTGATATAGAGATAAAGGGGTAGGGATGGGGATAGGAAGTTGAAGTCATCTATGTGACACAAGACACGTATATGTGCACTAATGGTGAGTTTGCATATGCCATGCAATAGGTATTCAGTTGATTTCTGGTGCTTTTTTTAAAAATATCAATGTCAACCCTATAGCACGGACATAAAAAAGAAAGAGCACAAGACCAGGGCATGATTGTCACATAGAAATATACTGCCCAGCATATTTCCATATGCATAAATATAAGTTGCTAGTAAGCCTAATTACCACATTTCAATATTACAAGGTCAAGGAAATAAAAAACTTCAATTCATCAGTCCTTTCAATGTTCACACGTGAGAGATCACGCACACACACACGCACACACACACACACACAACACACACACACACACACACACACACACACACACACTCACACACACACACATGTACATGCACAAAAGACAGACTTACTTGCAGACTGAGAAAAACTATGGAATGAAAAATTATATCACAGGCTTTACATGAAGTTTTTAGGCAGAGCCTTGCGTTGCCTTTCACATGTTCCATCAAGAAAGCCTGTGAAGTAGTGTTCATAAAATCTGATGCAAGTGGGCAGCTTGCTAACCTTGCCAAAGGTGCTGGAAAAAGGAAGATTAAAGTTGTTTAGTCTTAACTGTAAGTGGAGATGGGGGTATAGAGATCTAAATGACAAAATAGACCAGCCAAACTGTGCATGAGCACAAATTTTTACTATATACATGCATGTAACTTGGCTAACTGAACTCAGTGACAAGTTAGAATATTGCTGTGATGTTCTCTTTTTATGGAGGGCAGCAAGTACATAACACTTTCCATATGGAGAAATGAGTGGTTAGCCCTAGTTATAATATTCCAGCATTTACAATTCTTGTTTGTGTCCCAGGGTTCCTGGTGTACTGTCCTTTAGTGTTGGTATGGGAGCATTTTAACTATTAAATGCTCTGGTTCCTCATGATTGGAAAGCCATCAAGGTTACCTATGTTCAAATCAATGATTACCATTAAAAATGGCAGTCATATCATGTATGGATCTGGTTTGCCTTCGGCCTCCGCCTTGTCATATGCTATAATTTAGTTGTTTTTTAAAAAAATTGGTCGGCATATAATTTTAAATTAGCTCCTGTAATTAATCACGTGAGAGGCGAGGTCATTGCAGTATCGTTCCCAGACCCTCTAACCTCTCATCCGCAGCTGCGGTTAAATAAAGGGTCTGGGAATGAGACTATGGTGTATACAACTTGCATGGCCGCATACATGTAGGGCTGTGGATTATGATGTGTACTTAATTAATAAATTTATACCCGACCGAATTATCGTACATATTAAACGTGTTTACATTGTAGATTCCATTTGAAAATAAATCGCACGGCGATTTCTGGATATGCCGGAATGATCCGGATTCGATCTGGAATCCAAAACACTTAAATTGGTGAGAATCCGGATAATCCGTACCGCCCGGCTTTTACTTTGTTGATGGATATGGACCAATTACATAATTATGGAATGACGTGGGCTTCTCCCCCCCCCCCCCCCCCCCCCCCCCCCTTCCCCAAAAATAAAAACAAAAAACTGTCTGGAGACCATTTATCAGTATGGCAGTTCGCAGGAACGATATTGCAGAAATGTTAACTTGTCCTGTTTGCCAGGACGAATTTGATGACCCTAGAATTTTGCCATGTGGCCATTGTTATTGTCGAAGGTGCATTGGTCAGCTCTCAAACACTGCTGGTCCGGATCCGTTTCCCTGTCCTGAATGTCGCAAAGTAACTGCGTTGCCTTTTAATGATGCAAGCTTATTGCCAAGAGCGCTGTTGGCGGTTCGAATGAAAGAAAAGTTGCAAAGACAAGGCGAAACGGTGTGTACAAAGCACGATGAAAAGATGAACCTGTATTGTATTGTATGCAAACTTAAAGTTTGTATCAAATGCGCATTCTCCGATCATAGTGAACACAATTATCAGCTTGTGGACGTTGTAGCCCAGAGCTTTGCCAAAACAGTGAACGACAAGAGAGCCGCTCTAGGAAAACAAAAAGACGCTCTGCTGGGTGCATGTGAGGCGAACAAACGTGCAAAAGCTGGGGTCTGCGAGCAGGAGATACGTATTGTTGAGAAGATTAATAGTTCATTTGATAAGCTGTTGCAGATACTTCAGCGACGAAGAGACGAGCTTTTGACAGAAGCAAGTGCGTGCATTAATGACAAGAAGACTGCTCTAGATAGTCAGGAGAGGGCTTTGAGCGAAACCATAACGCAACTGCATTGCATAGACAAAACCGCAGAAGATATCTCGATTAATACAGAAACATTGTTGGAAAGCCATGAAGAAGTCGAGAACAATATAGATAAGAAGGTTGAGGAGTGCTCTAAATTGAGTCTTAACCCAGCTGCTGAAGCACCCAATATGAGTGTACAAGTGAACTGCACTAATGAACTAGCTGCCCTAGCCAATTCACAGTGCAGGATCATTTATGACACGTCTGAGTTCAAAGTTACAGTAAATGGTATTCAATCAACAATTGATGTCATGTGCCCCACCACAGTCATCTTGAATACCTATAGGAGCACACAAGGCACTCATGGTGAAGCTGAGGTGAGTGTTAGGTTTCAACATGTTACGACACAACGAAAATGTCATGTTTATCAGAGAGACTCTGGAGTATATGAGTTCTCTTACTGTGGTGTGACACGTGGTCAGCACATATTGAGTGTAGAAGAGCATGGAAAACATATACTTGGTAGTCCATTCCCTGTACTGGTAACCCTTCCACCTAATAAGTTGGGCAATATAATAAGAGTCATTGAGCCTCTCTGCCACCCTTCGTCAATGGCCATTAGTTCTAATAACCTCATTGTCTGCGAAGCAGGAAGTTGTCCTAGGCTTGTTGTAATGAACAGGTTTGGACAAAATGCATTTTATATAAAGAGCAAGGACATTACATGTCCAAATGGCATTGCAGTTGATCAAGATGGTATGATGTATGTTACAGATGCTTGTTATAATACACTGTCAAAATTAGATAAACATGGTACTCTTTTGCAGAAAACTGGTTTCAAAGGGAATCAATCTGGCCAATTTAATTATCCTTGTAAAGTTGTGGTAGTGAATGACAAGTTCCTTTACATAACTGATTGCAATAATCACAGAATTCAAATATTTGATAAAAATCTCAAGTTTCGTCAAAAATTTGGAAGCTATGGATCTAAACTGGGAGAACTCAATTGTCCAACAGACTTAGCTTACTCCAATAAAAGTGAAGTATTATTTGTCTGTGATTCAAATAATCATCGTATCCAAATATTTATGCTTGATGGAAAGCCGCTTCTAGAGTTTAGTGATGGGTTATTATCTTCTGAAATAAAGTCATTTTTTTCGCTTGCTTGGACTTTTTTGAGTAAGTTAATGAAGCCATGGACTATCAGTCTTGATAAAACTGAGACATTTCTATTAGTTGCAGACAATGAGGCAGGGCACATTTTGGTATTCACCACACAGGGAATGTATGTTAGCTCTTTCAGCCCCAAGGGCAGTGGAAGGGACCAGCTTCAATTTATATCGTGTATAGCTGTGGACAGTGATGGATACGTATATGTTTGTGACGGTGGAAATAACAAGATTATAGTATATTGAAGTTTAGTGTATGTGATTTTTTAAAATCATTCCTTTTTGCTATTTTTATTCATGTACACATCAAGCATTTTTGTGATAGTTGAGTTTCCTTAATTGATCAGCACAGTGCCATGAGACAATTTATATATCAACGTGCCAACCCAATGGTCCATGGTAACACTATATTCCTAAATAGACCTGTTGTAGGTATGAGGTGATTTAGAGGTAGGAATGGGGATGGGCATTTGATTTCTGATGCTTCCGATATCAACTCACCATGAAGGTCGACCCTAGCAAAGACATAAATAGAGAATGGGCACAGGGCCGGGGCCAGATTGTCACATAGTTATTGCCATAGGCAATGGGACAGTGTCCTGCAAATCGTACAGTGTATATGTATATCTTCGTAACGGTACAACCTTTTCCTTTCAAATTTTTTACGATATTTTGGTGCTCTATTTTCCACGCCGTGAGTGCAAAGATAGTTAACCCAACGGGTTAGAATTCCACATTTCTCCACGTATGAGTATTGAAAACGTGCATGTCAAATTCGGGATGTACATAGAGGAGTCCTTTAACTATTGATTAGTTCTGTCCGTTAATTTTTGTTACGGAGATATAGTTCAGCAAACTACGTGCGCAGTTTCCTGATTTCGGTCAATTGCGTCCCGCTCATGCTCAGAGATTATATCATTGCCGCGAAATAAGCGGGAAAACGTACACATAGTTTCTTCAACTGTATCTCCGTATTAAACGGATGACGTGTAGATTAACGAACAGAAAAAATCAATAGTTAAAGTACTCCGCTATATGTCATCCCGAATTTGCCGCCCTTTCAATACTCACACGTGGAGAAATGTAGAATTCTAACCCGTTGGGCTAGCGATCTTTGCATTCACGACATGGAAAATAATTAGAGCACCAAAATCGATTTCCACATAGAGAGATTATGTGGGAACAAAATTACGAAATTAGAAACGAAACGGTTGTACTATTAGTGTTACGAAGATATGCTGTTTTGTTCAACGCACAATTTTTATAGTGATAAAAATTTTAAAGCCGGAAGGGTGATTTTTCTGGACCTGGTTGTAATTTAAGACTTATGATACTTCTCAACTATGTGTACGTTTTCCCCCTTGATTCGCACATATATACGTAATTCTGGTAGCTTACATTAACAGATAACTGGCTTCATTTCTATCTAGTTGCTTGTAGCAGTACCACATGCTTGCAACGAGAGAGTGTGCATAATAACAAAATATATGCATGTACATATATGCTGTTTTGATAGGCTGACAGCATTTTCTAAATTTTGTACCAGGCTTTGTAGTCCATGCCATGCACTTCTGAATCAGGTCTTACTTGACAAACCAGCATTACAAAGACTTTTGCTCCCATTGCATAAAAATGGGGCTGTTACAAGGTACAAGCACTTTTGATAAGATGAACATGAAGGGCATGCCAATGATGGATGTTGAAATACATTAAGGTTAACTGCAGAAGAGACATTGCTACAGTAGTTGAGGCCAGCAGCAGTGGATTTGCAACCTCCGACAAAAGTGTGGGATGCAAAATGATGTAAAATGATGTAAAATGAAGCTGATCATCATGCAGTGTTGGAGACTGCTCCTTAATATCCTATTGCATGCTTGCTGAAGATAAATGAAACTTGGTTTTGAATCCTTTTAACATTATCTATCTGGCTATGGCAGACATTAAGTATAAAAATATTCCTTCTTCAGGATTTTGCATGGAGGAGTGTTAATAGTGCTTAGTAACAACTCTTCCATAAATTGCTCTTAAACTCAATTGACCTCAGCACACTTCAAACTCATCCTCTTCTTTATTACTGGATACTGAGAAAATATAAAAATATTCCTGCTTCAGGATTTTGCATGGAGAAGCATGAGAGCATTGTCAGTTTACCCCCTGATTCAGTTAGCATTCTGTCAATGCAAGTAGAACTATTTTCAACTAACACTGAAATTAACTGTTACATATAAATGCTAATTATAATTATTCAGTGTCATTTTAGCTCCCAGAACATTCAAAAAACATTTTTTTTTGGTTTGAAACCACCCCAAAAATTATTACATGTAAGATATAACCATCCTTGCCATCTATTTATTTATTGAGGGGGGTGGGGAGGAGATTATGGTTAACAACATGTTGCTAGTTTACACATTGACATGCTGTGTACAGTGTAACGGAATGTTACGGAGCTGTTTTAGGCCAATATTTTACACACAAATCAACTGACCAATAAATGCATTCTTTGCTTTCTTTGGCTTTAAAGTATTTTACGTTAGTAATGTCTTCCAGATGTTTAAGTTGTGCATGTTGACTAGAATGGTCCACTGCCTGAAGTCTCATCTATGCAAGGGAAATTTTTTCACTGTCATGAGCAATGAAAACATGCTATTGTTGCACAGATTCCACGCATTTGTGTAAAGGCAGCAATGTGTTTACTACAGTTCGTACATGTAACCAGAGTTGCTTAACTTTACGACATAGTTATGGTGAATAACTTTCATCTGCATGCCACAAAATATTATACCATGTTAGTAACACCATAACACGAAAGAATGTACAAACCATATGTAGACAACACATACACACATCAATTGCTTTAGTTCAAACTCAGCCCCAGGGCCTTGCTTAAGAGGATGCGCTGCTCGGCAACCTGCAACATCAAAGGCTGAGTGAGACCCAAGTTACAGCTCCAGTGTAGGGGAAGAGATCGTTACAATACAGCCACAGTTGTGCCCACTTCATCTGCAGCATCATGTGAACCATTTTGGTCCACTAAGAAAAACACTGTTCCCCTGGGCAATGGCTGCATTCCTCCTGCACGGACGATAGACAGCCACTCCCACCACCAAGCAGCATGGTCCCCAGACCACTTCCTGTGCCCTGCAACACACTGCTGTAGACGTGCAACATACTGTTCCACTCCATTAAAGGGTATCATACGGTCCCTTTGAGAGGCTGCTTCAAGCACTGAGGGGTAATCCTGAGTTAAAGAAAAGATGCATGTGCACTGCTGATAAGCATACAAAAATGATGGTTCAATTTTCACCTGTCGTGGTTTCAGGTTATAGTATGGGCACAGAGATTGTACCTGTTTAAGATCAGCTTCACTTCTTCTAAAATGCCAAGCAATGGCACAGGAAAGTGCACAAGGATTAGGTACAGTAAACTGATGACCACACCCACACTACCCTGTCCAGGAACTAGGGTGTGTAACCGATTTTTAGGTTTTGTAGATTAATCGATTATTCACGACTACCTATTCAGTTGACTATGTGATTTCAGAATATCTATTAAATAGTCGAACTAAATAACCGATTCTGTTTTTCTCAGTCACCATTTTTTCCCGCCTGTCTGACAAAGGCTTACTAGCGAGTTAACTTGTTGATGTAATCAACACTTAGCCTGGGGAGACGGCTGAAGGTAACCATCAGTCTAATCATCACTGCCCTCCCTCAAAATATGCGTGGCAATTTGAATGACATTCAGCCATGACATTCTGAATATCGTACATGTCTTGATTGTGTTCCACCATGAGGTTTCTAGCTGGCTCAGCTCGTACATGTAGTTAAGTTTGTGTCAAATTATAACTATAGGGCACATGTTGTTTTAATAATTTAAAGTTGGCTATGTAAGCAGCTGATAAGGAATAAAACAGTACATGTATAGCCGGACTTAAGGAATTATGCCAATATTTCAAAAATCAGAAAAACCTGGAAAAAACTGGAAAAACCTGGAAAAAACTGGAAAAACCTATAGGTAATCGTTGGTAAATTAATAGTGCATTAATCGCCAAAATCGATTTTATGTTTCTAGTAACTGATTTGCAAGTTACTATAAACCTGATAAATTGATTAGACTTTTTATCACACATGTAGTCGAAATAATCGATTTTGATTTATCTAATAGGTTACACACCCTACCAGGAACCCCATCCTGATCCATGCATTTCAAAATATGATATGTGCACTCACTATCCTTCTATATTTAACACTACATGTACCACAAAAAAACCTACCATACTTACATTAGATGTATGCAATATTGCTGCCAGCCACACTTACAAAGGGTAACCAAACTCCTCTTGATCTTTTACACCAAGATATGAAGACACATCACTCAAGGCACCAGTAGCATTGACAAATGGAAGCTGTGGAAGGAAGTTGGTATACAATAAAGGACTGGGGACTTGGTATAATAAAGGACTGGGAACTGGGTACACAAAAAGGACTGGAGACCTGGTGCACAATACATGACTGGGTACACTGGAGTACAAGTAGGCACTCAGATGTACATGTACTTGTAATTAAAGTGGTGATCATGAACAAAACTTTAATTTTCATGAGCATTGCATGAACTATTGCTTTCACATGACCAGTGCTGAAAACAACGGGCGGACATTGATAATTTCTGCTATTTAAGTGGGGCTTTATCTCCAGATTGATTGATTAATACGTACATGACTATTATCCACTCAAATCGATTATTCAAACAAACAAATCAAACAAATGCTAGCCACTATAATTTTAATGAACATTGAGTTTTAATAACTCACCATTGTTCAGTAGCGAGTTATTCACATTTAAGGTCATAGGTTATAACAGTCGAAGCTGTAATGGGATAACTATTTTTAATAACTATCTTTATATTAAGTACATGTAAGAACCACAGATTAAATTAGATTTAGTAATCAAGATTTCCTCTGCAGATTCAGATTTTGTGTTATCTATAAATAGTTATTAAAATCAATTATCTCTAACCTTAATCTTGAATAACGCTGATAATAGAGGGCTTTGACTAGTTCAATATACATGTATGTGGGTTTTGATACAATTACCAGTACTTATTATAACTGCTTAAAATAAACTTAATCTAATTGGATTATTAAAAATTGCCAAAATTACATGAAATTAAGTAATTCATTTATCATGTAACTACTGTAATAACACACATAATAACCTAAAGTACGGGATACACAGGGTTACACTATCTACATTACATGCTACTTGTGGTGCCCAATACAGAGGCAGCATTGCCATGCTGTAGTGCAATGGACACTCCCTGGAGTAGGAATGAGAGGGACTGGTGGTCATGTATGACACCTGCTAATATCAGTGAGCAAACTGAGAGCATCAGGGCCAAGGGCACCTGAGGTCTCAATCGCAATTGCAATTGGGACGAAGTGGTGGGAACTGGACAGCAGAGCATATTTCTCCCTCTTTCTGGATTATATAATTTCAATTATGAATTTGTGATTTAAAAGTGTTGCGTTCTTTTGTGGACACCCAGTATAAAAACTAATAATGATACAGATTTGTCACTTGTCAAATTATGTACATGTACATGTACATGTACATGTACAAGGCTAGCAGAAGCAACAGTACACATGTACCTACTTACATGTAAGTGCAACTGACTTTAGGGTAGATCAGGTACTGCTGTAGTGCCGAGCACACACACACACACACACACACACACACACACACACACACACACACACACACACACACACACACACACACACACACACACACACACACCATACACACGCATACATGTTTACACACATGTACATGTCCACACCTTTAAGATGGCAGCCTGCACCAGCTCTGGTGAAACATTGCAGACCATTCCGACAGCCACAGCTCCCGCACTTCTCCCATACAAGGCAGTCAGTGCAGGTGTGGAGTAACCCTTATCATGGAGGTACCTTACACAAACACACAGGTCCTACACACACATTTGAAACAAGGCGGAATAAAAGGCTTCCATCAAAACAAAGTATGGCATAATCAGTAGTACCTCAACAGTACGAAGTACGGTTTGCACACACCATACACATTACCTCAACAGTTTTGTGCTTGGACTCCCTGAGGGCTGCGTAGTACCACTTACGTCCCATCTCCCCTCCCCCACGAGTGTGGCAATATGCCAGCACCCAACCTCTGTTGAGCAGGGGGACCCTCTCTGGTAGGTACGCCATGGAGATGTTCTCTCCATAGTAACCTTAATGAGCGGATGTCCAGGCAATGGCCAGAGGGAGGGGGAATTGGGAAGCAGCTGAGGTAATACTGATGTGTACATGTATGTCAGCTTCAATGTACACATAGAAAAATAAAGCATATTCATAATAGTTAGCACTCTAACACAAGAAGGCAGTAGGCAGGAGAAGCAAACAAAAAAAAGTATATAGGAGAAGGGGAAGGGCAAAATGGTGCCAGACAAATACAAAGGTAGGAGATTGAAGTTTTAAAAGATGCATGTACGTGTATAGTACATTTAAATAGTGGAATTGAAGGACAAGTGAAAATACACTATCATGGCTTCCTCAATGACTTTGAATATCTTTGATTGGAGCTCCAGTTACAGGTACACAGAGCGTTGCAAGCAACAGGTACAAATGTACAAACACATTGTTGTACACACTGACACTCAAACGCATTCCTATTCACTAACACACATATACATACACACACATGTACACACATACAAGCACACACAAGCACACACACACCAAATCACACACCAAACGCACACACACATACACACACAAACACACACACATACATAAACACACATACACAAACACACACATACACACATACATACACAAACACACATACACGCATACACAAACTCACACACATACACACATTAGCTTACTAGCACGACAAGATGGCAACGTCTCATCAGAATGATCTCTGCAGTCATTGTCACCATCACACACGTACGATGAGCTGATGCAATGTGTGTTGTTACATCTGAACTGTCCAGCAACACACGAAGCATTGGGGGTGGGGCAATGAAGGTAGCCACACCTCCATCAAAAGCATCCATACATACATCAAATTTAAGTTTCAAAGGCAGTTATAGTGCATGATTACATGCTATACTTTTAAAAAAGGATATTCTATTTAGAGGATTACATGTTTTTTTATTAAATAATTTTTTTAAAAAGGATATTCTATTTGGGGACAAGTTGTTTGAGATTTGCAGATAAGTCACCCATCATAACAGTACCTTTTATTTGCATCCTACTATATATGTGTGTGCATTGCAGCTGTTTAAGGTTACCAGGTGTCCCAGGGAGACTAGGATGTAATGTGTTTGCACATCTGGAGTGGTCTGGTGAAGCCCACTGGCCTTCACCACCTTGTTAGGTCAAATTGCAGCCCAATAACCCTCTCACCTCTCCCTGTATGACCTGTCACGGAAATTTCGGTCCGCTGAAAATTTTGGTCCCGGACCAATATTTTCAGAAAATTTTGGTCCGGTCGGACCAATTTTATCTGAAAAAAAAGGTCCGTGTCGGGAAAAAAAGGTCCGGAGATTTATTTCATACGTCCACGTGGTTGATATCAGTTTGCGAGTGATGGTGGAGATATTGAAGAAACAGTTGACGATGGTTCTGATTGTGATGAACTTGTCGAGGAGGCTTATGCCTATTTAGTGTCGAAGAAGTATCCTGAATGTGTCAGTGAGACCAAAAAGAGGGTGATACGAAGGAAAGCGGCGAAGTTGACAATATCTGTTGAAGGAGAGCTATTGTATAAGCACAAGCAGGGAAAGGTAAGTAGCGTTTGAGTAATCAATACTGCCATTATCGTTTTTGATATTTTTGGTAGTGACATGTATGTATGTATGTGTCTAATAAAGTAGCCATCTTTTACGCAGAAGGAAGTTCTGTTGCGTTACATCCAGAGTTTGGAAGAGCGCCAGAAGATCCTACTGGCATGTCACATTGATTCCACTTCTGGTCACATGGGTAAGACCAGGACACTGTACAGGATCAAGGAACGATTCATGTGGCATGACATGGTTAAAGACGTTGTTAGCTTGGTGAGCTCCTTATTTAACTGCATCAGTGGTACTCCTTAATTTTTTTATATTACAAATGAATTCAATCCTGGTTCTGTTATATTTCTGCAGCTATCAAAATGTGATGTGTGTCAATGCATGAACAGAAAGCTAACTACTGGAGTGCCTGAGCTTCATCCCATTCCAGTTAAAGCCCCCTGGTACATGGTTGGCATTGATTTCATTGGCCCTCTGAGCCCAGTTGCAAAGGACGGAAGTCGCTACATCGTCACTATCAGTGATTACTTCACAAAGTGGGTTGAGGTGGTACCTACAGTCAACAAAATGGCATCTACAATGGCAAGTTCACTGTTTAAGGTCAGCATGTGTACCAATTATTTATTTGTACATGTAGCTATTTGTACATGTAGCTGTGCATGGCTTTACTAGTTCTTTTAGTTTGATAATTTTTGTGGTACAAAGCATGCTCTTACCATGCAACTGATAGTATGTTTTGGTGAGCTCCAAATATTTATGGTCGTGTCCTTACTTTAACTACAGATCTTTATGCGAATGGGACTACCACGTGTGTTGCTTTCAGACAATGGCAGCGAGTTCTGTAATGCACTGAATGACCAACTTTCAGAGATGCTAGGAATTAAGAGGAGGCTAACTACACCTTACCACCCTCAGGTTTGTTCCATGAATGTTATTGTGTACTGTAGTATACATATAAAAATGCGTGCACACAATCTGATGTCATCCGATCTCTCTCAACTCCAACTTGTAGGCCAATGGTCTTGATGAGCGCTTCAATCAGACACTTCAAAACATGTTGGTGAAATATGTGTCTTCAAAGGAGTCACTACCTAGACACTTGTGCCTTCGCATATAACACTTCCCGACACGACTCTACTAAATACACACCATTCATGTTAACGTTTGGTCGCCTAGCAACCCTTCCAATTGATGTGGAGCTTGAGCGGCAATGCTCTGAAGATCTCTGCAAGACATATTGGGAACTTGAAGAACATCCCTATCCTGCTGTATTTTCAGAACATGCACGCATATATTGGAAGAGGCCAAAGGCAACGTCGCTGCACAGTTGAGGCAGAAAGAAGCATATGATAAAAAGCACTGCAAATCAGGCCAATTTCAGTGTGACCAGTTGGTATTGCTGAAAAACTTCTCTCGTAAAAAGGTCAAGACCGGAAAACGTACAGAAAGATTTCTTGGGCCATACACAATCATAAATGTGCTGCCAAATGGTGTATATGAGATACGCAATGAAGAAGGCAAGACTACTCTTGCTACTGGCAGCCACTTAAAAATGTACATGTCAAGTGATGCATGTTGTATGGAAGATGAAGATGAAGATCTAAGTTCTTCACAAGGAGATTGTGTAAGTAAAATTTTGGTGTGTAAATACATGCATCAGATACTTGTCAGTCTGCAGCTGATGTATGTTTACAAATACATGGGTGTATGCAACTCTCAGCCACCATGAAATATGCATTGTTTAAAGGGTACTCCTGGTACTCTGGCAAGCCCTCATTCTTCTGAAGATGATTCAGATTGTCACAATGGAGGCCAATCTAAAGGTTTGTCTTGTATATCCTTTTTCACTTTCTTAGAATATAAGACTTGGTACATTTTCAATAGACCATTCATCACCCTGTAATCGTGTCCATCAAAATGACTGTGTTGAAGTCGGTGGCATTGGCAGTGGCTGCACTGTAATGGAGAATTGTTCAGTTTCTGTTAAACGAGATACCATTCGTAAGGTAAATTACTTTGTGTATAGCAGAGGAATGTACTACCTATATAGTACAAACTGCTCATTTTGATTTGGATTGCACTCTGCATTATGTGTGTAAACTGATAATTTTCCCACAGAGAAAGTGCCCTTTCACACGCGAAATGAAAAAACAAGTAGTGGGTGGTGAATGGCTGACTGATGACCATATGTTCTATGCACAAGAGATTCTCAGAATGCAGTTCCCCACCATTGATGGATGGCAGAGCCCTCTTCTAGCTCAGAACAATGGATATTTTCCAGCCAAGATGGATACCATTCAGATTCATATAGTGTCGGATTCCCACTGGGTAACGTCAGCACGACTTGGTGGTACAGTCACTCTTTTTGACTGCCATAAGGTTGGAAGTCATATCTCTTCGACCCTAACCCATCAGTTATGCCAGGTGTACAGAACATCAATATGTGAGAGTGTGGGGAATTCATTCTTAGCTGTGAATGTTGCTACCGTCCAAAAGCAGCGTGGCAGTGATGATTGTGGGGGTTTTGCAATAGCATTTGCATTGCATGCTACCCTGGGTCACTGCCTAGAAGAAATCGAGTTTGACCAGGCAACTATGCGAGACCACCTCTTAAAGTGCTACACTACAAGAAACTTCACTCCTTTTCCTACCAAGAAAGTGAAAAGAGCCCATCATACCCTCATCATGAATATAGATGTGTCAGATGCCTGACACCTATGGGGATATGGTGCAGTGTGGTCTTTGCGAACATTGGTTTCACATCAAGTGTGTGTGTTGGCCTCCACTCTCTTCCATCAAGTGCAGAAGAATGGAATTGTTCACTCTGTACATAAATCTTGGTGTGTTATTGAACTTTACCTTTACTGAGTGAGTATTTATATACAATGAGTTGCACAACTGAACTACTACAATTAAGCAGACACACCAGGGCCAATTGCAGATCACCTACTGTGTGGCCTTGATAGAAAACGCCAAAAGGTTTTGGTTGGTCTACCATCAGAGTACATATGCATGTAGTCTTCTACAATGAGTAAGGAGTCCCAAAGCCCCTTCTAATAGGTCCTATTACATGTAATATAATAGATCGATACGAGAGCATTAGTGATTATGCATTTATATTCACCTACCACTCAATCCCGTCGATGAAGTCAAGAGACTAGTTACATACATGTATGTACTACATGTACAGCGTTTACGAAGGAGATGGTGGTGAACTTCATTATAGACTTTGTCCGGACCTAAAATTTCAGGGCGGACCGTATTTTTCGAAATTATCGGTCCGGGCGGACCAAAATTTTCAGCGAAAATTTCCGTCCGGGACCAAATTTTTCAGGACCAAAATTCCAGTGACAGACCATACATGTATAAATATGGCAGTTCGCAGGAATGATATTGCTGAAGATTTGACTTGTCCTGTTTGTCAGGACGAATTTGATGATCCTAGAATTTTGCCATGTGGCCATTGTTACTGTCTAAAGTGCGTTGTTCAGCTCTCAAACACTGCTGGTCCGGATCCATTTCCCTATCCTGAATGTCGCAAAGAAACTGTGTTGCCTTCCAATAATGCAAGCCTGTTGCCAAGAGCGCTGTTGGCTGTTTGAATGAAAGAATAGTTGCAGAGGCCAGGCGAAAAGCTGTGTTCAAAGCACGATGAACCGATGAAGCTGTATTGTAGTGATTGCAAATTTCATGTTTGTATCAACTGCGCCTTAGCCGATCATAGTGAACACAGTTATCAGCTTGTGGACGTTGTAGCCCAGAGCTTTGCCAAAACAGTAAATGACAAGAGAGCCGCTCTAGGAAAACAAAAAGACGCTCTGCTTCGTGCACGTGAGGCCAACACATGTGCAAAAGCTGACGTCTGCGAGCAGGAGATACGTATTGTTAAGAAGATTAATAGTTCATTTGATAACCTGTTGCAGATACTTCAGCGACGAAGGGACGAGCTTTTGACAGAAGCAAATGCGTGCATTAATGACAAGAAGACTGCTCTAGATAGTCAGGAGAGGGCTTTGAGCGAAACCATAACGCAACTGAATTGCATAGATAAAACCGCAGAAGTAATCTTGATTAATACGGAAACAATATTGGAACGCCATGACGAAGTGGAAAACAATATAGTCAAGAAAGTTGGGGAGTGCTCTAAAATGAGTCTTAACCCTGCTGCTAAAGCTCCCAATATGAGTGTAGAATTGAACTGCGCTAATGAACTGGCTGCCCTAGCCAAATCACAGTGCAGGATCATTTATGACACTTCAGACCTCAAAGTTACAGTAAATGGTATTCAATCAACAATTGATGTCATGTGCCCCACTTCGGTCACCTTGAATACCTCTAGGAGCACACAAGGCACTCATGGTGAAGCTGAGGTGAGTGTTAAGTTTCAACATGTCACAACTCAGGGAAAATGTGATGTTTATGAGCGAGGCTCTGGAGAATATGAGTTCTCTTACTGTGGTCAGCACATATTGAGTGTAGAAGAGCATGGAAAACCTGTACTTGGTAGTCCATTCCCTGTACTGGTAACCCTTCCACCTAATAAGTTAGGCAATATAATAAGAGTCATTGAGCCTCTCTGTCACCCTTCATCAATGGCCATTAGTTCTAACAACCTCATTATCTGCGACGCAGGAAGTTGTCCTAGGCTGGTTGTAATGGACAAGTTTGGACAAAATGCATTTTATATAAAGAGCAAGGACATTATATGTCCAAATGGCATTGCAGTTGATCAAGATGGTATGATCTATGTTACAGATGCTTCTTCACATTCACTGTTAAAATTTGATAAATGTGGTACGCTTTTGCATAAAACGGGTTCCAAAGGGAACCAATCTGGCCAATTCGATAGACCTGGTGAAGTTGTAGTAGTAAATAATGAGTTCCTTTATGTAGCTGATTGCTTTAATCACAGAATTCAAGTATTTGATAAAAATCTAAAGTTTTGTGAAAGATTTGGAAAATATGGATCTAAACTGGGAGAATTTGATTGTCCATCAGAATTAGCTTACTCCAAAAAAAGTGAAGTATTATTTATCTGTGATTCAAATAATCATCGTATCCAAGTGTTTATGCTTAATGGGAAGCCACTTCTAGAGTTTAGTGATGCTGGCAGTAGGGTATATCTCCTGAAAAAAAGTCATTTTTGTCATTTGGAAGGCCTGTTGTACAAGTTGAAATAGAAAAGTTAATACAGCCATGGGCTATCAGTCTTGATAAAACTGAGACATTTCTCTTAGTTGCAGACAATGAGTTGAGGCGCATTTTAGTATTCACCACACAGGGCACGTATGTTAGCTCTATCAGCTCCAAGGGCAGTGGAAGGGACCAGCTTCCATTAATATCGCGTGTTGCTGTCGACAGTGATGGATACATATATGTTTGTGACGTCCAAAAGAACAAGATTATTGTATATTGAAATGAAGTTTATAGACATTATTATTTGTGCTGTTTTTGTACATGTGAATGAACAAAACCTTTGTTGATCCACAGTGCAAAAAAGTGTGTTATACCCCAGTGCGTATATTGAAATACATGTATAGTCAGTCTCGTATCCTAACAACCTTTGAATTTCATTAATGTTACTCCTCTTTGGTGAGCCGCGTACTATCGTAATTTGGGGTTTTGACCTTCCATAAAACTAGTCCTTCCCCCTACCTTCCCACATATATGGGTGGTACAACACCAAACACAAAATGTTCTATCACCATAGTCCTTGAGAGTTAAGACAGCAGTCCCCATGTGCTAATTTCATACGTGACCTGATAAAGACAAGAACACAATAACATTTGACGCCAATTGAAATGGTCATACTTACCTCAAGTGATGGACTTGTTGTTTTGCCCAAGTTCTCAACCTAACCAAATGCGCACAAGAAAAATAATAATAACAAGATATAAAAACATTCTCCCTGAGAAGGTTAGCGGTATATAGGATTTGAAGGCAATGGTGGTGTAAAAAGGAAGGGAACAAGGGATTGGAGATACAAATATTTCATAAGAGTAATGCTGTTCTACAAAGTGCTAAATATTTGTATCTCCAATCCCTTGTCGCCTTCCTTTTTAAACCATCATTGCCTTCAAATCCTATATACCACTAACTTTCTCAGGGAGAATGTTTTTATATCTTGTTTCATTCATTTTTGACTACTAGTATACTGTACAACCTGTATGACAAAATCCAGCCGTTGTATTGCCATGTTTATTGCCAACAACACAATGTTTACATTTATGTTACACTGTTCTACATTGAAACTCGCGCACCAAGCTTTATGCACTGTTCGGTTCGATTCAGCAGATGCTCGCTTTTGTTCAGGATCCGCATTGGCATTGGGCTAGCTATTCCAGTAAATACCCCCTACTGATGACATAAATTTGTGTCCTGGGGGATATATGTCCAATAATTGTCCTGGGGGTCATCATAAATTCATAAATCATGTCTTGGGGGGGGGGGGGGGGGTGGGGTTGTGTTACAGTGGTTAGGTCTTGGGGGGTAGTGTGGCTACATCACTGTCCAAGGGAGTGTGTATAAATAATGTCTTGGGAGTAGTGTGGCTATATTATGTCACTGTCCTAGGGTGTGTGTATAAATCATGTCTTGGGGGGGTAAGTGTGGCTATGTCACTGTCCTAGGTGGGTGTGGAAGTTTAGTGTGGTTACCTTTCATTGCACATAATAAAAACACAACAGACATTCTTTGTCTTGATGTCTGAAAGACTTTCTTTGCCGAATGATTACGCGTCCATGTGAATTCAAATTCCAAGTCATGCCCACCATGTTTCATTACTGCACAAGTCCCCTAGTGCAGTCAAACATTAGCCACACTATTCCCCAATGCATGATTTATACACGCACCCCAGGACAGTGAAATGTGCCAGAATACATGATTTACTAGTGGGTAGAGCAGCTAAGTTGAAGGGTGTGTGTAGTATAATTACTTGTACTACTTTGGGTCCTGGTGTGTACCATGTGGGGTTTACCTAACATCTACAGTGGTGTTCACTGAAAGAGGGGAAAAATGCAATAATGCACATTTTTGATTTTATCTCATGAATGGTATATAATTGTATCATGCCAATTACATTTTTAGATTCAGCATCTACTTCTGAACAGAGTACATTTGCTTTAATTCAATTATAACTTGTAAACAAAACAATGCACCATAGTAAACAACTGCTGGTCAGGTTGGATGTTCAAGGCTGTAACTCCTCTATACTTTGTAGTTAAGCTACCAAATTTTTTTTGTATGTACCCAATACAGGTGAGTACCTATGGTGTTGTGTTGAGCTCTTAAGTCTCACTCGCTGTGGAGATCGGTAGGAAAGTATCACTTTTCAGAGGGAGGCGTGATCTTCGTATGAATTCGGACAAATTACTTTGACTTAAGAATTAAAATTGACTTTTTCTAAATGAGAGGTCTCTGGGGTATCCATATAATTTATAATAATTTTTTGGCAGCTTGCTATCGGCATTAAACAATCCATGAAATGCTAAAAATCGTAACATTGAAAGCCATTTTTCAACCGTTTTTAGGATTTCTCCGTATATGGTAGTAAACGTGTAGCACATAATTATGATATTTGCATTTGTACTTATTCTATCAAGTATTCTACACGTAGAAATGCTTTTAAAAGTTACGTACAGTGCTTACAAACGCAAATACTATGATTCTTTGCTACATTTTTACAATGATATACGGAGAAATCCTACATGACATCCACCCGTAACCGAGCTTCTCTTCCAAATACAAGTTCAAAGGGAGTGCACCCTGTGGATTCCTGTACACTAGTGCGGTAAGCTAGCATCACTAAAGGCAGATGCAAGTCCCAGTTTTGTTCATCTTATCTAGTTGCCATACTCAGTAAACTCAACAATGTATGGTTAAACCACTCAATCAGACCATCCGACTGAGGATGGTAGGGGCTAGTTCTAGTCTTACTGACTCCTAACAAACTACACACAGCTTTCAATAATGCAGATTCAAAGTTCCGACCTTGGTCGGTGTGAAGGAAGTCAGGAACACCAAACTGACTCACAAACTGGAATACAAATGCCTCTGCCACAGTAACTGCTTCCATGTTTGGTATGGCGAATGACTCCATCCACTTGGTGAAGTAGTCACCAATAGTAAGTATGTACTTACTACCTCTCACAGATTGAGATAGTGGTCCCAGAATGTCCATTGCACAAGCTGGAATGGATGGCTGGAATGTTCTGTCTGCAGTTTTGCCTTCCGTTTCCTAGCAGGGCATTAACGTGCTGCCCATAACTCACATGACTTGCACCAATTCTCCACATCCTGTCGCTGCCCAGGCCAGTAGAAACGAGAACTGATCTTATTAAGTGTCTTAGTAATGCCTAAATGGCTTCCACTTGGTGCATCATGAAGCTGTTGCAATATGGAACGAACCATATCCTGGGGAATAACAAACTGCAGGCATTTGTTATGACCTTTCCCTGGCACTTTTGGGCCTTCTGCAGATTATGCATTGTTTGTCTTCGAATGCTTATCAGAAGGATTAAGAATGTTTAATTTGTACCATTCATGATACATACCTTAATGTGTGCATGAATATCCATACTCTTGGTGTTGTGTACTGTGCTCAGCTCTTCATCTGTTATCAAAAGGTTAAGTTCAACAGGCAATCTTGGTTGGCGGCCATAGACAAGAAAAAATGATGGATGCTTTCAGTGTTGAATCTTGACACGATGCACGATAGGAGAACAATATTGAATCAAGAAACAAATCCCAATTCATCATTAACAAATTTCAATAACTGCCTTTGCAATGTTTGTTAAACTGTTCATCTAGTCCATTACTTTGAGGATGAAATGCAGTAGTCACACTGCATTTAATTCCAATTAGTGTGCAAAGTGCATCATTAACCTGTTTGAAACAGTGAAGTTAGGCACCATGAAAAAAATTTAACTCAAGTACCTCATTTATAAATTCTCTCCCTTGGTCTGATATTTTAACTTTATTACGAATGAATAAAAGTAATAAGCGTAATCCCTTTAATAATTGTTGCTACGATCTGAATGAAAATTGTAATATGAAATCAGGTTATATGTGTTCATGCATACATATTCACATAATTAAGTATGAATAAAGGCTTGATAATTGGTATGTGTGGGCACCATCTTTTTGCAATTCCAAAACAATATGTTCTGTTAAGACTTTAAGTGGATTTTCTATATAACTATGTGCTTCAAAGAATAAGGTGTGTAATAAATAGAATTGTCACAGCATTAACAGAACATATTGTGTTATAAAATAGAGCTATATGTTTATGCTCTGTACATATGAAATCTAAGCTATCTTCTAGACTGAAGCTTAAATATAATAAGAGGTACTAGCGACTTTTGTGGGGAAATAGCAACAATAATGATTAAATAACTTAGACAAGTTGATTATTATGACCAGTTGCTTGTGGTCGAGCGATTTACATTGTAGGCCACAAATTAGAAAGCCTTTCTAATTCGAAGAAAATGATACTACAATATATAAATGGTACTGGATACACAGGGATACACTATATACACTACATGCTACTTGTGGTGCCCAATACTGAGGCATTCGGAGATACATGTCGACAGAAAGATAAGTCGATCGGAAGTCGCCAAACACTGTTCCAGTGCTATAACCTATGCTACCAGCATTGACAACGGCCACTACCATCCAGCATGGTCCCCAGACCACATCCTGTACTCTGCAACATATTCAATTTGTTCCACCCCATTAATGGATATCATAGGGAGGCTGCTACAATCACTGAAGGGTAGCCCTGAGTTAAAGACAATTCCACTGTTGCATACAAATATGATGCTTCAATTTTCACCTCAGTGTCCTGGTTTCAGATTATAGTATGGACACAGAGTAAGGCGTCTTCTATAAAATGCCAAGCAATGATATGGGAAAAAGATATTCTTCCATACAAAATATGAACTTGGCGTTCAAAGAGTTAATTGTAAAAGTACAGATTATCCCGGCTGATTCTGACTCATTTCTCCGGATTCCATGCATGTTGGGTGATAATAGAGGGCCGCTCAATTAAGACTGCATGGCCATTTCATGTTATGCAGATGAGTCTATGTCCATGACATAGATTTGATGGATGCCTCCATTTGTACTTATTTTGTGCATGAGTGCAATGCGTTACGGAGGAGTATCGAGTACGCGCTATGCTACATAAACTATAATCAGGATAAGTGATTACATGCATGTAGTACAACTATATTGTAACGCTACGAAAACTGTCACCCGTTGTATCTCTCAGGTCATGTGTACATGTACTAAGTGATCACATTTTAACGGGGGAGAAACTAATGCAATTGCAACTACAATGTGCATGGCAGTCAGCATGCAATTGAGCAATTTGGTGACAATGCACCATGTACATAACTATTGCATTTTATTTTATGTTTCAATGCCATGTATAATTACATAGAGCAAAGGGCCCGAATGTGGAACGCACCCCTATTAAGGAACACTAAATCACATTAAAAATTTAATCAAAGTTATGGGTTTGCAATGATGGCTCATACGCAAATCAATGAATCTGATTGACCCACTAGTTGTTGGTTAAGTATATGACATAAAGGATAGTCTAGTGATGATGTTCAATGCTGACAAAATTCTCCACTAGCATTTGGCAAGCTAGGATTGCAGCATTGTGCTCCTTTGCAACCTTCTGATTTCATTATAGCTTTCATGCGCTCTAATGCAGCCTTTTCTTCTAAAGCTGCTTTTCTTTTTCTGCATTGCTCTTCTTTCTCGGCTATCTCTCCCCTCTTCATATCCTCAATCCATTGTGCTGAAGTCATGCACTGAGCTGAACCTTTCAAATGCTTAAATTGAGTACTAGTAGTAGGGATAGCGTTGTCCTATGAATCTAAGCTTTCTCCATCTGAATTATCAGTGGTATTTTCTGAACTGGCTTTGAGGAAAGATCCATTCAGCATGTTGCACCTGCTCATGCAGGACGTACTGCACTTGCAGCCACATAGATGGAGTGGTACTGAATTTACAATTTCAGGCGTCTTCTTCTGTTGTCATTGCTGCAGCCTTGATATCAACCTGCCTCTTCACCTCTTGTGCCACATCATCCTCAATAAAGCTTACAATGGTGATTTTATCAGAAACTGCTGCCCCTGACACACCACATGATGCCATGATTGCATCATGGGGTCCAACCATGTCTTCAGGAAGAGCATCTACCCCACATTATTAGTGGAGACAGGCCTGTCGTTTATTGGCCATAATTAGGCAACCAGAGGATAGACATTTCATTTTTTAGCAAGTAGCATCCGCCCCCTCCCCAAAGCAAACCCTATGCGGTTGAGAGTTTATATAACAACCCTCTGATGTGGTTGTTCCTTATTTGGTACCTTTCCCATACATTGAGGTATGTTTGCCGAAAAGTGAGTTTTCAGTACCAGGATTCAAGAAACATGGTTAGCATAGTTGTAATCTACGTTAAATTCTCTATCCAACAGTGTTTGAATTATCTCTCTAGCCTGCATAGTTTGTCTGCATCAGTGAAGAGAAGTTGGTTGTTCCTTAATAGGTCACGGCTGTTTCGAGCTGGACAATTAGTTTGATAATTAGAGCGTTACGGTATATGATTTACAAATGATGGCGGATAGCCTCATTATCGCTATGCAATGTTTAACAGCATGGCTTGCTTGAAGCTTACACCTGGTGCTATTATACGCTGATGCATTAGTACCAGCAATCATTTCTCTATAACACACACATGTGAACTATTAATACTACGCTTTCCAATAATACACTGGCCTCGTTTTCATAAGCATACGCCGTTACGTCATCTCGAGCATGTGTTAAAAAAGCGCGAGTTGCATCGAGCCGCCAATTTTCCCACTGTTAAATTCGACATAGAGGCAATGTTAACACTTCAGGTGAAAGGTGTATGTCATTAACTAAGTGCGGCCGGCACTTTTCGGCCTAAACAGTCTGCTTGTTTTCTATGAATAATGATGCGGAGTTGTATAGGTTGAATGGATTCCCACCACCACCAAGGTCAGTTGCACTGCAGAGGGTGCATGACTGAAGGGGAAACTAAAAAGACACCACATAACAGTGTGAGGCATATACTCAGGCCTTGCAGAAGGTGTTTGGTATGGCATTTTGAACTGAGGAGGATGCAATGGTGTACCCACAAAGCTTTTGTAGCTCCTGCAAGGATTCCCTTTAAAAGGCAGCTGTACCATGTGTGACTGCATTTCAGTGGCAAACACATACGAGTTAATCTTGCATGGTGAGATGTTTGCACCCGGACCCAATATGATGGCATTCAAATTAAAATGTATTTAAATTCATACATATATAAGGTATGAACACTTCATATCCACTCAGCAAGTGGGAAGGCCATCCAATATCATTCACACAGCTAAAGATGGTGGTGCTAGTACACTGACATCATTTACCCCCTACCCGCTGTTTTAGATCTCTGTGCCTGAACGTTCTCAACCTACCCCTGCACAGTGTGTCAGCAGAGGTACAGTGTCCCTGTTGTTATGACACAGCACAGCTGCATCATAACCCTGCTTCCACCTTGGGATTGAACATCTCGGGCAATATATTCATCCATTTTGCAGCCTGTTCCAGGGACATGTAGGAAAACCATCTCCTACTGAGGAGAGGAGATGGTAGATGTCCTGAGACGCATGTCATCAACAAGTCCTTAGAACCTGTCCAACACAAGGAAGAGCATGTGCACATGATTATCACTGACAGGATGACATCACATACAGAGAAGTCATAAGACATTCACACACACACACACACACACACACACACACACACACACACACACACACACACACACACACACACACACACACACACACACACACACACACACACACACACACACACACACACACACACACACACACACACACACACACACACACACACACACACACACACACACACACGTTATTTCCCAAAGCCACTATCCCAGTATTAATGCATTTTCTTGACGACCACAATGTTGCTTGGGTACATAAGTGGTATGTTGGATTTGGTCTCCTTGGAAAACAAGGAGCAAATCCATATACATGTCAAATTCAATGCACCGGCAGCCAAGGACATATGCATCAATACAGGAAAAGTTGCAGTATTACCAGTGTGTAATGTAGAAATATCACAAAATATCGCAGCAATACCAGTAGTAACAAAAAGACCCAAATATGTATCACCTATGCTATACATGGTATGAAAAATCACTTATAAAATGAGTCAAATCACCTATGTTTGATGACTTGTAGCGCTGTCATTTCTGCAGGCCGCACTTAGTTGTTTGGCTTTGAAGGTAGCCTCCGCTCTCCCCCATTTACCCACGTCTTGTTTTCATCCAGGAAAATTGGCGGTAGTCTAGTGTTCCGATCTTTGTGAAGGATATCTAATCGCGGTACTCTCGTGGCGAGCGCTATAGCTAACAGACGGTACAGAGTTGTGCCTTGCAATTCACACGAAGGATAGAAAAATGGTATGTGTACGCTAAAATGGCTTTTAAATGGCGGGACTACAAGTAGCTCGAAGATACAAAGTCCTTGTTGAGGTCATGTTTGATGATGTAATCGTTTCAATATTTCAGGGCGTAGGTCTTATTGTCCAACGTTGAATGGGCCTGAAACAGCCGTGAGGTTCCCTTGCTCTACATATGGAATTACGTTATTTGGTGGGAAAGGGTCTAATGACGTCACAATAAATCACGTTTCCCCCCCCCCCCCCCCCCCCCGCCCCCCCAAAATATGGCAGTTCGCAGGAACGATATTGCTGAAGAGTTAAACTGTCCTGTTTGCCAGGACGAATTTGACGACCCGAGAATTTTGCCATGTGGCCATTGTTACTGTCGAACGTGCGTTGTTCAGCTCTCAAACACTGCTGGTCCGGATCCGTTTCCCTGTCCTGAATGTCGCAAGAAAACTGCGTTGCCTTCCAATGACGCGAGCCTATTGCCAAGAGCGCTGTTGGCTGTTCGAATGAAAGAAAAGTTACAAAGGCAAGGCGAAAAGCTGTGTTCAAAGCACGATGAACCGATGAAACTGTATTGTAGTGATTGCAAACTTACAGTTTGTATCAACTGCGCCTTAGCCGATCATAGTGAACACAACTATCAGCTTGTGAACGTTGCAGCCCAGAGCCTTGCCAAAACAGTAAACAACAAGAGAGCCTCTCTAGGAAAACAAAAAGACGCACTGCTTCGTGCACGTGAGGCGAACAAACGTGCAAAAGCTGAGGTCTGCGAGCAGGAGATACGTATTGTTGAGAAGATTAATAGTTCATTTGATAACCTATTGCAGATACTTCAGCGACGAAGGGACGAGCTTTTGACAGAAGCATGTGCGTGCATTAATGCCAAGAAGACTGCTCTAGATAGTCAGGAGAGGGCTTTGAGTGAAGCCATAACGCAACTGGATTGCATAGATAAATCCGCAGAAGATATCTTGATTAATACGGAAACAATATTGGAACGCCGTGAAGAAGTGGAAAAGAATATAGACCAGCAAGTTGAGGATGTCTCTAAATTGAGTCTCAACCCAGCTGCTAAAGCTCCCAATATGAGTGTAGAAGCGAACTGCGCTAATGAACTGGCTGCCATAGCCAAATCACAGTGCAGGATCATTTATGACAGTGACACTTCAAAATTCAACGTAACAATAAATGGTATTCAATCAACAATTGATGTCATGTGCCCCACTACAGTCACCTTGAACACCTCTAGGAGCACACAAGGCACTCATGGTGAAGCTGAGGTGAGTGTTAGGTTTCAACATGTCACGACTCATGGAAAATATGATGTCTATGAAAGAGGCTCTGGAGTATTTGAGTTCTCTTACTGTGGTGTGACACGTGGTCATCACATATTGAGTGTAGAAGAGCATGGAAAGCCTGTGCTTGGTAGTCCATTCCCTGTACTGGTAACCCTTCCACCTAATAAGTTGGGCAATATAATAAGAGTCATTGAGCCTCTCTGCCACCCTACATCAATGGCCATTAGTTCCAATAACCTCATTATCTGCGAACAAGGAAGTTGTCCTAGGCTTGTTGTAATGGATAGGCTTGGACAAAATGCATTTTATATAAAGAGCAAGGACATTATAAGTCCAAATGGCATTGCAGTTGATCAAGATGGTATGATCTATGTTACAGATGCTTCTTTACATTCACTGTTAAAATTTGATAAATTAGGTACTCTTTTGCAAAAAACTGGTTCCAAAGGGAATCAATCTGGCCAATTTAATATTCCTATTGAAGTTGTAGTAGTGAATAATGAGCTCATTTATGTAGCTGATCGCGACAATCACAGAATTCAGGTATTTGATAAAAATCTAAAGTTTTGTCGAGGGTTTGGAAGCTATGGATCTAAACTAGGAGAACTCAATCGTCCAGCAGACTTAGCATACTCCAAAAAAAATGGAGTATTATTTATCTGTGACTCAAATAATCATCGTATCCAAGTATTTGGGCTTGATGGAAAGCCACTTCTAGAGTTTAGTGATGCTGGCCATCAGGTAATATCATCTGAAAAAAAGTCACTTTTTTCATTTGGAAGGTCTGTTGTACATGTTGAGGTGGAAAAATTAATGAAACCATGGAATATCAGTCTTGATAAAACTGAGACATTTCTCTTAGTTGCCGACAATGAGTTGGGGCACATTTTAGTATTCACCACACAGGGCAAGTATGTTAGCTCTTTCAGCTCCAAGGGCAGTGGAAGGGACCAGCTTCCATTTATAACGCGAATAGCTGTGGACAGTGATGGATACATATATGCTTGTGACTGTAGAAATAACAAGATTATTGTATATTGAAGTTTAGTGTATGTGATTTTAATCATTCTTTTTTGCTATTTTTATTCATGTACACATCAGGAATTTTTATGATAGTAAAATTGATCAGCACAGCGCCATGATACTATTTATATATCAACATGCCAACCCAATGGTCCATGGTAACAAAATATTCCTAAAGAGATCTGTTGTAGATATATAAGGTGATTTAGAGGTAGGGTTGGGGATGGGCATTTGATTTCTGGTGCTTCCGATATCAACTCAGTGACACCATGAAGGTCAACCCTAGCACAGCCATATAAAATAGAGAATAGGCACAGGGACGGGGCCTGATTGTCACATTTATAGAAATATCAAATAGTTATTGCCATATGCATATGGGACAGTGCCCAGCAAAATCACCCTTATGGCATTTAACACTTACAAAATTCTACATTGACCAAAACAGTATAGTGTACATATATATCTTCGTAACGGTACAACTTTTCCTTTAAATTGTTATTTTGTACACTTGTTCCCACAACATCTCTCGATGTATATTGGTGCTCTATTTTCCACGCCGCGAGTGCAAAGATAACTAACCCAACGGGTTAGAATTCCACATTTCTCCCCGTATGAGTATTGAAAACGCGTCAAGTTCGGGATATACATAGAGGAGTCCTTTACTTATTGATTTGTTCTGTTTGTTAATTTTTGTGTAACCCTTTACGGAGATACAGTTGAACAAACTACCTTATATCCCTGCAAAGAAAATCAGGTCAAAAATACACACCTGGTTCAAGAGGCTGTTATCATGTACACACTGCTAGGCCAAGGAAATAAACTACTTTCTTACCTGAAAATGTCAGTTAACTTTTAATTAGCTTGTCGCACCAATCCTACAAACTATATTCAAAGCTAAATATACGTTGGCTCCACATGAAATCATTTATACATATATGTAGGTATAGATCTCTCACTCGTGCTTTGTATAATACCTACGATTGCATGTACATTGTATATGCTTGACATTTTATTTAGCCTTTTGGACATACTTTCAGACAAAAGATGTCTCAAATCCTTAACAATATATGGTGCTACACCAATTTGTAATGGTCCTAGCTACATGTAGCATCAATCACAAGTGAGAATTTTGACTGTGAGAAGTATCATCCCTAGGTCTATTCTAGGTAGCCTACACTAGCAGATAACTGGCTTCATTTCTTTTTGCTTGTAGCAATACCACATGCTTGCAACGAGAGAGCGTGCATAATAACAAATATATACATATGCTGTTTTGATAGGCTGACAGCATTTTCTAAGTATTGTACCACATAGTCCATGCCATGCACAGTACAAGGCACAAGCACTTTTGATAAGATGAAAATAAAGGGCATACCAATGATGGATGTTGAAACACGTACAATATTGTAATTAAGGTTATATATTAGTTCTAACTGCAGACGAGACATTGCTGCAGTGGATTTGCAGCCTCCGACAAAAGTGTGGGATGCAAATGTAAAATGAAGCGTACCAGGTAATCTATTAGGCATCAGGTGGATTATCATGCAGTGTTGGAGACTGCTCCTTACAATCCTATCACATGTTTGCTGAAGATAAATGAAGCTTTGTTTTGAATCCTTTTGACTTGAATTTGCTCAACTTGATATGATACTATCTATCTGGCTATGGACATTAGAAGATTAGTATTAAAATATTACTGCTTCAGGATTTTGCAAGGAAGAGTGTTAATAGTGCTTCTTACATAAATTGCACTTAAACTCAATTGACCTCAGCACGCTTCAAACTCACCCTCTTCTTTATTACTGGATACTGAGAAATATGAGAGCATTGTCAATTTACCCCCTGTTTCAGTTAGCATTCTGTCAATGCAAGCAGAACTGTTTTCAACTTATACTGAAATTATACCTAATGTCATATTAGCTCGATCCCAGAACATTCAAATTTTTTTTTTGTTTGAAACCACCCCAAACATTATTACATGTAAGATATAACCATCCTAGCCATCTATTTGTATCGTTACTATTGTTGCTAGTTTACACATTGATATGCTGTGTCAGTACAGTGTAATGGAATGCGTTTTAGGCCAATATTTTACACACAAATCAACGTATGGACCAATAAATGCATTCTTTGCTAGTATTTTTTTTACCAGTTATTTTAATGTCAGTCTTCCAGATGTTTTAGTTGTACATGATATATGTTGACTAGAATGGTCCACTGCCTGAAGTCTCATCTATGCATGGGGAAATTTTTTCACTGTCATGAGCAATGAAAACATGCTATTGTTGCACACAGATTCCACACATTTTGTGTAAAGGCAGTAATGCGTTTAACTACAGTTCGTACATGTAACCCGAGTTGCTTAACTTTATGACATGGTTATGGTGAATAACTTTCATCTGCATGCCACGACATATTACACCACACCATAACATGAAAGAATGTACAAACCATACGTAGACAACACATACACGCATCAATTGCTTCAGTTCAAACTCAGCCCCAGGGCCTTGTTCAAGAAGGTGTACTGCTCGGCAACCTGCAACATCAAAGGCTGAGTTACAGTTCCAGTGTAAGGGAAGAGATCATTACAATACAGCCACAGTTGTGCCCACCTCATCTGCAGCATCATGTGAACCACTTTGGTCCACTAAGAAAAACACTGTTCCCCTGGGCAATGGCTGCATTTCTCCTGCACGGACTATAGACAGCCACTCCCACCACCATCCAGCATGGTCCCCAGACCGCTTCCTGTGCCCTGCAACACACTGCTGTAGACGTGCAACATACTGTTCCACTCCATTAAAGGGTATCATAGGGTCCCTTTGAGAGGCTGCTACAAGCACCGAAGGGTAGTCCTGAGTTAAAGACATGTGCACTGTTCACAAGCATACAAAAATGATGCTTCAATTTTTACCTGTCCTGGTTTCAGGTTATAGTATGGGCACAGAGATTGTACCTGTTTAAGATCAGCTTCACTTCTTCTAAAATGCCAAGCAATGGCACAGGAAAGGGGACAAGGATTAGGTACATGTAAAATTGATTAAACTAATGACCACACTTCCCTGTCCAAGAGCCCCATCCAGAACCATGCATTCCAAAATATGATATGTGCACTCACTATCCTTCTATTTTTAATGAGAACACACCACTCAAAATACCTACCATTCCTTACATGTATGCAATATTGCTGCCAGCCACACTTACAAAGGGTAACCAAATTCCTCTTGATCTTTTACACCAAGATATGAAGACATGTCACTCAAGGCACCAGTAGCATTGACAAATGGAACCTGCGGAAATGAGTTGGTATACAATAAAGGACTGGGGACTTGGTACACAAGAAAGGATTGGGGAGTGGGTACACAAAAAGGACCGGGGACTTGGTACACAAGAAAGGATTGGGGACTTGGTACAATAAAGGACCGGGGACTTGGTACACAATACAGGACTGGGTACACCGGAGTATACATGTACGTAGGCACTTACATGTACATGTACAGGTAGTGATCATAACAAAAAATAATTTTCATGAGCACTGTATGCACTATTGCTTTCTCATGACCAGTGCGGGCGGTCAATATTTACATGTAGTTCCTCTGCAGATACAGATTTTGCGTTATCCCTAACCTTAATCTTGAATAACGCTGATAATGGAGGGTTTTGACTAGTTCGATTTATGAGGGTTCTGATATAATTACATAACTGCTTACAATAAATTGGATTATTAAGAATTGCCAAAATTACAAGAAATATTAACTGAAATATTAACTGAATTTGTGATTGACGTCTTTTGAGGACACCCAGAATAAAAACTAATGTACAGATTTGTCACTTGAGAATGATGTATATGTAAAAGACTATAGCAGAAGCAACAGTACACATGTATCTGCTGAGGTACGACATGAGTGCAACTGAAAGGGTAGCTGCAGTGCTAAGCACACACACACCCAAACACACCACACACACGTACATGTGCATGCATACTGTAGCAGCCCTGAAAGTTCTGCATAATTGGAGAACCAAATAACTTTAAGGGATTCATTAATTAGCGGAGTTAGGGTGCACGTGTGAGTGTCTGTCTTTTTGGTGTTGGTATTTATTTGACGTGCTACAATACATACATACATACATGTCCACACCTTTAAGATGGCAGCCTGCACCAGCTCTGGTGAAACATTGCAGACCATTCCGACAGCCACAGCTCCCGCACTTCTCCCATACAAGGCAGTCAGTGCAGGTGTGGAGTAACCCTTATCATGGAGGTACCTTACACAAGCACACAGGTCCTACACACACATTTGAAACAAGGCGGAAAAAAAGACCGCCATCAAAACAAAGTATGGCATAAACAGTAGTACCTCGACAGTACAAAGTACGGTTTGCACACACCACACACATTACCTCAACAGTTTTGTGCTTGGACTCCCTGAGGGCTGCATAGTACCACTTTCGTCCCATCTCCCCTCCCCCACGAGTGTGGCAATATGCCAGCACCCAACCTCTGTTGAGCAGGGGGACCCTCTCTGGTTGGTACGCCATGGAGATGTTCTCTCCATAGCAACCTTAATGAGCGGATGTCCATGCAATGGCCAGAGGGAGGGGGAATTGGGAAGCAGCTGAGGTAATACTGATGTGTACATGTATGTCAGCTTCAATGTACACATGGAAAAACAATCAAGAAAAGCATATTCATAATAGTCAGCACCCTAACACAAGAAGGCAGAAGGCAGGAGAAGCAAACAAAAAAGTAGATAGGAAAAATAGAAGGGTATAATGGAGTCAGACAAATACAAAGGTAGGAGACTGAAGTTTAAAAAGATGCATGTACATGTATGGAATTGAAGAACAAGTGAAAATACAATTTCAAAGTTAACAGATAGATGGATGGGGAGATAAAAGGATGAGCAGAAGGATGACCTTGAGGTCAGCATGATGACCTCGAGATCAGCATGATGACCTTGAGGTCAGCAGGATGACCTTGAGGTCAGCAGGATGACCTTGAGGTCAGCAGGATGACCTTGAGGTCAGCATGACCTTGAGGTCAGCAGGATGACTTGAGGTCAGAAGGATGACCTTGAGGTCAGCATGATGACCTTGAGGTCAGCATGATGACCTTGAGGTCAGCATGATGACCTTGAGGTCAGCAGGATGAATGAAGGCAGTAACATACCATAGACATGTACCAGCACAGGGCTTGGGCTGCCACGTCTAACCAGATCACCTCTGTACACCAAGGTGACAGGCACGGTGGTCCCATCCTGTGGTGAGGATGGTCCACCAGATGATATCCACATATAGCAGCTAGTACAGGAACACCCACAGTACTTACATGTAGGACAGACCCACAGAAAACTACAATGACAGGTACATTGTACAAAGTGCACATGTGCCGCTTTGCTATGTAATAATAATATTCACAGTGGGCACAAGACCACAGACCTAACGTCCACGCTTCATGGAGCCCTGCGTCCTATACCCTTGAAATTGACACCACTTGTTGAGTACTTGATACAATGGCAGAACATGACTGATCACTCTGACCTCCTCACATACCTGACCCACACATCCATGACTCCACACATACATGACCCCACACATACATGACCCCACACACCACACATACCTGAGCCCACACATACCTGGCCCCACACATTCACGACCCCACACATACCTGGCTGATTACAGAGAGCCTTTCGAGCTTGACGTTAACTGGATGGTTTGCAGGCTGGCATGTAGGAAAGAGGACCCATTCGTAAGAGGAATGAAAATGTCACCACTGTACATATTGCAGGTGCTATCATCTAAATTATTGGTGCTATCAGTATTTAATGGTGCTATCATACATGTATATTGGTGCTATATATTGGTGCTAATCTATTGGAGCTATCATCTAATGGAGCTACTAGGTCCTCTAGTGGTGTACAGCTAGCTACAGAGGTCCTGGTGGTGATGTGTCAAAAAATGTACCTGGCTGATCGTGGAGATTCTTTCAACCTTCATTTCTGCACACTGACCATCATCCTTTGACGTGAAGAATAAGTTAACGGTCCAGATACGGTACCCAGCCTGCCCCCCCCTCCATACCTCATAGCTCCCTCCCCAGATATGGTATTCCAGCCCGCATTCCCCCAAATATGGTACCTCCTAGCCCCATGGTACCCCCTCACCACACAGACCAGCTAGTACTCAGGCAAACAGAACATCTCTGCAGTACCTGCAATAACAGTCCATTGTCCACCATCAAGCGAGCAGGAGGATGGACTGGGGATGAGAAGTAGAAGACTGGGTTGTTTTTATGGAAGGGCTTGAAGTGGCAGTGACAGGAGGTGAGGGGGAGGGAGAGGAGGAGAGGGGGAGGGAGAGGAGGAGAGGGGGAGGGAGAGGAGAGGGGGAGGGAGAGGAGGAGAGGGGGAGGGAGAGGAGGAGAGGAGGAGAGGGGGAGGGAGAGGAGGAGAGGGGGAGGGAGAGGAGGAGAGGGGGAGGGAGAGGAGGAGAGGGGGAGGGAGAGGAGGTGGGATCATGTTCATGTATGTATCTTACAATCATATCACACACACACACACACACACAACACACACAACACACACACACACAACACACACAACACACACACACACAACACACACACACACACACACACACAAACACACACACACACACACACACACACACAAACACACACATACACACACACACACACACACACACACACACACACACACACACACACACACACACACACACACACACACACACACAACTTACCTGGTTAGTGCGGTGAATATGGCAGGCATCCTCATTAGACTACGGACATGCAGAGGATAAAATGACATGTCATCAGACTACCAGGACAATATGGTAGATTGAAGTTGGTTTACTAACCAGGATGAGTGGGGCCTTGTCCAGTTCCCATGGATCAAGGATGAGAACAACAGGAACCAAGTTCCGCAGTCCATACAAAACCACATGCTTTTGAAACAGTTCCATGTCATGAAGTATGTACTGGGGATGAGAGGGGAGATACAAATGTACTACATTAACTTAATATTTCAATATGTCACAACCATTAATTTTGTCCATAAAAACGGTTCTTACATGTACATGTACATGTATGCACTAAAATACAGGACAGTTAAAAAGCTAGAACCTTTCATTACAGGCTCCTACAAATGACATACATACCCTCTCATTGCACCTTCCCCTGAGGCCTAAACCTCAGGGGAAGGTGAGGAGAGGGGGAGGGAGAGGAGGGGGAGGGAGAAGGGGGGGGGGAGAGGAGGGGGAGGGAGAAGAGGGGAGGGAGAGAGAGAGGGGGAGGGAGAAGAGGGAAGGGGGAGGAGGTGGAGGGAGAGGGAAATACACTACTAGACGGGAGGATACACATGTATCATAAGGAAGGTATAAAGTGTGAGAACATACCCCATTCTTTGGTTTGAAGTAGAGACACCAATCATCAGGGCAGGCTTTCCTTCCCAACATAACCTACACATGTAGACATACAGCAGACAAACACACGTACATGTAGATGTGCATGTTACATGTATGCCTATGCCAAACCTTGTACTCACGGTCCAACCCCAAGTTAGTGAATATATAAAACTGCTCGTGTGCGTGGTCCACGTAGTACTCAACTAGCTCCTCTCTTGGCCTCAAGAGACTTGGCCCCAAGGACGGTGTGGCCACATCAACCAGCCAAACCTGCATGTGTGAACATGAATGTGTGTGTGCATTGAATGAACGTGTGTGGATGTGTCATGAATTATCGGATAAACTCCCCCTTCTCTCCCTCTGGCACTACCAACACAGATGTGCCCCTTACCTCTGAGGAAGTTCTCGTGTTTGAATTTATGGTGACGTACCGCGCATCTCTGGTGAGAGCTATGTCCACAGTGGCCCTAAGGAGTGTGTAGGGGGGTGGGAGTAGTGAGAGTGGGAGTAGTGAGAGTGGGAGTGGGACTCTAGACATAATAGGTCTGGGCCTGAGGAGGTCACAAATACACGTTCATTTATATGTGCACGCAAATTAGCTGATATACATGTACATATACGTGAGCTTATTTATATATACAACATGTACATGTACATGTACATGTACATGTACACGTACATGTGGTGGTACATGTACAAACAGGTACACATAAAATAGTGCACCCACGCACGTACATGTATTTTTGACCTGAAGATGCAATAACCAGTGGATGTGGTACTACATTTTAATGTTTGTGGGGTTGATTGTATCGTATCCATTAATTCAATGGTTTTATGCTGTCACCCGTAATTGATCACTGAAGTATCTTCTTGTACCTAGCTACATGTACATCTTTGTGGAAGATGGCCAACTACACAAATTTGTAAATACTGCAATGGAATTGCACGTAAGAGGGGTAAGGATGGGGAAATCCGTGGAAAGGATGGTGGGGGGGTGGGGGGGGGGGGGGGGGGGGGGGGAATTCCTTTTACCTAGGGTTGCTCTCTTCAAACAGCAAGGCATCTTTGTGTGATGAGTCCTTGTGCTGCCATACTTGAAAAGGTCTGCCAGAGGCACTGCAGGTGGTGTACAGTGTCTGTCCATCTGTGAAAACTGTTGGGAGAAATATTATGCAGATGTTCAGAACAATACGTAATACTAGTATCACCAATATACTTACTACTAGTATCACCAATACTAAGCCAGCTCACCGTAGTTGAAAATTCCGGGGACCGATTTTAACCAAGTGGGAAGCTTGCGCTGCATGGAGAAGAGATATAAGTCACCGATACCCCATCGCAATGGTGCAGGTACCGCTGTACGTGTTTAATGTAGGAGCCGTGTAGTGGGGGCCCTCCCACCTGCCAGGCGTCGCAAGTTTCTTCCAATACCTTGCGAGCAAACAAACGCGCTCCCTTCATGAGAAGTAATCTCCTTATACCCATAGGCTATCTCTCATTTAGTACATGGTATTACCATATTACAAATATCGTTGGGTATGTCACGTGACTACAATTACGTTAGACAATTTCTTGATTAGTAAGCTCTTTCCCTTTGCCTTTGCTAGGAGGCTCTGCTGCTGAGGAGCTTCAATGGCCTTTAGAGTATTCGCCAGTGGGACAGGATCGCCTCATGACTTCGCAAGGTGCATCACTCGCGCAGTAGACGAAAACAACCGCCTCGGCAGGAACGCCATCATTGATTCGTACATGAGTAAAAAGGATGCTTAGCCTGCAGGCAGTATACAAATGGCTGGGGTGTTCTCAGTCAGAATCCAACATGCTTTTCCAATATGCCCTTCCTGTGCTAGGCTAATGGCATGATTCAGTTTTTTAAGTTGTTTTAACTGAGCTGAAGAAAGTTTGTTTCTGATTGCAGCCTGTACCTGCCATTACTAGTATCTGCCATTACAATTACATTATTTTTGACGTACAGTTTGTATTTAACAGTCATTGCTATAATTATAATTATAAATAACATTACAGAGCTAGAGAGAGATATATGCACAAGGTACAGAATACGTCAGTAATACACACAACACATCACACTACATTTTAAGATGGGAGCCATCTGGAGAGTATCGCTAGCGCTGTGGCATTCGCTCTCACCAAATGCAGATTGAGCCTACTGTACAGCTCAGACAGCACAGCTGATTTTGTTTTGCCCGATATTATGGCAAGACGGGAGGCAAGCATTTTAAACGAATCTATGTCTTCAAGCACCATACGACTCTGCAACCAGAAGTATACAACACCACCCCAAGGCATTGCATTTTGGGTCATTTTCTGTGTGTTTACGCTCTTCAGTGGACAACGTAGCTGCCCCAGCTGACAATCCCGCTACTGATACAGTTTTAGGATTTAGCAATGATTTCACTGATATATCAAACTCAAAGGCAGCTGGTTTAACAAGGGCCCAATTGGGTAGCAAAATGTCTGCGGGGCGTGAGTGGTCATGGTCAGAAGTAAGGACCTTAGGTTGCTACCCATCTCCACCTTCACACTCAAGTGGGCTCTATGGCAACTCTCCACCAACACATTGCGCAGATGGTTGTGACGGATGACCCTTTTTTTGCATGTTGTGGTATGGTGACCAAGGGGATCTAATGCACTGTTTGGGCATCATAGGGCACACTGTGAACCATTAGAGGTGTCCAAACCAAGCCACCACTTGACAGCTACCTGGAATACTGAAGGCTCAAGATGAAGGTCGAGACCTTAATTCCGAAGGGACTACAGACAGCCATGAAGCAGTATGTGGGGATGAGACAGACAACAGACGAGCCTTATCAGCAACGTTAGCAGAAGAAGCAATCAGGATGCAGGATGCTATTGAACTGATGGATATCAATCTTGCTCGAAAGTTGCTTTTGATGGACTGGAGATGAAACTAAACCATCAGTCTGAATTGCATCAGAAGGAGATACGGATGCATTCAGTGGCGTTGTGGCACACCCGCCGCTGGGGGGGCAGATATATATAAAGGCGCCCCCCCCCCCCCCCCCCCCCAAAAAAAAAAGCTTCTGCACATATATACGTGTACATGTCCATCCATCGCATTTTAATCACGAAGTGTATATATAATTTACAGCGAAATTGCCACGGTCATTTTCACGTGCAATTGAAGGAGAATGGGGGGCGTGTTAAGTACTCCTGTCCAACCAATACAACTCGAGATGAATCGATTATTGATTCTTTCGTCAGTGTTAGCATAGATATTATACGTGAGCGTTAAATAGTGATATACATAAACAAAATTGTTTATCGCCATCCGATCAATACATTCGAGGATTGTTTTGTCGAAAACTTGTGCTGCAAAGTTAAGAAGTGAGGAATCACGACTTTACTGGTCAGCAGATGAATTGATTGGTGAATAAAGATCAAAGCGACTCCGATTCATCTTCAGATGAATGGTGTAAAGGTGCAGAAGGCCTGTTAAAGAACACATAATATTGCAAATAATAGATTGAAGCAAAAGCCTAATTGCGTGGAATAATACCTTGCTGCGGGGCTGCTGAGCTCATCTGAATTACTGACATCAGGAAGGCATGCTCTGGGCTTTGTACTCTTGCTGCTAAAGGGGGTATGAAGATAATACACATAGTATAGGCTGACATCACTTACAATACTGCAGTCTCTGTTGTCTCCCGGCTTTGAGCTGATATTAGAGAATAGTATTGTGTGACAAAAAAGGTATCGCAGATGCTTACGATAGCGTATGTGCCTTGGTTTTATCGGGTTTCGTTGTGTTGGAGTTGACTTCAATTCTATGTATAGAATTGAGAGAATTCAAGATCTGCATGCATACATGCAAATGTAGCAGCTTACAACATTTCAACCGAGTGGTGTTACCTGAAGTTGAAGCAACGGTTGGTGGGGGTGTTGAATTTGTTCCGACTGTGGAATGAGATTGTAAATCAATGTTTGTAAGTACTGCCTTTCCTTACCTGCATCACTTGGGTCAACAGCCCATGCAGGAGCATTCTTTGGGGCTTCAGAAAGGGAAACCAACCCTGCCACTCTTTCTTTTTCTTTGAACCCTGAGTACTCCACAGTTTCTTTCTTAGCTGCTAGACGTCTATACAACTTCCCTATCAACCTGTTCAACCCTTTAGAATACAATACACTGATGTAATGGAACTAAGAAATTTAACAGATAATCAGTAAGCTAACAATTGGATCGCCAAGCAGGCTTGTGAGTTACTTTTACTCTCTTAAAGTCATTCTCACAATCGCTTTCATCAGTCATATATGAAGCATCTATTTCAGCCCACTTTGATCTCTCATGTGCATCCTTCAGAACAGCTTGTCGTTTAAGGTAAAGCTGCACGATTTATGATTTTCACTTGTGATAACATTATACACATGCAGAAGCATTTGAACCCACATTCTTTTGGGAGCGCCGTTTTGTGCTGTTCTTCTGATTCACTGCCACTGCCTTTTCTCGACTTTGATGCGAATCCATAAATTGACGGCGTCTGGATTCGTAGTAGCGGTACACCGCTCCTGCACAAGTGTTTGCAAGATGAATAATAATGGCAACAAAATTTTGTGTCATTACTTGTGTGAAATTCACTATATTGTTCCAATTTAGATGATTTCTTCAGCTGATCCAAAAGCCATGCTGTGACTTGTTGGTTATGGCTGCTTCTGTATCTATAACATGTAGACAAACGTCACGTGTAATGCTCATGCAGGCATCGAAGATGCATGCGTACTATACCGTTCATCATCTTTGAACTGCTGTTGATCAGTGAGGCTTGCGTAGATACATTTCACCGATGTCTATAAGGTCAACTCAAGGCGGTAGCCGTGCAGTTGTAATTTGGCAACATACATGCATAAGCATACGGAACGTCAACCCACAACTCACGCTTAGTTCAGATGGAATCCTTTTTGAAACAGATCTAGAAGTCACGAGACGAGGTGTTGTGGCCGGTGATGGTGCATTCTTTCTTTTCAATTCTGCACAACTCCTTTAATGGCATCTGCATTTGCTTGTACTGCATCAACTAGTATGTCCAGTTTGTTCTGTGAGTCGGATTTTGGCGACTGGGAGATTTGCCTTGATCTTCCATAGAATCCATGTGTCTCCATTTTACGCGGCGTTCAAACACGTGTACAAATTTCGCGCGATGCTAGTATATCCGCCGTATTTTAATTAAATTGTATGCCAGAGTATGTATGTAATCATAGATAGTATACAGTATATTATACTATCTATAATAAAGGCATGCAAGTAGCTAAGGTATTACTCGTTTCCATGCAAATTCTTCACACCATTTTTATTATTATGAACACAATACTACCAAATGGAGGTGTCATGTGTCATGTCACATGCCGCCAACGATGCAAGATGCAACCGTTTGGGCTGGGTCTGCATCCTTTAGCAGTGGAGACATATGGGTGTTGGGAAGACGAAGCCATTAAGTGTCTTGACAGACTCAAGTCTTCGGCTGCGTCGGCTCTGTACGGAAGGCTCGTTTATGTATTCTATGTAAATTAAATAATGCTGTCTTTATTATAATATTTTTATAAATCGTTCTGCTGGCAGTAATATGCAAGTATCCATGGCGGGGGTAGTTTTTATTTGAGTGCCAAATTCTGAATTTGAAAAATTGTGTCCAAATAGATTGTGAGTTTTTTTTGCCGATTGATGACTCACTTCAGACAATACACGCAGGCGGTGAAACAACTTCACATCAAGGTCCCCCCTCTTTGTTGCTTATTACGTCAAACAATTACAATGCAAATGGTACATTTGTTTTTATATCATTAGATCTAGATATAGGAAATTTTAAGGAATTAAGTTTCAGTGAACATGAAATGCTACAAGTGCAAACAAAATGGCGCACAATTACAAGCTGGGATAAACCCTATACAAAAGATGGGGCAATATGTGTAAAAATTCCACGGAATAGAGTCGGATGCATAACATTTTGAAGAATATATACTGATGCCTGCTATTTATTATCTAGACTTATCAAATAGTACACAATTGCTGAATGAAGTACTAGCTGAATTTTCTCGTATTGGTATGGAGTGTAGTTATACTTGTAATATCATTCTTTAGAAACTGTCACTAGCACGAATGTGATTCATATTAATACTGCAATCAAAGGTCTGCCATGTATCTAACTGCTGTCCTACATCGACTATTACTTCCTCTCTGGCTCTGGCTACCTTTCTTTCTCTTAATTCTTTCTCCATGTACTCCAAATTCCACTATCCCTTCACTATCTGTACTACCCATTCCCTCCGACTCCCTCCTTTCTCTCTGACATCCATCACTCAGCTCTCTTCTCAAATGAATCAACATATTGATATCACACTAAATATACATTTTACAACCATTTGTTTTACATGAAACTGATGGAGGGGATTACTACAAACACATTTTCCTTAGAATCATTGAACTGTACTTCTAAATTAGCATGAGCACAGATACCTATAATGCGTTGAACTGGAATGTAACAAGATATTGATGGTTGTTCACACACTGTGGCCGACTGGCCAAACCAGTATTGATGGCGATGAGGTTTTGCCCATTTCACCCGTGCAAATATATGCAACTTTGAATTGGTGTCAGTTGTTATGGTGTGTTCCACAAAACACTGTACTACTCCAAAAAGAATGCTACCATCTCCAGAAAGAACTTGCAACCCATCTGCTTGTTTTACTGGCCAATGGGTCGAAATAATAGAACCTTTATCGGTCCTAGCCATTATGGAATGCACAACATACCTGAAATAGATGCCCTACTGGACATATTGTAAAGAACTGACAATGGATTGAAATCAGTATAGAGATATTTATATGATTCTGCAAGTTGATCAATCATTTCAGGTTGCATATATTTTGGATAAATAGGTGGAAGAAGTTCTCCCATAGATTGTACACGTACACCAAAATCTAGTTCCTTTAACCTTGTCATTGGTGACAATGCAAGTTCTCGCTGAAGAATAAAAGAATTGTGTATGTTTGTACCCTGTAAGATTGAGCCTGTCATACATTTCTCTCTGCATCTTACTAAGATGTCATCATATTCATTTGATAGATGAAGAGCCTTGGATTGCTGGTGCAGCAAAAATTTCTTCATAAACTGCACTTCTATGTTGTGATTGTTGGTAAAATAATCACCAAGAATACCATTGTAGCGCTCAAAAGAAAAACACCAGAACCCATAAACAGGACCATAATCAAGTACAACATCTTTTAGGTGCAAATGTAAATGCATGTTTATTGTGCAATGTTGAGCACCATATAATCCTTCAAACGATTTACAAAACTGCACAAGGTATTCATCTGAAGCCACAACACTGCATTTTAAAATTGCACGTCTAACCAGAATTGAACATCCTCGAACAAAAAGAAGCCAACATTGCAAATGACTCCTAGGCAATTGGTCTTTTAGACATACAGCTGAATACACAGTTGTCCAGTTCTTCCACTGGTCCGCAGTAAAACCAGAAAAGCTTGATGCAATTTTTGATGGCAGTCTTCCAATGCATCGTGGTACATTAATTCTGGATGACATATTTGATATGTTTTTCAATTGAGTTTTTGATAGAATGTTCTGCTCCGTCCATAGATTCATCATACGCTTTGGTGTTCCAAGCAGAACATTATGCATAGGGTCTATCACATGCATTCTTACAATGTTGAAGTATGGAAGTTGGGCAAGGATGGAATATATCGCACCCCGTAATCTGATACCACCTGCTGTTTCATGGTTTTCGTTGTTGCCCTTAAGTATTGTTCTGACTGAAGTTTATAGCTATCATGAGTTCGGAGTTCCCAAGTGTCTCTATCAAACCCAGAATAATCTAGTTTATTGTCAAATACACCGGACCTAAACTCCTTAAAGCACTTGGAGCATCCGTGCACTGCACTGTGTTCATTCGTATTGTAACAAATGATTGTGATGGTTTATGCCAGATTGCAACACCTTCCCAAAATTCAAGCAAATCTTGCACAAAAGGACCTAAATACGAGTTCATTGTTTTCTTTGGCTCAGAAGGGCCAGGAATTATACCAAGTAAAATTATATTTTCCATTTTAAATCTTTCCTCCCTTGGTAGGTTAAAGATGACTAAATACAGGACACCAACTGAATAAGTAACATGTTTATATGGTTGGAACCAATCACATCCTAAACCTAAAGCAAGGTTGTTAGGAAGAGACAAGAACTCCTTTTCATCAATGTTATGAAATTCTTTCCAGATTTATCCATCGTATATGTCACTTAACAACTCAGAATCACCACCACGATTTCGCCATTGCTCACATTTTTCCAAGAAATTAGGCTGATTTATTAGCAAGCCAATAGCATCAGTGAGATGTTGATAACAATATTCCTTATTAGCTTGTAACGATGGCTTTGATTTGTTCCGTGAAACTAAACTTAGAAGGTCAGCTCCACATGGATTCCTAAAATGGGCTTTTGGATGGTTTGGATACTCAACATGCCTGCATGTAGCAGGCATTTCTTTCCCGTCAGGCTGTATCCGAATGCAGTCTTTGAAACTATATATAGAATTGCAAGCAGGACGTACCACAAAACGTTCAAACGATGGACATCTAAAGCCAATCATTTTCTGTGCTGACTTTAGCGTTTTTGGACAATCCAATAGTAAGGTCGATATGTTGGTGGTACGTGTTATTAACTGTAAGAAGCATGGCAAGAATGCCAAAATAACTGCAATAGCAGCATTTGAAATACCAAAGCTAAACTGCCACACTGTAATGAACACTATAAATACGCGTAGAGGAGATTGTGTGAACCCTAGCTCTGGTTTATCAAAACTTGGTTTTTTTTCTTGCTGCACAGCCTGGATTAAAACTTTGCTCTGTATCCTATGAAAAAAGCACCAGCTTGTTTGAACAAGGCAGAAAACAGACTTCAGAATTGTGTGCATAGATAATAATAATATTATAATATAATAATATTTATATGTTGTGCGATAATACCTATTGTAAGTAACCATTCAAAAGTTAGTCTAGACCTTAAAGTTACATGAGGATTATATGCTTCAGTAACGTCTTTTTATACAAGCGGCTTAGAGCCATTAATGCCATAGTTACTTACTTCAATTTGCAGTACTAAATGAGTATAGTACACGGTTCAGAATAAAATATTATCATTTTAATGAAAACAAAGGTAGAACTGCTTAGGCTGTTTATATATGTTTAGTAGCATGCATGTTTATAGGAACAGCTGGCTAATCTAAGTAATTAATTGGACGGTAAGGATATGGGCTTCGATCACAAATGGGACCATAGCCACGAAAAGGGACATAACGCGTTGTTGGTAAATTTCCAAACCGTGGATGCTATTGAAATCTATGCATATAATAAAAAAATTAAGGCTATTGATAAACAGACCGCGTAAGTTTTAGAGTATTACCCTATAGGTGTATCTTTTAAAAAATATCAAACTATTTTAAACACTAGCTAGTAAGGTCCTTTTTGAGGCAACTATCGTAATGTAGTATCAAAAATGAATTAATTACCTCTGCAGGTTCTGATGATTCACTGCAAGTGCTATTGCCTTCAGCTAAGGATTCTTCACTTGTGGATGAAGTTGGGGTACGTGGTGTTGTTTCTACACTTTCCTGTACGCACGATAAGTCTGTGTTAAAGATATTGAAAATTAACGTCGAGCTGCATAGCCATGCACACTCATCTTGAAAAGAGTCGACGTCTGACCG
>OX442419.1:3272712-3307296 GCA_949361645.1 Spongilla lacustris | reverse complement strand
GAACATCTTCATCAAAAAGCTGGAGAGAAGCCATAACAAGCGAAGGAGGAGTGGCACGGGCTAGATGTGCAAGCCGACAGAACCCACCACACATACACAAGAGTGTTAAAGCAACCTGAGGGTCCACTGCACCAACTTCCTCGAGTCTTTCAAGCAGGAGTCTTTCCTCTAACCTCTTCCTGGAGACAAAGGCTGAGCAAAAATCTTTCTCACCTATTGGAATTTCCCAAGATCTGAATGTTGGGATTGCAAAAGTGTTTCATGTCAGATGGGAAAGAGCTCAGATCACTTTGGCTAAAGAGCTCACATTTTGACACATTCACAAAGAGGCCAAGTGATGGACCAATACCTTTGATCAATGCCAGTGCCCTATGTACTGCAGATATGGGACCAGCCAGCACTCCAACATCATGATACCAGGCATCGAATTGAAGACGTGAACAAACCTCATCTTTATTGATAGCAGAAATTAGTAAGCTCAAGACCAGGTCAAAAAAAAAAGAGGTCCTAGTGGATCCCCTTGCTGAACTCCAGATACATACTGCAGATGACCCATTGTGTGCCATAAGTTCAATAATACGTATGGCTAACAACAACTTGACATATATTCATACTAACTCACTCATGCACAGAATTAAAGCCATCTAGAACTTAATGTTCCCAAGAAGGATGTGGAATTTTCTCTCTGGATTGCCACAGAAAGATGCTGGAGTAGGAGCTGGTAAGATTGTGAGTCTCCAGTGGTTTGATGCAGATGATGGCCAAGGTGCTTTAGAAAGGACAATGTGTGTGAGAAAAAAGAAGTACTTAACTCCAAGAGAGGAATACTTCTTCCTCTATTGGGACTCAGCCACTGCTGCTACCAAACCTGGCCCTCTTTCAGCAGTGGAGAGATGTGATGGTGCCAAGGTGTGTCTGCATGTTGCATCCTACATGTACACAAGGCGTTTCCTCTCTTTCCAGGGAACCATGTATTATAGTTGCACATGTATCATCGTGTTATTTAGTCGTATAATTCATAATTTCTTACAAGTCCTTTAATAACGCTTCAAGACAAGCTGTACTGGACCAATGCCACTCCCATTTCCCTGAGCTCCTTCCCTGAGCATCATGCATGGTGCTATGGTCATCACACAAAACTTTGGCATCCACTGGGCAGCCTGTCATTGACCTCACGACAGGTGTGCAGCAAGGTGATCCCTTCTATACTCTCTTGTTATATTATTCATCCTGTCATCATAGGAACTGAGAATACATGTGACTCCTTAGCTGTTGTTCATAAAATGGTACTTGATGATGGTGCTCCAGCTAGGTCCAAGACTACATAGATCAGGCTTTATCTATCCTGAATGATCAGGCCCCCCCCCCCCCCCCCCCCCCCCCCCCCCTTGGTCTATTTCCTAGCTTCAGCAAATGTGAACTTTGCCTGGCTTCCCATCACTATAGATTCCAACGCTTCCAATTTTGTCATTCTTGGGTCACCAATTTGAGATAAGAGCTTTTGTGAAGACCTTCTCTCGTCAGCCACCAGATTGCCCTGACTCTCTTTCGCCAGTGTGCTGCATTCTTGCTACATTTGATGATAAATGTCAGAGGTTAAGTGCACTGCCATTGATTTGTCACCTGGCTACCCAGCCTGGAAATAAGCCACACTGCATGACTGAGTTTATCCCATGGTGGTCTGGGCCTTCGATCTATTTTCCATTGCTCTGCTGCCGGCATACATCAACTCTATTCGCACCACCTTCCCCGACCACACCAATTCACCACCATACCTCTTCGAGGATATCAACTTATCAACCATTGACATCATCCACACCCATCAACACGTTTTGTCGCAGAAACATGGAGCACCCTGGCTGACCGAGCCCAACCTCTTTCCACCACATGCTAGTTCTTGGTTGCATGGTACCCCATCACCAGCCTTAGGCCTTGACTGTAGCACACAAAGCATGCAGTATGGCACCGAAGGCACATTGTTAGCAAAGCAGACTAGGGATGAGCCTGATCCAATTTTTTTATGTGACCCATTTGGTGCAATGAAGAGTGTCTGGACAGCACAATTTGACCCCAAATTCGGCGTCGGCGTCATTGGCGCTGAGCACCTTGCACCCTTAACCTAAACCCTAAAGCCCTAATCCTCTCCTGCATTCGCATTCTAGTATAGGCTTGCATTTAACACCATCCCATGGAGGCTGGGTGTTCAGTTGTGTTGTGTGCCCTTTGCCCTACCAAAGCCCTTGAGGCTCACCATGCACGCCTTAACTTGCAAGAAGGGTAGCGATGTAATTACCACCTTCTTGACTCTTTGCATCAACTTTTCAAGATAGCCTTGCATGTACAGCCCTACATGTAAGTTGGAAGCTGGTGCATGGTGGCCTTGGTCATGACCAGAGAAACCATATAGACCTGCGGACATCAATCCAATCAACAATTTGGGTACTAATGAAAAACCTGCTGCGTTCACCCTCTCTGTGTCGTCTCTGCTCAGTAAATTCTGACATTGTTTCTGAAGTGAGACATACAGCAGGTTCTGCAGCATTTGCCACAGAACAGCGCAAGATACAAGAAAATTCAGCTATTTGTGAAGAAGTGGCTGGAACCGCATACCCCTTGTTGTTGAATCCTTCGGGGCCTGGGACCACCTTCTCTTAAACACCTCAGTTCTCTAAACTAGCATCGTGCCTTTCAGTAAAGGCTAACTCCACCATATCTACCACTCTTGATAGCATCTACAGCATGCAGACTGAACTTATCCCTTGTCTGCTCAAATGCCAGAGCATTTCTTGCAAGGGCAGAGCCCTAGCCTGTGCCAAAGTATGGTGTAACAATAATTTAGCAATAAACTGGGTATGGTGTATGAGTCAACAGACTAAATAGAGAGCTCTATTTAGTTTGTTGACTCATATACACCATACCAGGTTTATTGCTAAATTATTGTTACACCATAAATGAAACATGTATCATAACAGAAAATTGCAGCTGTGACCACTAGGATACGCTAAATCTGTAGGGCATCAGGACCATACTAGTACTGTGGACTAGTCTCACTCACCCATCACAGCAAGAGTAGCCATTTTTCATACATCTAAATAGATGTAAGTCTAACTTTGTTTTGAATAAATCCGAACCATAAGTACCTATAATTTCAACACAAATTCAAACCACACTACTCCTATGTGCTACACATGCTATAGGATGTCTTTTTGAACACCAAGGGTTTCCTGGTGTCCGCCAATTTCTGAATATGACCTCCTGTGGTGTTAGACTGAAGTAAAATCATTTAGCAGCTTTACTTTATGACATTGCAGCAGAATAAAATTATAATTCATAGGGATTGCAAAATTATTGAATTACTCTAGCTGGACATACATTACATATTACATTGCTAAATATATTAGGACCATTTTTTACATTGCCATATGATTCAACTTATACCACCATTGCCTTCAAATCAGAGAATTTTTTCTTGGCAAGGTTTCATAGAGATAAGCATTAGATTTAAATACATACATACATACATGTACATACTGTACCACAGGTCAGGCCATACCAATCAGACTAATCCAGCATGACTTCTAGTCATATGGAGAAATGGCCCATACATAGGCGGTCATCATGCTTTTATTTTTAAATTGAATTTTAAACACATTTATAATTTACTATATATCGGTCTGATTGTGAATCTGTGTTTTATATAATTATTACATGAACCATTCGTGTAGTAAAATCAAGACAAAAATTTAATTTCTACCGCGCATAATTTATTCATAAACAATATGTCATATCATAATACTTTGCGTCATCTGGGATTAAGTTACAGTTATTGCGTACGTTGCAACTAGTTAACTGTTAGTTGCAGTTGAATTATTAACGATAATACACATGTGCACAATCGTAGCTTTGGAGATGTGGAGGCAGCAATAAACGGATTGCCCTGCATGATTTCAACTTCTGGAGATTCAGGTGTTTTGGTGAGTATACTGTGTGAATTTAGTATGTGCAGAACAGGCATATATTCGATGCAGTGAAGGGGGAGGAGATACTAGTAGGCCTATGGCCTTCTCCCTATACTAGTACTGTATGGACTTCTCCCTTACTGTTGGCCTTCTCCCGGACCGTTAATTGCCCGTCTCCTTATACTGTTGGTCTTCTTCCTGTAGTGTTAGACTGGTGGCCTTCTCCCTATACTGTTGGCCTGCTCCCTATACTGTTGGCCTTCTCGCTATACAGTTGGCCTTCTCCCTATACTGTTGGCCTGCTCCCTATACAGTTGGCCTTCTCCCCATATACAGTTGGCCTTCTCCCTATACTGTTGGCCCTTCTCCCTATACATTGGCCTTCTCCCTATACTGTTAGCCTTCTCCAGGGTTGCCGAAGGCCAGTCCGGCCTGCCAGGTCGGCCTGCCAGGTCGGACATTTAGCTTGGCCTGGCAGGCCGGACCGTGACCTGACAGGCCGGCAGGCCGGGATCCACCCACTTATTATAATAAATTATTAATTCATTTCGCGATGTCTATAGCTATATATGGGACAGTTTCCGAGATAACTTCCTATACAGTTTTATAACATTATAGTGTTATAACATTTGAATTGCTGTATCTGCCGAACAATAAAGGCTATCAACTTCCTATTTTCAACACTTCATACTACACCATTGCCCTATAGGGTAAAATACATGTACACTTTTGTGTCTTGCACTTGCTCAGTACCATCATTGCAACGTTAGATACCCCACCAAGTTCAAACCCAACATAACTTTCTGTAGGAGTAATCAAATCGCTTCAAATTCGGTTTGTAGGTAGAGAGGTCCTATATCTATCGATTTGTTCTGTTCGTTAATTTTTATGCCATACGTTACGGAGATATAGTTGAACAAACTATACGTGCACTTTTTCCCGCTCGATACGCGGCAATGATATAATCACCACCTCCCATACTTTGAGCGGGACGCGATTTGCCCAAATCATCGGCGCGAATCGAGCGGGAAAATGTGCACGTACGTAGTTTGTTCAGCTACATCTCCGTAATGGATGGCATAAAAATTAACAAACAGAATAAATCGAAAGATATAGGACCTCTCTACCTACAAACCGAATTTGAAGCGATTTGATTACTCCTACAGATACAGAAACTGAGTCTGAGATACATAACATGCAGTGATGCAAACAGCGCGCTTGCTATCTAAAGACTTGTAATTTACCATGCATTGTGCTTCAGCATGACACACGCCTCCAAACGTTGAGGGAGTAGGTTCCATCTCTGGCGCTGTTGAATCAGCTTAGCTCGCGAAAACACCCGCTCGGATGGAGCTGAAGATGTATGAATTTTTAATAAATTGTTTAATAATATCATAATGTTTTGTGGTTAGCCATGAATTTTTAATAAATTGTTTAATAACATCAATTTATCCGACCTGGCAGGCCGGCCTGGCAGGCCGGGGCTGTCAGGCCGGCCGGTCACAGGCCGGACCCCGGCCTGACTTTCGGCAACCCTGGCCTTCTCCCTATACTGTTGGCCTTCTCCCTATACTGTTGGCCTTCTCCCTATACTGTTGGCCTTCTCCCTATACTGTTGGCCTTCTCCCTATACTGTTGGCCTTCTCGCTATACAGTTGGCCTTCTCCCTATACTGTTGGCCTGCTCCCTATACAGTTGGCCTTCTCCCTATATACAGTTGGCCTTCTCCCTATACTGTTGGCCCTTCTCCCTATACATTGGCCTTCTCCCTATACTGTTAGCCTTCTCCCTATACTGTTGGCCTTCTCCCTATACTGTTGGCCTTCTCCCTATACTGTTGGCCTTCTCCCTATACTGTTGGCCTTCTCCCTATACTGTTGGCCTTCTCCCTATACTGTTGGCCTTCTCCCTATACTGTTGGCCTGCTCCCTATACTGTTGGCCTGCTCCCTATACTGTTGGCCTTCTTCCTATGCTGGTGGCCTTCTCTTTATAATAAGCTGCGCTTATACTGTTGGCCTTCTCCCTATACTGTTGGCCTTCTTCCTGTACTATTGGCCTTCTCCCTATACTGTTGGCCTTCTCCCTATACTGTTGGCCTGCTCCCTATATACTCTTGGCCTTCTCCCTATACTGTTGACCCTTCTCCCTATATGGTTGACCTTATCCCTATACAGTTGGCTGTCTCCCTATGCTGTTGACTTTCTCCCTATACTATTGACTTTCTACCTACATGTGTACTGTCGGCCTTATCCCTATACTATTTCCTATACAGTTGGCCTTCTCCCTATACTATTGGCTTTCTCCCTATATGAACCACTGAGCATTGTCCATTTGTGTAGCATCTCTGTCCCTTTGTTTACCATGTGTATAGCTGACCTGTGGGACACACACACCACACATGTGCATGGACACTTCCAGCAAGTCATGCACACTCAGTTACAGTGTGGACACTCAATGTAGTAGCTCTACTGATGGTGATGCACATATTCACAAGTGTCTTCATCATGTGCACACTACACACGCTGATGTAGAGCTGTGTATTGTGAGCTTCAAACATGGGCACACACACCAATGATGTCCACACATATACCTGTACACAGTGGTACTTACATGTACATCCATATACATCAGATATAAATAATAATAATTTGGACACAAACACACACATGCATGTACATGTACACACACACACACACACACACACACACACACACACACACACACACACACACACACACACACACACAGATTGCTGTACAACCACAACAAGACACAACAATCTACCAGGAGAGAGCTACCATACTACTGGAGGAGCAGAGGATCAATGAAGACCTACTACATGTAACTGCAGTATTACAAACCAAAGTATTTACTGGTCTGGCTACTTCCCCAGTCCTTTGAACACAGTGACGACAGATAACAGGTGTGTGAATGGCTGTTTGGGGGCTATTGTGATGGTGGTTACATGCACTAGAGTACGCATGGTATTTTTGGACATGCTAATTTTTGTTTGCATGCATTGGTGCTGAGAACACTTCCTCACTCCCCCAGAAGGGGGGAGGTGTCCTTTGTACACATACAATGCATCACTTGGGTGACGGCTCCATCAGAGGTCTTTGAACATGCATGTTAAAGTACTTCTGTTTAAGGGCCTGGAGAGGTACATTAACTTGTACATGTACTCTTTGTTACATGTACTATTATCTATCTTTATAGACACCATCTACTATTACATAATCCTGTACCTAGTATATGTACCCAGGACTAATTTCAAAAATGGTCTCATCTGGTGGCTACCAGATACAGGTATAAACCCTAACCCTGACTACCTACACAAAAGTTCTGGAATATTACTACATTTGCATATGAGGCTGTGCTTTAAAAGGCTACCATGCGCTATATTCATTTGAGTTGCATGCAACATGTTACCTACATGTGCGTGTGGTAACCTTAACCCTTCTATACATGTATGTAGCCAAGTCATCGTATGCCCTTCATGCAACTCTTTTGGCTGTAGGTCACTACATGTACATGCAGTGGTACTTCAAAGATAGGTAGTGATTTTAGTGGTTACCTAAGTTTTGCAAAGCAACCACATCTATTGTGTGGACAAGGAAACCACAAGCCAGCCTTAAGCTGGTTTTGGCCCCTACTGGCCTAACAAGGGATAATGGTTCTGGGGCTATGCCAAAGCTTCATACATGTAGGTTGGCCCATGCCCATTTAGTGTTTGCATTAGTTATCACAAATAGAATAACCTTATGGGCCCACTTCGTACATACATGTATGGACACACCTCCCTTGACAACTTACATGTACATGTACATGTTATATACTATACTGTTGGTCAGTTGGCCTTCTCCCTATACAGTTGGCCTTCTCCCTATACAGTGGCCTTCTCCCTATAGGTGGCCTTCTCCCTATATTGTTGGCCTTCCCTAAAGGTTTTTATTTTTAGTATGCACGGCATTACATGTAGTACCTTGCTCTCATTACTGCAACAGTAAGGCTCTCAACTGTAGTACTCCAAGCATAGCTGGCAACAAGTAGACAGGCAATAGAATAACCCTGGGGCTCACCAAAAATGTACATATATGTATGGACACAAGTAGTAGTGCTGCACATCTGTTAACATACTATGAACTTCCAAGACACAGCTATTCCCTAGGACAACCAGCAAAACCAGGCCTAGGGGTTCTATTTGCAATAAGATGCATGGCATTGTGCATGAGATTATTCACTGTATGTACAGACCCTAGACCTTTTATCAGCAGACTGGCCACACAACAAAATTTATAACATTGGGCCTTTGTTACTTTGTACAAACATCGAAATAAGATAGGATCAGCAGGTGTTTATGTACACACACACATACATGTACATACACACACACACACACACACACACACACACACACACACACACACACACACACACACACGCACACGCACACACACACACAAACACACACACACATCAGCTGAACGTGGGGGAGGAGAAGGCAGGAATAGGCAACATCTGACAGTATCACTTACGGTTTCCAGTCATGCATTTGCTACAGATGTTACGTGTACAAGAAGCACACCATTACATGCATGTACTTCCTATAACATCAGGGATTTACCGTACCTACCCCTTGGTGTACACGTGGCATGTCACTTGCTGTTCTGTCAATTAATCCAGGGTTCACAAACATGCCATTTAACCGTACATATAAAGGGAAGACTTGAGACTTCCTACAATAATACTGCAGCAATGCAAGTAGAACATCGTAACACAAACTTTCATGAATCCCTCAATTGTATTTAGTCAGTCAGACACTCAATGTTTTGGCATATACAAACTGCCACCACAACCTGTACAAAAAAAAACCAAATAATACTTTCTCTTTTCCTCCTCCCTTCAATTTCCTTACCTCCCCTTCCATCTCCCTCCCTCCTCATCCCGTCAATTTTCCTACCTCCCCCTCCCTCCCATCATTCTCGCTCCTCCTCTCTCCTTTCCTCCCCTTATCCCCATTCACCCCGCTGGCCCCAGCTCTCATCTTATAGCACAATACCATGCTTTCCAGAATGGAAGAATAGTTTATCTAGTGTTGTAAAGTGGTTTTAAGAAGACACTTATATTGGGTTGAAGAAAAGGACGTAAGTTAACCTGTTCTCTTCTACAGTATGCAATATGTGTGTTCAGGTGTATTCTAGTAATCACTGCATTTTTATTGCAGGGAGTTCAAGTGTCAGCTTAAATTGATTTTTTACATACAACGCTCACTAGCTGCAGGAACAATCAGAAGGAACAGTGCATGTGCATGGATGTCACTATGGATGTAATGTAGCGTTACTGTTGTGTTAATTTAACTGCAGGTGTCACAACAAAGCACTGTTGTACATGTACATGTGATCATGTTTCAAAAGATTCAACCACATGCAATGGCGTCCTAGGCTGGTTTATTTCTCAGACACTCAATACCTCAGGATGCACTCGGATAGCTCACAACATCAACAACCATTCATTCATTATACTGAATCATACACGTAATCACATACACACACGTGATCCTATATATCTCTAATCACTGAATGTTTCCGGACATCACAGTTCCTCCCCATTTCACACTGGTGACAGACCACCATCCCTTGTTGTCCATTCTCAACCCTGAAAAGGGATTACCAGCAGTGACAGCAGCATGGTTGCATTGGTATATGCGGTAGGCTAGCCCAGTCTTGATATCAGGTACAAGAGTACCACTCAGCACACAAATGCTGATGCACTTTCACGTCTCCCAGTGGTGGCCAACATGCAGATGGCACAAATGGACGCCCTCCCGGTCGCAGTGGCAGAATTACGAAGAACAACAACAATTAAGGGACCTGGTGTTAGCAAGGGTGTTTCAGCCTATTCAGGAGGGATCAATGGCCACCCAAAACTACAGAAGAGGTTATAAAGCCATGCTTTGAGTAGAGACATGAACTATACATGTACAGCAGTACAATCCTGTGAAAGGGTACAGGGAGAGGTATAGGCCTGTACCACTGTTCACGGAGGGGTACAGGCCTGCTCAGGGATACAGGCATGTTCAAGGAGGGATACAGGGATACAAGCCTGGACAGGGGTACAGGCCTGTACTGGCGGGGGTGGGTGTACAGGACTGTACAGTGGGTACAGGCTTGTACAGGGGTGCAGGCCTGTACAAGGGTAATGGCGTGTACAGGGAGGGGTAGTGGCCTGGACAGGGGTACAGGCCTGTACTTGGGGGGGGGGGGGGGGGGTGTACAGGACTGTACAAGGGTACAGGCTTGTACAGGGGTGCAGGCCTGTACAAGGGTAATGGCGTGTACAGGGAGGGGTCAGTGGTACAGGCCTATAAAATTGTACAGGCCTGTACAATTTGGGGTACAACCAATTGTATTGATACATAGCAGTTGTTCATTCATGATGAACTCCACATACATATAGGTTTACCCATTGTCCTCTGTTTCATTCCATTTCTCTTGTCTTTTGCTAGGCTATGTAGTGATCCGGCCCCATTTCAGTCTGTCCCATGCCCATTCTTCTTTGCTTTCATCGTTCCCCTTTAGTTCCTTCACAGAGTGGTCTCTAGTGGGTACACCCTTTCCAACACCTATTCCTTCTGCCCTTTTCTTTGCACAACACGCCCTCTCAATTTGCCCCCATTTCGTGCAAACTTTGTTTCTGAACCTGCACTGTTGAGTATCATGCGCTCCTCCACACCTGTTGCAAGCCCCTAGGCCTGACGGTCTCCCCCTTCTTGGTGGTGCTGCCACTTGATGCACTTCAGTCTTGTTCCTGTTTTGTGACACTCTGCAACTGTTCTGCGCGTCTTTAGTCTCCCTTTCCGCTATTTTCGCTGTCTCCAGCACCTTGGCAAAAGTGAGGTCTGCCTTTGTGATGAGTCTCTTCTGTACCCCTCGTCCCTCATACCAAAGAACACCCTGTCTCTCAGCGTCTCTGATAACGTCGCACCAAACGCACAGTTCTGCAAACTTGCTGCATACCCCATATCACACTTTCTCCCTCCTTTTGTCCCGTTTGTGGAACCGTACGTTCTGCGATGACTAGAGGTTTAGGCGCTACGTGTGTCGTTAAGGCTGCGACCAGTTGCTCGTACGATCGGTCTTTCAGATTCTGGGGTGCTACGAGCGCTCGGAGCAGGCCAAATGTAATACAGGCGAGGAAAGCGTCCTTTTTCTGTTCGGCTTCCACTTTATTTGCGCTCGACGTTTTAACTCAACCAGTCTTCCGTTGACGCGTCACACTCCCCTGCCATCCTTCTTAGCTATCCCATGCACCCTCGTCGCCACTGTAGACCTCAGGATGCACTCGGATAGCTCAGATCCAGCTACAGCTACGTGTAGGCCTACATCTCTTGTCTGAGCAGCCGGGCGAGGTAAGCAGCCTAACATCATTTCAATACATCGATCTGTCTTGCAGAAAACACAGACTCGAAGCTTTTAGTATTCCATGGCATGTACTAGTAGTTACCCCCGGCACGGGGCGGCACCTGGCCCACCACGCCCTCTGCTCGACTCCAGCTTTGCAAAACGCTGTAGTCTCATTTTATTAACTATGGATTTTACTAAATATCTATGGCAACACATAGAAACGCCATTTAAAAATGGCGCCTTATTGCACCAAAACTGATTTACTATTTTTAAAAATGGTCCCCAAATTCTTCACGACAACATCCACTTTTTTTCATATATTATATTATTTGGATAGTTGTAGAATTGTTTCAGAGGGTGGCAAAAGTTCTAACCCCCCTCTGTTCATTAGTTATGACTAATGGAATATCTTAATTAGCATGATTTTTTTCCATTTTCTGTACAAGTCTATGGAATATCATATTTTCAGAAATGGTCCCAGAATTTTGGACGATACAAGGTATAAAATTTGAAATTGCCTACATTTAAACATCATTTAGAGTAGTATTAGAGGGTGGCAAAAGTTGCAGGTCCGTTAGTTAAGTAAATAATAATCAAGTTAGTAAAAACGCCATACATTCTCTATGGAACGTACCGCGGAATGAAATCCAAAAATTTACAAACCGCAACTTTCGTGTCCGTTGATTTCTCCATATGTGTACCGTAAAACTGTGACTGAATGTATGTGTTGTTCATAGCAGCTGGAGCCAAAGTCTTTTTCACAGAACTCCCCTTGTCCTTTCAGTTTCAGCAATATATTCTAGCTCCTGTGAGATATATGTATGAGGAGTTAGACAACCACATGAGACATATACACATGCATGCATGCATATGTACAAGTGCATGTACACATTCATGTATATACTACATATGTATACCAGTGCAGGCCTTGCATGCATGTTTGATGTAATATAAATAAAATGGTTGCTAGGTCACACCAAGTTGGTGTACACTGTGTAGTCAACATGTCAAACCAAAATTTGGTTTGACTTAGCAGTTTAATCATAGTAGCAACCATTTTAATTACAGTGTATTCACAGTAATTAAATTGGTTGCACCTATAATCATGTTGGTTGCTATGTCAAACCAAGATTTGTTTGAGGTGTTGACTACTGGTACTGTACACAGTGTAAACCAAGTTTGTTTTGACCTAGCAACCATTTTATTTACAGGCTGTAAGCTTAAAGGCAATGTGTACATGAACTTGTCTGCACATTTTGTCACCAATTTTACGTCCCAAGAATGTGTAGTCAACTGAAGCCCACTATCAATCATAACCTCACAGGCTCACAGCCCCCTTCATAACCTCACAGCCCCCTTCATAACTTCACAGCCCCTTTCATAACCTCACAGTATAACCTCATGGCCCCCTCACAGCTCCCTTCATAACGTCACAGCCCCTTTCATAACCTCACAGCCCCCTTCATAACCTCATGGCCCCCTTCATAACCTCACAGTATAACCTTATGGCCCCCTCACAGCTCCCTTCATTTATTTTGTTTAATTGGTATGGCTGGACATTATTATTTCAAGGTGTTGTGTTTGCAACCAATTTAATAAACTATATACAAACATATGACAAAACCTCTCCAAATAATCTATGCTCTAGTATCATCAGTTATATAATCATCGATGTCTTTCATACTCCGCTTTCTGTGCATGATAATCATCCAATCTTTTTTTGTAGTGCCTTTCTTTGCTTTTATCTAAAAGACCACACATAGAAGGAGAATGAAGCCCGGGTGCAGGATAGCCACTGGGACCAGTGTACATGAATTGGTGATCGTATTGATCATCTTCCGTTTCACCACAACAACAGCAAGCCAAAACTTTAGAGCAGGCCCAGAGATTGGGATATTTCTCTGTAAATCGAGGAACGTGTCTTCCATCTGTTTGAATCATACCATCACTATCCTTGAGTAATTCTTTACCTCTTGGGCGCACGGTCTCTTTGCCGTCAATGATGACTACATCGTTATTAGGGCCTGCTACATAAACTTGAGTACCAGTAGCCGTAAGACCAGCTAGAAGGGGTTCATAAAGATTTTCTTTTGTTCTTTTTCTGCTCATCATGGAATGCTCAATTGCTATCGCCGGATGATGGAGTTGTAACTATTTTGATGAACTATATAATAGGGCACGCGCAAAAGAAAGAGAATATTCATTTGGCACACATAGCATTACACGTACAGTATACCGAACAGTTTATGTTGTAATGGGGATTTTCCCCACGGCCCTATTGTTGTATTGTGCGCGGGCCGAAGACGCCCCGCGGTGTAACGCAACGGGGCCGACCGGCGCCGCACGCTGTATGCGGCTGGAAACTAGATTTTACAACGTACGGTATGTATGTCGATAATTGAAAAGAAACACCTCATTACTGAGTACCCGTGTTTCGAAGCTCGTAACACCTCAGTGAAACCAGCAAATCAAAATATGAAAAAGTATCCAAACACCACACTCATTTTTATGTTATCAAGACACACTCCATGTCATACAGCAATGATAGCCAAGTTTTGTTTACGTGTGATAATTAGATTAACACCACAGTTTCTTACACAGAAGTGAATTTGGAAATGTACTTGCCCTGCTCTAAATATGATCGGTTGAAAAGATCTAAGCCAAAAACTGAAAAATTCAGTTTAGGCAGCTTTTCATTTGGAGCACTGTACATGCCCAGGGCCCACTGCTCTTTGAGGGGCCCCCACCGTACTCATAATGATTTCATGTTTTATGGTTTTATAATAGTTACAGTGGAGAACGTGATAGTTGAACGAAAAAAAAAATTGACATTAATTTTATGTTTACTTGAATTTAAAACAATAATCACATGTGATATTGAAAATCTAACTGCACAGATACATGGGCTATACAATTGTCATCAAGTACACAAAAAATATGATGCATCACGTGACTATCACGTTTTACCACTTTCGTTTTCAGTGACCCCAGTCTTGTCAACTGAGTTTTTCTATTTATCTTCACTCAGGAATAGCGTATCAGGATGATTATTGGGATGTAGCTTAAGCACCAACCTCTTAAAGACTATACGTGTTTGCCATTTTGTGTTTCGAAGCGCTGGATTCATGCTAATCGAGTTGTTCCGGTCCGAGCGATGATTATTGCATCGTTTGGGCCCCTTTTTGCTTGCCAAAAATGGTCCGGGTTGCCAAAAGTGGTCCGGGTATATCAGCGTGCAGGAAACCGTTCCCTGTCTTCAGACGTTTGTGTAGGACCAATTTCTATATGCAGCCACAGTAAATGCATAAGCGTACATCATACTGCATGGCAAATATGCGCGAGCATGTACTGCTGATAATGCATGCAGGTTCCAGATATATGGTAAAGATATAAAAAAAAAAAGAAACACATGCAACAGCATCCACTAGACTCTACATATAGGGCTCGGGCAGATCAGAAGATAAAGTTGAATTATAGACCGCGCTCCATGCATGCGTATACTCTATATAGGAACAGCTCTTAGCTCTACTCTATTCACCAAACCTTCTACACCTATGGAGGCCTGGCCTGGTGCTTGTTCATTGCCAGAGAAGATGAGGATGAATTCGATGCTAGCCATGGTAACATATATACAGGGATATTAAATACATGGATTGGAAACGGTTCCGTAATCTACGTGTACCGGAAAACCATCCGTGATGCGCCTACATAGATTCTGAATTGGTGAGTTTGCTGTTGACTCGGACGAATATGACACGGATGCTGATCCCAGTGGACGGGTTTCAGGGGTGTAGTTCAAAGTTTTCAGATCTGTTGTACGGGAAGTTGTTCAGGAGATTTCGTTACTCGAAGCTTAAGCGATCCGAACGCTTTAACAGGCTTATACATTGCTTTCAAAAGTAAAGCTTGACTGATCCCATTAGTAAAACCTGCCTCTTAATTAGAAAGAAACCAACTTACTAAGTGTAGCTTTTCGTTTCTGCGATTTCGCGACTCTAAGAATAGCCCTCAAGCGCAACACGGATGGAAATAAGGAATACCGTAATTCAGCCGTATATCAGCCTCGTTTCCAATCCATGAATTTAATATCCCTGATATATATCACCCGGCTGCGTGATTGATTTTCAGCAAGGATCGTGATTATGCTGTGATTATAGGAATCTCTTTGGACTACATGTAAGTTCCAAGGTAATTAAAGCTCCACACAAGGGTGCTTTTGGATGAAATTTTTCATTGTGAATCAGGATCTAAACGATAACTTTGAATAAGACATACAACAGTGCATGCACGTGCACGCATGCTGTTTAAAGCCGATGAATATAGTTCATTGCAAATTGTGCTTGTTTCTTATGCATTTATCGATGCATGCATCCAATGTACAAAACAAGATGTTGAGAAGAATGATGCTATATAAACTCCATCCATCATTCCATGCTTGGTATTGTACTATAACTTTCGGGTATGTATAATTTAATAAATCACAAGTACTTGAACATAAGGATTCCCACAGTCCATTGAAAAGATATGCGCAATGTTTTATTGGAGACCAAACATGACCGAGGATGTGAAAGATTTTGTTTCCAAATGTGAAAGATGTCAGTGCACAAATGACAAACTGATTTACTAAGCCATGGTCAGTTCTACATCCCATACCTGTTGAACCTGAAGTCTGGAAGCAGGTAAATTTGCATAAGGACTATACTCCCATGATCTGTACATACATGACATGGTGTATATAGATATACATGTACATGTATATGTACATGTACATATCGTGTGGTTTATGTTGTTACATCTTTGTCAGCGTTTGATCATTTGTCACAGTTGTTTATATTTTTATTTTTAACTCCTTCCTGTACTAATTTTACAGTTAGGAATTGATCAGTATAATTGGGCCACTTCCTGAGACAAAAAGTGGGGAAAAGTACATTGTCACCCTCATCGACTATTTTAGCAAATGGCCAGAAGCAGAGGCTCTAGCAAATAAAGATGCAGATAGTGCTGCATTTTCAAGACTACATGTTGGTGAGTTGTTGTATATCACCTTCAACATCATTAATTATTTTATAGTGCTCTATGGATATTGAATATGTATCAAGCTTTGGTTGTGCTCAAAGAATCATTTCAGACCAGGGCAGAGAATTCATCTACACTGTTAATGCTGAATTGCAGTGACAACTTGAAACTGAGCATAGAATATCATCAGCCTATACCATCCCCAGACCAATGGTCTTGTGGAGAAGCTCAACTCCACAGTACAATCTTACTTGTTAAAGCTATGCAGTACGGAGCAAAGCAATTGGGATGAATATTTGGAGAGTGTATTATTTGCAATACGAACTTCAATGCATAAATCTACTGGCTAAACACCTTTTGAAGTGATGTATAAAAGGCAAGCTATATACATCAATTTAATTTCAAGAGTTATTCACGTACATTTGCTTCAATCTTTAACAGGAAAGCCATCTTACCTGTTGAAATCAATATAGTAGGACACACTGAAAATGATTCAGGGGATAGTGGATTCATATATGATGACTTTGAAAAAAGGATGCAACTGTTCATAGCCACAAATGATACATTATTTGGATTACAATAGAAGATTGATAGAAGAACAATAACTGAGGTAAATTTAAAATGTGGCAATTGTAACATACTGATCAACTCACATGTATTTCGTAGAAATTTGAAGTTGGATCCCTTGTACTCATGCAGAATTGTAGAAGAGATTGTCGAAAGGGAGACAAAATGTTGGACAAGCATTTGGGACCGTATGAAGTTATTAGGGTCAAAGAGAAGGGGATCTATCTACTCAAAAACATATAAACTGGGAAGAAGTTAGGAAAAATGGTAAATGTTGCCAGATTTAAAATGTTTAAAGGACCTCGCATGACAATACAAGCAAACATAAGCGGCCTGGCAGTTAGGGATGAAGTCAGTGACCACAGTGATGATGAAGAGGAATACATAATGCAAGATGAAAATAAACATTTGACCATAGAGTACTCACCAATCAACTGTATTGCCCACACTACCTGCGATTGTGGAGAACAGGAGCAGCTGAGCAGTGTTACAGAGCAGATGAAGGTGAAGATTGTGATGTAGGTTTATTTCACCAAAATAATAATGTACATGTATACTCTTATTCTGCCAAATCTACAGCTTGAGTCACTGGGAATCCAGGAAGGTGAATTTGCTGTTAGCAGAGACTTACTCATTGACCTTTGGTTAAAATTCCGTGAATACAATGGAGAGCTTCAACTCAGGGAAGTTATGGGCAGGGGGGGGGGGGGGGGGATTTTGTAATTGTAACTGAGGATCTGTGGGAGGAGTTGGATGAATTCCGAAAAAAAATTCGACTTCTGTAAATTGCCCTGTTGTTGAAGATCTTGGAACTTTTGAGGTATTGGCGTAGATCAAAAGGTGGTACATGTATGAAAACAATTAATATCATTGATAGAACATACCTGCTAATGTCATCATTGACATTGAGTTTAGATGAATTTTGCAATTGGATATATAATCAAAGGACAATTTGGAATAAGGAACTCAGCAAGGAAACAGTAATTGGTAAGTTAATGTGTTTAATAAGCACTTATTCATATGACATGTACACAAGGAGTGGTTTGTAATGCATTATCATTGAGTTATGCATTATTATTATAGCAAAGGTGTGGATTTCTTCCCATCAACAGAAATGATACCAGTGTTTACACCTGATGATGGATTGGTTGAAGTGGTAAAAGCTGATGCCGAACCTGAATTTTACTACTGGCCAGTATGTGATGAATGGCAAATAATGCAATGTCAGCATCTGGGACTGAACTACATTAGAGGAAATCATAGTCATATTTCTGAGCCACAGAGCTTTATAAGATTCCACAGCCCTCAAGCTAAGGTAACTGTTTTTTTTTTTTTTAGAGCACTGGTGTTACTAATCCCAGGATCACAGGAAGATCATACAGAAATGCGTGCTTTAATAACATCGTATATGTCTCACAATGCTGATCAATTTTCATTGTACCTTAAAGGAAGGTGACGAATCAATGAGCAGATATTTGAAGACTACAAAAATTGATGCACTTACTCAGTCTTACTGTTTGGGCATCAGAACTAGAAATCTTCGCAGCTACACAAATGTTGCAGACATCAATCTTTGTGTATGCTATTTCACTAATTTCAGGAGGAAAGCATAAGTGGCTGAAACATGCTCCTATTATAAATGTCATCGACAGCATTTCCCAGCATTGCCAAGAAGCAATATATAGCAAGTCATTATGAAACTGTGAAAAGAATGTAACAGAATGTAACTGTAACTTTATATGAATTGTCACATTAAAGATTTTATACTCATTCTTGTCACAAAGGGATTTGCCTTTTTTGATATTATACCGTGCATACAATGCACATGGACGTAATTAATCGTAAATCAAACATCTTGCTGCATATAGGATTATGCGCCATATGTATGTAGGATCATGTCATGGGCGGATGTGGAGAGGGACTCACCGTATCCCAAGGGAGTCATTGTATCCCAGGATGGAATGACCCCCCAGGTCACGGTATCCTAGGATCCGGTGATCCGGAGTCACTGGAATGACTGGATCCTAGGACTCCGTGACCGGGGGGGGGGGGGGGGGGGTCACCCAATCCTCCGACACCGGCACAGTTTTTTTTAGCGTGGTTATTCAATATCATACATTCAAAAGTACCGCTTTATGCTGCCGTATTGACCGAATGAAAAAAGATGATATGATAAGTAATATACCGTTGGAATGCACATTCTTTACTCTTTTTAGAACCATGCGAATTGTTGCAAAAATCACAGTATCAATTTGAAAAAAATATCCTAGTACCTATTTTAGCCAGTTAAATCCGGCACGTCGTAATTAAGGCCGTCTATTTTAAAGTGCACAGCATGCTTAAGTCGCATAAATCAGTGATTTAGTCTGTTATTGGTGTATACAAATGAATGGTAATGAAAAACTGATACGGGACGATTTTGAAATTATTTTTAGAAGCGTAAGGAAATATTAATTCGCCCCCATTACCTTTAGCACTCCATGCATGTATGGAATGGATGTATGGAATGGATGTAAGGGGTGTGTACCTATGTGTACATATAAGGGGGGGTAGGTATGCGTACCTATATAGGGAAGAAAGGGTATGTATTTATGGAAGGACTGAAGGTATGTCTAAACATTGATTAGGGGGAGGGGGACCAAGCACTGACGCCACTGTACAAGGGGGGCCAAACCCCCTACGGCTCCCCCCCCCCAGTCTCGTACCCAGACCCAAATGTACGTAACGATGATTATCGCTTACAATATGTAAGCGATAATCATCGTTACGTACATTTGGGTCTGGGTACGAGAATAACCCCCCCCCCCCCCCCCTCCCAGCTCCGCCACTGGCGAAGACATTTGACCGGTTATTATCCCCCCCAACCTGCTTTATTAAAGGCCAAACCCTCCCAATGCCCCTCCCCCCCAAGGGGTGGTGGGGGTGGGGGTGGGGGTGGGGGGGTCCCACGTAACAATGACGCATTACCAGTGTTGCCGCGATATATCGCGAAAGGCGATATATCGCGATTAAATGTTTATATCGCGAAAGGCGATTAATCCTTAGTCATATCGCGAAATAAACGTGCACGGACGTAAACAAAGATATACAGAAATAAAAATTAGAAACGAGCAGAGAATAAGCATACATTTAGGTATATCAATGAAAATAATTTACTGTTACAGTTAAACCAGTTCAGTTGAGTTTTGCCTTAGAAATATACAATTGCCAATGCAGCCTTTCATGCAAGTGCCACGCCCCACGGGCGCAGCCTTTTCTTCTTAAGGAAAATACCTAAGCAAAAATGCACAAGTACTTGCTTGCTGGTTTAGCTATGGAGCTAATGGTAGTGACGTATGATTCAGTCATGACTCCTCCACCACAACAATGGATCTTTTTTTTTTTTCAGCTGACAGGCTGCTTGGGAACATTGCGCAAGCTATCATGCAGCTAAAAATCAATTGATTTTTTGTGCCTTCCAAAGCCTCCCATACGGCAGTTATGAAGGCTTTGCGATCAATGCAGCGACAATGCTCATGAAATCGTCTGTGGTAGCAAGTACATTTAGCGTAAGTACACGTATAACTGTACCATATCCTTCGTGGTAACCATAACTATTCACCCCAACATTTAATAACCAAGCAATAATTGATCATGAATAATTTATTATATCGCGATATTTATATCGCGATTAAATGCTCATATCGCGATATATCGCGATATAGACGATTAAGGATGAAGGTTATTTCGCGGCAACACTGCGCATTACGTTTTATACACGTTCAGCGCGACCTCTAGGGCCTAGACCTCATGTAGGACGTGTGCCTTCATGAATATGGGTACTTAGTGGAAGGACTAGACCAAAATCATTAACGCTTAATAACAGTACTTAGTATGACAGCCTCATGATGTCAACTGTCAGCGATTAGCACCGTTACGAAACATTCGGGTCTGGATACGAGGCTACGGAAGGACTGCGCAACTGCGCGCGGTACCTGTATTTAAACTGTCCCCGCGTTCGCAAAATCATAGGTTTTGTTATTAAGTACTATGTGGCAGACTTTTTTATTCGCAGCAGTCACATTTGTTAGTGGTTGTTCTGCTTCCGCACCGTGCTACGACCACCAGAACGTCACTTACAAGGAAACGTTTGAACCTGCTGCTTGCGATACTCCGTGCACCGTGACTCCTTTCTTCTCGCCCGACACTTCGGTGACCACGTACGTAGATCTCATCGAGTCTGCCACTGAAGCCATCGATATATTTACTCCTGGTACGTAAGTATAGTACTAGTGCTGTGCATGTCAACATGCAGGTACATATTCATGTACTATGGCAATGCAATATACTAGGCGAACAAAGTCGATGATCTCTGACTTCACATTGTCAATTGCAATTAAAGTAGTATTAAATTCAAGCGAAACTGAGCTGCATGTGCATGCTCTTTCAGTTGTTAATTTCTATATATCACCGCTTAGAAAGGAAGCATCGCTACATCCCATTTCCCGTGCCGGCCTTTTTTTTACTGACCATATGGATATGATTTGACCATGCAAACTACAAATAGCAAGCGATCGATAAAGCCGTGCTGTGCCATCGGATGGCTGCATTTGAGCGCAGATTAAAGACCTTATAAAATCTGTATATACATGTACATGTGCACGTTCTCTTAATTACCACAGAGGCGCCACAGTACAGTACATTGTATTGTGCCAGCTGTGGCTTACCACATGAAGTCTAGGGTGCACCGGTACTAGGTACACGTAGATCTACATATATACTGATATTGCGAGGGAATGAATTTTTAAACGACAAAAACAGGTCAGTTTAAACTTGCAATCTTCTAGTCGTGAATAGCATTGAATCATGCAGGTGTGTGTGTGTGTGTGTGTGTGTGTGTGTGTGTGTGTGTGTGTGTGTGTGTGTGTGTGTGTGTGTGTGTGTGTGTGTGTGTGTGTGTGTGTGTGTGTGTGCGTGTGCGTGTGCGTGTGCGTGTGCGTGTGTGTGTGTGTGTGTGTGTGCGTGTGCGTGTGCGTCAGTGTGCGTGTGCGTGTGTGTGTGTGTGTGTGTGTGTGTGTGTGTGTGTGTGTGTGTGTGTGTGTGTGTGTGTGTGTGTGTGTGTGTGTGTGTGTGTGTGAAAACTGACTCTAGGTAATGGACCATCAGTTCTAAATTGGTGTGCCATTTATTCATATTAACATAATTATTAACATTGCACCAGATAAGGTCTTCATGCAGTACTTATTATTGTATCACAAAAGCGTGCAACTGTTTTTGGTATGTTAAAAGACATGGATCTCTCTGTCAACATGTACCTCCTATCTGTGTAGCTGTAATAGCTTACAATATGTACTAGCAGTATATATAGTATGTTAGTACCACACACCAACTTATTTTCTGTTTTATTTTTCCACAGACTTCTACAGCTGGGATTCATGCACTAGCCATAAAGGAACTTGCGGTGGGGCTTGTATCGGATGCACACTAGAAGACCAGAGGAACGAATCGTTTCCCATATTCCCAGCACTGCTCAATGCAGTGCACCTACAGAATGTAACCGTTCGACTACTGATCAATGACTATAAAGTCCCAACCTGCAAGGGAAATATAACCCCTCTGGACTGGCTCTCTCTGAATGGCATTCAGGTGAGGCTGTACACGACGACAACATTTTTGCACTCCAAATTTGTCATGATCGATCATGGGAAGAGAACATCCATCTCATCTGTCAACTTTAGCCACACCTCTTTTGTCAAGAACAGGGAAGCAGGTATGGTGCTAGACCAATGCTCTTGCTCTGCAATCATGCTTTATAAGGCTGTATTTGAAAATGACTGGGACCATGGGTATGATTATGTGGTCAACAACACCTACACAAGCACCGAGCTAGAGTACATCACCAATCCAAACATGATTCCATATGCAATATGTCCAAATCCCACCAAACCGGGTGTGTACGTTGCACCTTTGACCGTGTACAAAAACGTCACTGTCAAGACTGCCTACACTGGACCCGACTATGTGTATGAAACAATGATGACAGCTTTGTCCCAGACGCAGTCATCACTTCAAGTAATGATTTACCAGATAACTGATACAGTGCTTTGCAATGAAATGCTTAACATGTCAAAGAGGGGTGTGAACGTCACACTGCTAGTGTCATCATACATATTGAACCCTGCAGAATACCTACTTGCAAAGGTAATTCAGGATAATGTCATTATTTAAAAATGCTATGACCTGACACATATTGTCCTCTCTCCTAAACACATCGCCTCTTTTTTCCCCCCAAATGCAGAAATGTTATGATATGCTATACAACAGTGGACTGAATGGCCACATTAGAAAAACAAGTCATGTGTTTATGTTTTCACACCAGAAGTTCTGGATAATAGATAGCAGCATTGTTCACCTAAGTACTGGTATGAAAAATTATCCTGTGCATTTGTATTGGGACATTTTAAAACTGCCCTATTTATGCACCCTATGACTACATGTAAATTTGAGTACATTATTTTATGTGGCATTACGTTTTGCACTTTATCTAAACCCTGGCCCATAGGAAATTGGAGCCCTAATGATGTTCCTGATGCTTCTACCTTTCCACCTTACCACCAGTCAGGCACCTCAGTGTTCAGAAACATGCTAGTTGCAGTGGAGAGTCCTGGTGTTGTAAGTACCTTCCAAAGCCTCTTTGATGGTGACTGGGCTATCGGCACAGACTGGGCACCCGATAATTGACACTATTGTGATATTTGTGATCCTGCTGCTGTTACTATTGCGAATGATATTAATTGCCAGGTTTACACCTTTTATGAAGATGCACCTCAATACTAGATATGAGTTGCTACAGAATTAAAACGTTGCAGAACAATTTTCATCACTCTATATGTAATGCATCCTCTGTTTTGCACTTACTACTGAACTTTTTATTATCCACCCACTTGCCTTTGGTTACTGGAGTGGAAGGAACTACCACCAGTTCTGTAATAAGCATATACAGTAGGGGACGCGATAAAGGTTACATTTCGTCCCAACAAAACGGGGGGAAAACGCACCGTTTGAACTAAGAACAAACGAGGTGTAAACTAAGTAGAAACGATCGGATGAACGATTTCGAAAACCGTTTAAACGACACGTACATATGCAGATATCGTTTCGTCTAAACGAAACGCCTTTTAAAAAACGGTCTAACCGCAGAAGGTAACTAATATTATTCTAGACCTAACCACCAATACCAGAAAGTTTCCATTTCAGCGTTTGAATTAATATTACATGTACTACGTCTTCGAGATGTAAGGCTTAAACGTCAAAAGTACCTGTAAATTACATCCTGAGTCAAGCCGAAATCATGTCGCTGCAGATTTTGTACTAGTATTGTAAGCAGGGATTGTTATGTTGCATGATCATCGATAATTGATTTCTCTTGTCAGCGGCTACCCTGGCTAACGAGCTAACGTTCATCCTCGACTTGGTAGGTCGCGAATACCACCGCTGCTACGACTGCACTGTGCAATTCCATTTACCAACCTTCGTCAGAGGCGTGGACGGAGGGTGTGCAACGATTAGAATCGGACGAGATGGTGGATTTCGTGAAAGCTTCCCTTGAGTACCATGATCGGGGTGAGGGTCTGCAGAGTAAAATGTATTGTAATATTTATACAGGGTTATTGCTTGTAATCTGAAATACAAGTACATATACCCGGTACATGTATGCCTATTGATAATAATAATATCGATTGATCTGAACTTTTTTTTTTTTTTTTAATTTGAAACGTACATGTACGTCTGCATGGCTGTTGTTCTCTCCACTGTAGCTTTGCATGCCTGCATGGCCATTTTCGATGTTGGAAGGTCATTGGTATGTGTGTTCATACATGTGTTTTGCACATCTAAGTGTGATTCATACTCATACTTACATATGCACACACATACACTCATGGCTTTTGTGTCACATGTAGCCTTTACCAAATGTCAAAATATCCTATACATCGTTCAAGGAAGGAAATTTAACTACAATGAAATGTAAGCACATTTCAATTGTGGCTAATTTATACATGCAAGTGTTTTGTCAAAAATGTGCAGCATTTTTGGAATCCCAGCCAAGACACTGCCATACCAAACAGGAGCTGTACAGAAGGTATGCCATTATAGGTATTGTGACCTATAATAATTATTAGTGCTTATGTGCAGGCATCCCATGCTGGTATGCAGCAGCTCAGCACATTTATTCTTTTGCAAGATTTTAGATCTCCAGCATCTATTGCCCGCATTACGGCTAGAGTTCTCTTGGAGTTCAATTATTGACTGTGAGTGCATTGGGTTCACTGTTTTATAGCTGCACTTGGGGGTGGTCAGCCACTGAATTAACTGACTTTACAGCCTTGGATTGTTGTCAATAGTGTCTATAAGTTTAGGGTAACTTGCTGTCTTCAGTGTGCAATATTAAAGGAAGGTCACTGGAGAACAAAATTGTGCAATTATTAGACCAATGTACATGTACACCATATCAGTCTACCTGTGTACAGCTGTGCAGTTATCTGATTGTGATGCCTGTGGTGTGGGAAATTATGATAGCCGCTGACACAAGGTATTTTCGGTTTACACTGGAGTATGGAGTATACATTAAAGCTTGAAATGTTGGCATTCTTGTTAATCACTATTTTCTTTCTCCAGTGTCCATACTACACCAGTTCCACTGTGCACCTAGAAATATACATTAAACACCACACAACAGGGTGTTACTATAGCATTTTTTCCAGCTATCATAACTTTTATGATAGTCCTACCACCTAAATGAATATGATTTATGGTGACCCCTGTTCCTGGCTCACACTATGCACTCCATCTGTTTATGTCACTAGACATCAAGGTATTATATGGGGAAATTATATTTTGGCTATGTGCTTATCCTCAAGTGTGGCTAAACCAATCTGTCTGGCTAGCCTATTAATAGTCTGAACCATGGGTCACCCCCCCCCCCCCCCCCCCCCTTCCTCGTAGTTGTATTTGGCTGTTAAATGGTGCCCCCTTACCCTAAAGTTACATGCCGAAGGCATGTAAACATCAGGAGATAAAATTAGGGCTTTAGGGTTAGGGCTACAAGGCGCGAAGCCGACTCCGAATCCGGGGTCATGTCAGTTCTCGCAAAAAATTGCATGAGTACCTCAAATCCTTTTCATACTTAGCCACATTGTAGAGGTACTAAAGACATATCAAAACCTAAGTTATTGGGTCTCTCACCTTTAAAACTTTCAAATTACATTTAATTGAAATTTTGACCTTTTATAATAACGTTTGCTCAAAAGGTGGGCGTTTCCACTTGTACATTAATGAGGGTTGATGATTCTGGAGAAATCAATATACTATTTTGTACAGCATGCTATTAGGTCCATAAACACATTACAATTATTAATGGTTATCAAAATTTCATGCGGATATTGTTGTTTAATGATTTGCAACTTGTATTTTAGTTTGAAAAAAAGTTCCTCCTGCTTTTATCATAAATTTTATACTGGCTTCATCAGCAGACCTTTGCCAGCCTGATTTAATAAAAATGTGGCTGGGCACTCTGAGGGCTGGTGAGTTATTAAGTAAAATACAAGACAATGCTTGTTTTGTGGGGTTAAACATTACTTCCATATAAGGTTGTAGCTTATACAGGCGGTATTGATTGTAGAGTAATATGAATGCCATTAAGTTTGCAACGCTCAAGAGTTATAGGGGATTGAGTTACTCTTTTATAATGGTGCCCACCAAACAGAGGAATGAATTAAAAGTATAGTTAACAAAGCTGAGATCAATCACACATTGCCATACGTATAATACTCTACTTGACTACATTAAATATGTACACCTCAATCCAAGCTCAAGCAATGACGCTGCTTCAGCAGTTGACACACAATACACCCGTCCGCTTTTCGATATGGTGGGATTAGCTTTCATTAAAATATCTGTGTGCTTAACAGTTAGTATGTCATCTCTGGTAGGAAATGAGAAGGATGGTGATGGGCCAGCTGGATGGAGAAACTGAAGTTTAAGTTCAATTCTGTCAGGGCAGCTTTCTAAAATCAAAGCTAGCCACCATGCATCTCCATATTCACAAAATACATAGCCATTTATGCCATCCATTGAGATAGGCTCTCGATAATTTGAGATTTTCACAATCTCATGAGCTTGGGAATTGGAGAAAGGTTTCACCATTAACTTGCTTCTGCTGTCCTCTAGAGGGTAATATGCACGATAAGACTGTGTTCCCTCAATGGTTATAGCAGTTTCTAATCGTTGTTCTTTATAACTGGGCAAAAGAATCTATTCAGTTAGTAACATTTGAATATGTAGACAAGGCTGACATAGCAAATGAGGAGCATCTTCTTGAACAACGATTAGAAACTGCTGTAACCATTGAGGGAACACAGTCTTATCGTGCATATTACCCTCTAGAGGACAGCAGAAGCAAGTTAATGGTGAAACCTTTCTCCAATTCCCAAGCTCATGAGATTGTGAAAATCTCAAATTATCGAGAGCCTATCTCAATGGATGGCATAAATGGCTATGTATTTTGTGAATATGGAGATGCATGGTGGCTAGCTTTGATTTTAGAAAGCTGCCCTGACAGAATTGAACTTAAACTTCAGTTTCTCCATCCAGCTGGCCCATCACCATCCTTCTCATTTCCTACCAGAGATGACATACTAACTGTTAAGCACACAGATATTTTAATGAAAGCTAATCCCACCATATCGAAAAGCGGACGGGTGTATTGTGTGTCAACTGCTGAAGCAGCGTCATTGCTTGAGCTTGGATTGAGGTGTACATATTTAATGTAGTCAAGTAGAGTATTATACGTATGGCAATGTGTGATTGATCTCAGCTTTGTTAACTATACTTTTAATTCATTCCTCTGTTTGGTGGGCACCATTATAAAAGAGTAACTCAATCCCCTATAACTCTTGAGCGTTGCAAACTTAATGGCATTCATATTACTCTACAATCAATACCGCCTGTATAAGCTACAACCTTATATGGAAGTAATGTTTAACCCCACAAAACAAGCATTGTCTTGTATTTTACTTAATAACTCACCAGCCCTCAGAGTGCCCAGCCACATTTTTATTAAATCAGGCTGGCAAAGGTCTGCTGATGAAGCCAGTATAAAATTTATGATAAAAGCAGGAGGAACTTTTTTTCAAACTAAAATACAAGTTGCAAATCATTAAACAACAATATCCGCATGAAATTTTGATAACCATTAATAATTGTAATGTGTTTATGGACCTAATAGCATGCTGTACAAAATAGTATATTGATTTCTCCAGAATCATCAACCCTCATTAATGTACAAGTGGAAACGCCCACCTTTTGAGCAAACGTTATTATAAAAGGTCAAAATTTCAATTAAATGTAATTTGAAAGTTTTAAAGGTGAGAGACCCAATAACTTAGGTTTTGATATGTCTTTAGTACCTCTACAATGTGGCTAAGTATGAAAAGGATTTGAGGTACTCATGCAATTTTTTGCGAGAACTGACATGATCCTACCCGGGTCAAATTGCACCCGCGGTGCTGTCCAGACACTCTTCATTGAAAAAAACACCGCCTCATCCCGAGTCCGCTTTGTGGACGAGGCGCCTTCAGCACCATACTACGCCACAAGCCACACAGCTTGTTGTGGGTGTGTCTTGGGGTGGATCGGGGGGGGGGAGGGAGGTTGTGGCAGTCAGACAAGACTAATGTTATGTTGGTAGCAGGGGCCATTGTGTTCCATTAAGAATTCCTCTTTAGCTAAGTTAATCCATTAGGTACATGGTCCATTTCATATGTGTGTATGTGTATGTGTGTGTATGTGTTGTGCTAGTGGTCTGTATGTGCCATTTCATTTACTCTATGCTGCCTACCCCCTCAGTAGGTTCCAATGTGACCTTCTCATTCAATAAGTTATATGAACACTTGTGAAACTATTCTGAAAAGTGTACTTTGATTCTTGTTGCCTTCTTGTGATGGTGCTTTTGTTATTGCAGATGCATTAGACATGGCTGTCCAATGTGTTGCATTGGTTTTTAAAAAAGAGATTTTGTTATAATATCAAACAAGTTTGATTATGATAGATTGGTGAAACCTAAGTTCGTTTACTCATAGAGCCATATATGCTGGATCACCTGTGTGTGCATATGCCCTACATAGTGAGGCCACACCTCCTATGTAGGAGCCACTAGCATGTGACTCTAAACACATTCGGGGATTGTGAATTACGGAAAGACTGTTCAGGCTATTGGGGCGGCCTGCAAGAGGGCAAGGCAAAAAAAAGAAAGAATACCAATGAAGGATATGTCTGACTTATTTTCTGGTACATTCTCATGTGCATCTCTTATTGTAATTATGAACGTTGGGTAGCTGTCACTAGTAGAGGAAGCTAGATATCAACCTATAGTGAAAACCACACATCTCTCAATGTCATGACCACTTGCTCAGTGTGCTGATACACTAGGCCAACAGCTATGCATGATTTTACATGAGTGTCATTGGGTTCAGAGTGTGTCACAAAGGCATTGTTGGTCCCCAGGCCTTTCTTGAGGAAGCTAGATATCAACCTATAGTGAAAACCGGGGCCACACATCTCTCGATGTCATGACCACTTGCTCAGTGTGTTGATACACTAGGCCAACAGCTATGCATGGTTTTACATGAGTGTCATTGGGTTCAGAGTGTGTCACAAAGGCATAGTTGGTCCCCAGGCCTTTCTTGAGGAAGCTAGATGTCAACCTATAGTGAAAACCACACGTCTCGATGTCATGAACACTTGCTCAGTGTGCTGATACACTAGGCCAACAGCTATGCATGGTTTTACATAAGTGTCATTGGGTTCAGAGTGTGTCACAAAGGCATAGTTGGTCCCCAGGCCTTTCTTGAGGAAGCTAGATATCAACCTATAGTGAAAACCACACATCTCTCGATGTCATGACCACTTGCTCAGTGTGCTGATACACTAGGCCAACAGCTATGCATGATTTTACATGAGTGTCATTGGGTTCAGAGTGTGTCACAAAGGCATAGTTGGTCCCCAGGCCTTTCTTGAGGAAGCTAGATATCAACCTATAGTGAAAACCACACATCTCTCGATGTCATGACCACTTGCTCAGTGTGCTGATACACTAGGCCAACAGCTATGCATGATTTTACATGAGTGTCATTGGGTTCAGAGTGTGTCACAAAGGCATAGTTGGTCCCCAGGCCTTTCTTGAGGAAGCTAGATATCAACCTATAATGAAAACCACACATCTCTCGATGTCATGACCACTTGCTCAGTGTGCTGATACACTAGGCCAACAGCTATGCATGGTTTTACATGAGTGTCATTGGGTTCAGAGTGTGTCACAAAGGCATAGTTGGTCCCCAGGCCTTTCTTGAGGAAGCTAGATATCAACCTATAGTGAAAACCACACATCTCTCGATGTCATGACCACTTGCTCAGTGTGTTGATACACTAGGCCAACAGCTATGCATGGTTTTACGTAAGTGTCATTGGGTTCAGAGTGTGTCACAAAGGCATAGTTGGTCCCCAGGCCTTTCTTGAGGAAGCTAGATATCAACCTATAATGAAAACCACACATCTCTCGATGTCATGACCACTTGCTCAGTGTGCTGATACATTAGGCCAACAGCTATGCATGGTTTTACATGAGTGTCATTGGGGAACTGATCACTGATGGGATGTCAACCTGTAATGATTGACAACCAAACACTTGATCAATCATTCAATGAACACAAAATCCAATATAATGATATATAAGGTTATGCCTTGTTAATATTTAAGCTAAGCTGCAGCGTATTAGATTAATTACTGTAGAAAGCTTGTTTCCTGCAAGATGCTCAATTCCTGGATCGTGATGGCGATGGGGGCGGGGCACAATACAATGCACATAAAACTGCGATTAGCTATAGGAAGCATCGATGAGTTCAACTGCATGCGCGCTATTATATTTCGGTTGTTTAGAGTACAAAGTCAGTGTGTAATCATATAAATGATTGTAGTTTCGAAGGGACCTATTTGGATTGTCAATAATTCAAAGTACTAGTCTTCGCGTGCATTTACATGCATAAACCTGCGTAATAAATTGTTAACTTTGTATCAGTTATGTTTAGTATTTAATACTTTTACAAGGAAAACTTTAATGTCACGTTATCTTTTACAAAGAAGTCTTAGAAGAAAAGATCTATGGTCTGAGCGTGCATGTACACTGTACATATATCGGGAAGTTCCGAGTCACCAAAACCAGAATTGACTATTCATCACACTTACTGATATGAATCTGTTCTATGGGTGTAGACTATTGCCTTATATGGCTCACTTGACAAAATGCAGCTGCAATTGTAAACCACAAATGCTGAGATCATATGTTCAGCAGGGAGAAGTTATGGAGCCATGGAGGGGTTTAAAAGTTTCATTGCTCAGTACAAAATCGTAGCTTAGCAGTAGCTCTTAAAAAAAGAATTAGAGAGCTGGGGAGCTAGGACACCTTATCAAGATTGGCCTCCCACCATTGCTGTGAGCTTGTCCGGTTCACAGACATACCGGGCTGTGTTGAACATAACACTGGTCTCATTGATCTCCAGCGCCATCTGGCTAGGGACCTCCTACCCTTGTAATACGGTAACACAGGTTCATTCAGATAAATAAAAATACAATTATAAATGGATGTTCGCACAATAAATTGTCCATCAAGTACACAGTTCTACACCTCTTCAGAGCAGCAAGTTTCTTAATGAGATGCTGTTGGATATAAGTATTGATAGTAACGAAACATTATTAGCACACATCAGTTGGGGGTGGGGCGCCAGGACAGGATCAAATTAGTAACACAATCACCCGTTCATCAAATACCCTTAAAACACATAGACCTACCAAAAATCCTTTCCAGAGGTGTAGGTTGATTTACCGTCTCTTGGGCTGGGATACTTTACAGCAATAGAAAAAAGAATACGTACACTGTGCACATATGCTTTTTTGAAGTGTGATGAGGGTTAAGGTTGAGCCATTGTATGACCACATTTCAATGGTTAATCCTCTTCCAACCATGCACAGTGCACAGATCTATTTAGGACCAGATCTCTACTTTCTAATTCCCTCAGGGTAGCACCCTGTCATACCTTATGGTCAGTACTTAAGGAAAGGTGAGGTGAAATTTAGAGAATGGGATGGAGGGGGATGAGAGGGGTGGGAGAGGGGACACACACATTGAGAGCAACAATCCACTTCCCACCTAATGCACCTATACAAATGGTTACCTATACTTATTGAGGTACCAACACACCACTGACATGTGGGAGTCAACAAGAGGGAGACAAGGGTTACTGGGTAAGAGACGAGGGCAAGGGTGGGGAGGGGAGGCAAGTTGGAGGGAGAGTGTAGACTGTACAAAGTGCTTAACACTCCCTTTCTCCACATACATGTACACCTTCTGCACAGATTGGACAGTTGTGATTAAGAAGATACATAAAGTAAACCGACATAGATAGATTTACCAGCACACATGTATATCATACACAGACACATAGTTTGACATAGCCACACCTACACACTTGTACTAAACACACTAGCCTACAGACCTACACACATGCACCACATGCCACACCTATTCTCACTACAGTCATTTACCACACATCCTACACACATTCCTACACATATGTACACCTACACACATACATACCGGTACATAGAAACACTCATGTACGGTCGGTATACACACATACACTCATGTAAGCCTACCGGTCGTCACACACTGGGCCGGTGAGAGGGGGGGGGGGGGGGGGGGGGGGGGGGGGGGGGGGGTAAGCGGGGTTACTTACCCTGGGCCCCCAGATATAATAGGGGCCCCAGGGTATAATAGGGGGCCTGGCGGTCCAAAATAGTATAATTTTTTGTATTATGGCTAAAGAGTGGTATGCAGTTTAAATGTACATATACTGTACTACGGATGTATAAAAACTCATATTTGGCCAATCTCAAGGGGGACCCCCCCCCCCCCTCGCTCGTATTTTCAGGGCTAATGGGGCCTCAAATGATACGTTACCCCGGGCCTCACAAAACCATAGAACTTACGGCTGGCTGGGTACACATAGCTAGGGAGGGGCAGAAGCCATTTTCTGATCGAGTTTTCTACCGATCTTTCAATACGATCGAAAGGACAGAGTCATCTAGCTATTAATAATCTTTTCTTTTTAAATAATGCACATGCGCACCGGATTGCAGTGGGCGTTTGTATCGTTCCGCGGGCGTTAACATATATTTGTTTTAATACAGTACAGCATTAAATAAACAAAACCATTTGCTTGTCCATTATGCTCAATAACTTTAGGTATAACCTTTCGTAAATGCCTAATCTATCTTCTACACTTTGATCAAAAGGCTATTATTCCTTCAATCAGCTCCTGCTTAATCGTTGGCTTTACAACTCGTCTGATATATTCTTTCAGCTCGTGCCACTATTGTGGAGTTCTCCACCAGTTGATTCGGTTTTCTGCCATCCATGCTTGTCAGCTGTTGTCCATCATCACCAGGAAATAGAGTGTTGATTGATGGAACCAGTGCCAAAGCAGCTCCTGCTTCAAAATTATATTACCTGAAATTTGCATAGCCTTTTAAACTGATTCCAGCCCAGACGTGAACCTTTGTGGGGTGTTTAATTGATCATGAATATACATAATAAAGTTATAATATAAATCAATTCAATTTACTATACCTTGGCTTTAATCTTGGTGCCATTCCTATCTTGCCACAACAGAACCTCTCGAGCTGGACACTATACATTCATCAGTCCGAAAACGTTATCAAATGCATCGTTCAAATTTTGTCGCGCCCAACCCAAGCGCTTGTGTTTATTAGCTTAACGGATTAGCTGACAGTATGGGCTGCCTCGAAATGTCCAACCCAGAGACGTTCTGCAACGGAAAATGGTCCTTCGATGAATGTTGTATCCCACTGATGCATGGAGAGCAATAGATATGGTAAAGCTGAAATGCAGTTGTTTCATCGTCCAGCTGCATCTGCTTGTTTTTACTGCGGAGGTTATCTTTGACGCCGGACCTTAGTTCCTACTGATTGTTCCCGTCTCGTAGAATCGCTTTAGAAACTGATGCGCACATTTGCGCGTGAACATGGCAGCCATTGGCAGGTCTTCCCGCCGGCAAAGCCATCTTCCCAATTATAGGCGACTTGTACCCCAGCCTTGAGTAATGGAGAATTCTCAGAGTATACCATCCTAGCTAAGTCAGGAAGCGTGGCCTTGCATGGAATAAACAACCTTATCGTGTCGTGGTTGAAGTGTACATAAAAGGTGAACTAAATTCATTCACACGTCGATCGTTTCGTTTAAACGAATCGTACAAACTGTACGGAATGTTCATACGGTTTAAACGAAGCATGTAAACGAAGAATGGACCTGTACACCTTACAGTTTAAACTTAGTTTAAACTACTTATAAACTACGTGGAAACGATACGATTCATTTCGTAGCACGTAGTTTAGACGATGCGAAACGTAACCTTTATCGCGTCCCCTGCTGTAGTGCAGCATATTGACATAAACATGTGTGCAGTTTTCGACAAATACAAGCCTGTTTGGCAAAACCAAATGCAGGCACATATTTTACTCAGTTATCTG
>OX442419.1:3216720-3272512 GCA_949361645.1 Spongilla lacustris | reverse complement strand
GAAGCTGGAAATTAGTGGGGGATTTGACTAGTACAAATGCAGTTTTCAATTTCCCACTCCTCATTCAAATCCCCCCAGCCACCTCTGGGAAATTCTAGCCGTTCAGATCCTCACCTACATGCTATGTGGGGAAATCATGATAGGTACATAACTACATATAAACTAACCCTATAATTGCCTACATGTATTTAATAAGTGCACTAGTACTGAAATCAGCCCTCCAAGTCACCAACACCCTTTACTGTCCTTCATGACACACAATATAGCCTCATAAACTATTTCGAAAATGTTACGTCATTATACGCACAGCTATTTATTTTTACGTGTTTGCGATAATCATTATTAAATAAGTATATATAGCAAATGCAAATACGTTACAATGCAAGTTAAGTAATGAACCTAGGTTCACTGTGAAGTAGCTCTACAGGGAGAGAAACACTGCAAGGTATATGCCCCTTTGAAGAATGAGCTCCTCTGATGCACAGGATGGATGAGCGGAGGAGAGAAAAGGACAGGCAGCATCGCAGCCATCCAATGGTTTGGCTATAAGGTGAATTCCATTTGGAATATAGCCGGTCTTCCAGGCGTTTATAAAAAGTCGTTGCAATTTGCTCCATTCCACCAGTAGTGGAGAGTACTATGCGGGTGGTGAAGCTCTATGTCCCTGATGCATTGCTCATACATTCTTTTGTTTTTCTTTCTCATGTTTGCGGCAGCAAGCAATGGGTGTGGATGTGGTGTTAAATGGAGCAAGCAAACATCATGCCTGGTACCTGTCAACAAAAATTCCACCGGAATTACGTAGGCACTCTGTATTTTTAAAATAATTGCACAAAATGCCAGCATTTACAATACCAACATGTGTTTGATTTTACAAATAATTCTCACTATGGCTGGTTATCTTATTGAAGTGTTAAATGTTTCTCCATTTGGAGCACATCTCTGCTGTGTGTAGAAAGACAAATCAGGGGGGAGAGTGGGGGGAACCTTCTACGAATTACCAAAACACTTCCCAATTCCAGGACACATCATCAGGCAGAAGGTGCTGTGCCAGAGAAGTCACAATCATTATTCAGCTCCAAATGAAGAATAAAGCTAGCACGTGTCTCCCTCCACCTTCATACTATGATGTGTTGAGGACAGAAATAATTGTTGCGCTCAAAATATTTAGATGAAAACAATGTGAATGAACGAATTCACCAGCCGCAGAGAGTATACAATTTCTTAATTCATGTAGGCCTGGTGGTGCTTTATGGTATGGTTAAGAAAGGGGTAGGATCCTCACACGTTTATGAGTAGTTCTGTGCAGGCAGTACCAGGCAGTAATACACATGCCAGGTCAGGAACATGTAGCATTGCATAGCGAAGAAAAACATATCATCTGTATATGCATATACATGTATGTGGTATCATGCAGATTTTATGATTGTTCTAGCCACATTTACCACTGAAACATCTCGCTAGCATTTCCCATAGTATAGTATGGATAGAAGATACATGTATATGTATAAAACACCTTATGTGTGATTCAAACACACTCAGGTTTGCATGACAAGCACTACTGATATCCAGAAGATTCCGGTCTAACATACATGTATTCACGACATGACATGCACGCAGTCATCCAAGAACACAACTGTTTGAGGGGAACTCCAGCCATGCGTGACAAATATTGCAAATATACACATGTGCATGTAGCTGCATGAATTCGACATAATTAAGCCATCAAAATTAAAGCTTTTTCATCGATGGTCTTTGAGAACTTGCAGTAGGATGCTATGACCACTTCCTTTTGCTTAACATTTTCATGCTCAGCAGCTATATGTATCACGTAGGGAGAACCAGACCATGCAGTCTTCGTGTACCAGCCTATATAGTCGGGCTAAGCCCAGCTATACAGTGTAGTCGATAAATATATGGGGTGGCGTAGTCCAAGTACATGTAGTGAATATTTAACTACATAATTGCGTGCTAAGTGATCCGGCCCACATTTTGGCATCATCCCCAGGAGGCGTAAACTCTGAAAGGACGTCTGTGCCACTTCTCCACCGCGCTACAAATATACCGGCAGACTACCAAAAAAAAGTACTATTACAATTCAGCGTGGCAGAATGACATGGTGCAGAATAGCAAGTTATGCTCTGTTGTGCCTCCTTTTCCTCAACGCGGTTAGAGTCATTCATAGGTTGATGACAGAAGAGTCGCTACCCTGTTGCACATGTCGCAGTTACGGTGCAAGAAAGACTCCTGCTTCCAACATCTCGTCCACGTTGATGTTGAACCAATCTTTATCCCTCTCAAGGCTGGGCAGCAACTTGCATTTTAATGCTTCTACGTGCCCTGTAGGCTCCGCGATGATATCATCCGATTTAAGCAAGCGAGTTCCTCTCCACGACAACTGTCCGACGTTATTTATCATCGGAGCCAGAAAGGGCGGGACCACGTCGCTGTATCAGTACATATCCAAGCACCCCGACTTCAATGGGATATTCCTGGACGCCGGGGCGAGGGCGGGAGAAACATTTTACTTTTCCAAGAAATACGATACGATGTCGTGGGACGAATACGTCCGACTGTTTCCGAACCAGTCATTGATGACGGGAGAATCGAGCGTCGACAACTTGGTGCAGTGCGAGGCGCCCAAGAGGATATTCGAGTCATGCGGAGGGCGATCCAAGATAGTTATCCTGCTTCGTCACCCGCTGCATCGGTTTGAGTCGAATTTTTTCATGAAAGTGGAGTTCCGAGCGTCGGCATTTAACGAGGGCACCTCGATCGGAGTAGTCGTTAAGCAGACCATAGAAAAGTTGTCCAAAAAGATGAAAAACAAGAAATTCGACTATATGAACGTTCAAAACCACTGGTCCAAGTTGACGTGCCTATACGAAGCTTCGGGAAACATGGCGTACGAAGGACTGTACTACGTACACCTACTCAACTGGCTGTGCAACTTTCCATCCGAGAATATCCTTATCGTCAACAGCGAGGAGTTCTTCCAGTACCCGTGCAAAGTTGTTCAGCAAACATTACAGTTTCTGGGATTGAGTCCCCTGGAGGAGAAGGTGTGTAGAGCTGTGACTGCCGTGGTGTACAACAAGAGGAGGGCCAGAGCCCTTCTACCTCACCAAGTCATGTCGCCTGAAGAGAAGCGAAAGCTGTCAGACTTGTACGGGCCTTTCAATCAAAAACTTTTTGAGCTGCTGAATTGGAAGTCAGTGAATTGGAATTGAATTATGCAATGCACGTGTACACACGGTGTTAGCGAAATAATGACATCACATGTTCTCCACTGCATGAGTAGTTATAAATTAAGGCGTGAGTTAGATATGCAAAGACACGTTTAAAATGGGCTGTACTGTAATTACGAACCCCTGATTTAATTGACAGGGAGAATCCGAACAAAACCATTTCTATACATGTATATGCATGTACATGTACAGTTGCATGCACATCCTCGTATTATTCAAGCCGTAGTATTCTAATGATGTGACAGGAAGCCTGGTGCGAATTGAGGTTTTGGGCCAACTGAAAGGTATAAAAAGCGGCACCTAAAAAAATTCAGTTTCATTGTAATAATATAATCGTTTTAATCACAAGGGTTAGGCCACGCATTCTATGTGTAATAAATTAACAATTGCAATAAATATTGATGTACTGTCGCAGAATGGCTACTGACCAATCTGCATTTACTGTGACAATTAAGCCGACCATGGAGGTCCAACAGAGCCTCTGCACGTATCTCACTCCTAGGAAGAATTACAATTAGGGTGTTATATAATTATGTATTCAGTGACATACACAACGTTCAACTGAATCAATCCTATCTTCTGTTGCCAGTTTCCAAATTACACACACAGTCATAAAATGCACTTTGCTCTACCAACCAATCTGTATTTATATGTACATTGTAGATGTAATGGAAGCAAATTGATAGATTACAACATATTCGAAAATAATAATAATAAATAAACTGATAAATATACCAAAACATAAGGAAAAAGTCCTGCGGGAACAGCTAGAATAAGAGATTCAGTCTTGTGATAAGTCTTCAAACATTCGACCACCTCTGCATGTTTCCCTTCTTCTGCCAGAGCCATTGCAGTTTTTCCATCCTATTTGATACCAAAAAAATTATATAATGCATGCCAACCAGTAAGTGCATCATTACTTGATCTAAAAAAAGCAATTTGTATAACCAGCAGGCTTGCAATGTATATTTAATTAATGTAAATGTTGTAAGATTGAAGTTGTATTTTAAAGTAACCCAATCATCGCTTACAGCTTCAAATATTAATTGATACAATATTAACAGATTTTTGGTAGGGACCCCATAAGACTATTTAATTTGGAATATCATGCAACTGATTGATTTCAGAATTAACTTTTCATTAGTTGAAATGACCAATAATGTCTTCCATACATGTATATTATTTTATCTAGGATCTCAAAAAAAAAGTGTGAACCTGTTCATAGTAGACACGAAAACAGGCCCGCCTGACTATGGAACATTTTCATCATACAATATTACCACAAAACATGTGCATGCACAAATACAGCAGACCTGCCTGTATATTTGCAATCACGGGTGTGAGTCTATTAAGTATTTAATCTATTCATGTAGTCTATTTAGCTCTTAATTTTAGTGTGTTAGCGGCACCAACACTAAATATCAATCAATCTTAACAATGGAAAGATTGTTTATTTTTTTAGAACCGAATGTAGAAGTTGGATTATTTTGGCTGCAATAAGTACATGTAATATGGTCTACATATTTCATTAGTCAATAACACAATTTGATATCACATTTATGCAATTGTAAACCCATGACATGTTATATTATTTGACTTACATTGTTTATGATGGCTAGGTTGATGGAAGGTTTGCTTAATAAACATTGGACAACATCCAAGTAACCATGAGCTGTGGCATAGTGCAATGCTGTACAGCCAAGCTATATAAAAATATGATGGTGAAGTATTTGATACAACTGAAATCGCTTGCCACATTAAATGTAACTTTTTACTCTCTCCTCTCTCTCTCTCTCTCTCTCTCTCTCTCTCTCTCTCTCTCTCTCTCTCTCTCTCCGTTATCTTACTTTATTTTGGGTATTTGGTTCGATGTAAGACAGCAAGCAAGCAACAACAGCGCAATGCCCACCAACTGCGGCATATTGAAGTGCTGTATTACCAAGCTAAAGGAGACACATTTCATAAATGAGCACAACATAGTTACTTTCAGAAGGCACTAACAATGCAAATAATTTGTCATGCATGTGTGCCTTTCCCTGTATCAGTGCTTCTTTCCCTCCACTTATGATGTAAATGTAACAGTTAGGAAAGGTGGAGGTGCTTTTTATGACAGCCAATAGACTTCAGGTGCATGTACTTACCAGTGTTGCATCAAAGATCTCCCTGATCAATGTTAGCCGAGCATTTAACATTGTAATACCCAGTTCCCAATATTTTATTGTGAAGTATTATTAGGTAGTTGATTTTATAATAATACAAAGTAAAACAATGCAATTTATTTATTAAGTTCTTACATTAGTTACAGCAGTAGAAATTGCCTCCTTTGCAAGTAGGTCTTGTACAATTTCAAGTGATCCATAGATTGCTGCAACTATTAATGGTGTATATGTAAACTGAAAGTGAGAGAAAAATATGAATGCCTATTGTGCAGTACTGATCAATAAACTAGATGCTTGCATAGCAAATCGGATTTTAACCATCAGATTTGACTATCTCCACAAGTGCTATTACAGAATGAATATCTGTACTGAAGATGACTCGGAACCATTGAATGGAGAGAAGTTGGTGTTACAGAGCAAAGGCCATATTTTGGGAATGCTGTATGCACCATCAAATCAATCTGAGGCACAGTGCAGCCATTTCTTTTGGCACACAACGTGTGTTTGGAAACACAAATAAACAAAATGATCTGTACATAATTAATATATATTATATTATATTGTGCAAATTATACAAATTCAGCATGTAAATAAATATCACACATGCACTTGGTATAAGGATCATTTTAGTACATAACATAGGTGCATGTGGTACAAAGTGCTAAACATTTGTATTAAGTACAGAAACATGAGTATATAAGGATGTTTGACGTCCTTGCTAACAAATTGAAATTGATCTTTGCCATGCCTAATATAGTGAAGACAATGACACTTACATGCATGCAAGTAAAATGTGCACATGGTGCGGAGGCCAACAAATGTGATATTAAAAAACAAATTATATTGAACAACTTACGTTATTGACGAGGTTCACTTCCTTAGTATGAAGCAACAACTCTTTTACTACAGATTCATGTCCTCTTGCAGCAGCAAGATGCAATGCAGTATCTCCCATCTAAGTGGCAGGATTTTTTTAAAAAGTAATACAGTACACTCTTTCATTGCCACTGTCATCATTTTAAGCAGGGACCTGAATTAAAAATCACATCATACAATGACAAAATCTATACAATTATGTAATGATAGATATACAAGCAGGCATATGTGGTCCTACATGACTTGTACAGCAAACTTACATGTATTTTGTAACATGAATGAACTGGTGTTTTGTGTTTTGTGTTTAGATAAATATGTATAATTATATAATAACCATAGAGCCCACTTGAGCAAACCGTAGATTATGGGAGCTACATTGTACCTCACACCTGATGATGATCACACACGCTCTGCAGACATTTTGCTACCCAACTGGACCCATGGATTGATAATATGGCCGCTAAACTCATAAACTGTGTTGGTAGCAGATGTCAGCTAGGGGGGCAGCCACTTTGTCTTCTGACGGAGGCAAACACATAGTACAATGCCTTGGGGCTGGTGATCCATACCACTTGTCACAAAGTGCAAAGGTGCTTGGGGAAAGGAAGCAATATGATTGGACTCATTAAATGCCTCCCAAATTGTCATTAGCTAAGTGCTGATATCTGGATGCCTTCTTAATGTTAAACGGTTAATTAAGTTTGTTTTTTATTTCTAATAATGACAATACTGCTCTGGACATCACTGTGACATCCCCTCTCTGCCTTGCCATCTTTAATCATGCCAACAGGCTGGTACAGCAGCTCTGGTAGCAGAAACACTTATTATTTATGTTACAAGTCATTTATGATACCTTACATTCAGACCTCACAAGGCAGGTGTTTAGTCAGTCATATAGGTTGTGTGTGAGGACAGACTTTGGCTTAGAGCAGGTGATTGCCAGTCTAGATGCAAGACACTTCACAGCCTCTTGACCTTAATGCACCATAAGCTCTCAATGCAATGCCCACAGGGATACAAGCCCATCTTAGATCTCCACACTATTTGCCATCATTACTGTAGTGTTCCTTATCTTAGAGACCTCAGCAGCTGCTCCCGAAGACACTCCCACTCTGACAGGTTGAATGAATTAAGCTGTGAGGTCACTGAGAAGTAGCCTACAGGATCAGGATTTCCCGTTTTTATAATATCATTGCACCCTGCATGGAAGTGTGCCCAATCAGCCACAGAGGATATGCTAAACAGGCAAACAGGCAGGACATGAAATTGTAAATAACCTGATTTTATTAAGGACAGTGCATTTTGCAGCATAGGAGAAGATAAGGGTGCCAACAAACAGAGGCAATGTAAGCAGCTGGTGCATGAAGCATGAATGAACATGCAGATCCAAGCCACCTCTACTGTGGCTAAGCTGGGAGGAGAGGTCTGTCATGTCTACTGATGTACTCCAAGACATGCAGTATTGGACATCAATGTGAAAAAGGTCAAGTGCCTTGAGAGAGAGCTGAGGGATGGTGGTGCTGCCTGAGCAAGATAAGCTAGTTTGCCATATCACCCTTGTATACACACTACGGCAGACAATAACATGGCTAGCTGGAACGCCCCTGATCAGACAATGGACTTGGACTAGCTAATATAGTGTGTGCACATAAATAGTATACATTCCTTAGTAGAATTATTTGTACCATTCTGAATAATAATGGTGTGAAAAATTATTTATCTGTATTTTTTAAATATATTACTAATATTGTCGTTTTTTTAATAATAATAATAAAATTATTACACATATATACAAACGACCATGCACAACCAAGCTTCCCTAACCCTCAAGCCAGGTCCATTGTTGTGGCTTCTGAAATTGACCTTGCTTGCAATGAAAGCACGGGCATTGGCTCGAATTAAGAGTGCATGATCCATCAACATGTAACAACCTTTTTGACTTTCCAATTGACCTCATGTGTTCTGCTGGCTCCATAACTACTCCATTCTAAGATGAGTGAATTCACTGTATATATACTGTTTATGTACATGTTTCCTCGGTAAACTAGCTGTGTGCTAAAATGCTAAAATCCGGCAGGACGAAAGAATACAGAATTGCAGTCTCTCAGCCCTACTATCAAATTTCAAGAGTTGTTACATTCAATGGGACATAAGAAATTGTTTTTAAAAAGTTATAGCCCTTAATTAATGTTCTCTTTTAAAGGAGCTGCCCCTTGTAAGACTGCATCTAAACATTCAGCCTCTTTGTGTATTCGTGGAAAAAACCAAAAATATACAGCAACAGACTACTTCTAATGAAAATGAGCTTGGGTTAGTTACTCATTTCCTGAATTTTATGCTTTGCTGCTTGCATTAACCACGACTTATTGGTATTCTAATTGCATTTACTTACTTTATTTTGACAATCCACAATGCCTTTAGCATTTCCTTCATTTAAGATGTATCTTACACCATCTAACCAGCCAATATCTGCAGCATAATGTAGTATGGTGTTATCATCCTAAGTGTAGAGAAGGTGCAGAGCATTATGTCAATGAATAGAATTACACAGGAATGTACATAAATGAGTTAGATATAGATATTTCTTACCTCCTCCAATCTGTAATGCTATTAGTATATTCAGTTATATTGTTATTGATTAAATCTGGCAAGTATATGTAAATGTATGACTATGTTAACTTTCTATGGAGCATCCATTGAGTGCATACTTATGCAGTTACTTAAACCCTTGACGGTATGAATGTCATGCATGTTAGTTGAAATGACACTTTTGGACATGTATATTTAGACATAGATACCTACATTTAGGTTGGAAAGTTTCACAATATCATATAAAGCACACATATCACTTATCAGAAATATTGTCCTTAAAACATTAGGAGCCTACCCTTAATTATGTTTAAATATTGGGCCATGTTTAAAAAAAAACATATAATTATATATATTATAATACAATGTAATTATATATAATTATAATACATGTACATGCATGATGAAATTCATTTTTCTCTTTAAAACAAACTGCAACCAAAGTGATAGATATCTTGCATATTAATTTGCTGAATGTAAAAATAACAATGGAAATTCATTTGAGCACAAGGTCACATAAATGAATGCTAAATGCTATAATAAGGTGTGGTCATAATTTTTTATGTCAATGTGTATATGTGTGCCACATGCATACATGTAACTGTGGGACTTGGAGTAATAACCTGTTTAAATGCATGTTTTAGCAGAAATGCAAACATTTTTAGCATCATGATATCATCGACTGACCTTGTCCATTTATGTACATTTGGCTTAATCTCACCTTTCCTTTTTCACTGATAAAAATGGATTTGAAGACCTTCAAGCAGGCAAGTCGACAATGCATAGCAGCTACATGATATGCAAAGTTGCCATCCTATATGTAAGTGGATGATATATAACAACTATGACATCACTTTTCCTGCTACATTAGTTGTAGTTATAATACATGCATGGGTAAATTCAAACTTATTTATATATGTCTTCCAAGTCGTGGCTAATTGTAAAAGATGCCAACCTTTCTGAGGCACATACAGTATTTCAAGGTTCTGGTATCCCAATCACCAGCGAGGGGAAATGTTACCTTGGTGCTGCAATTGGGTCTGAATCGTTTGTCAATTCTTTATGTCCATGAAAAAGTTTCTGAATGATCACTGAGATTGAGCTTCTATCCCAGATATCATTAACCCAACCTCACTCAGCATATGCTGCCTTTACTCATAGTTTATCAAGTAGATGGACATATCTTTCCAAAACAATACCCAATAATCAACCACTATTGCAACCTTTGGAAGATGCAATCAGCAAGTCATTTCTTCCTCGTCTCACTGGTCAAACCACATTCAACTGCCAACTCAGAGATTTGTTAGTCCTTCCTACTTGACTTGGTAGTCTTCGTATCATTAAATTGGTCAAACAATCTCAACTTATTTTTGACAATTGAACCAAGCTCACCAGGCCCATGGTTGACCTCATTCTCCAACCAACATCTTTGTCATTTGAAGTCATAGTAGCTCAATCCACTGCTAGACGTAAGGTAAGTCATGAGTTAAAACAGTCTCAGTCTGTCCTTTGTAATGAGCTGTTCACTAAGTTACCTGCTTCTCTTCAGGGATCAATGGAAGTTGCCACTGAAACTGGTGCCATGGCTTTCATTGATACCTATCCAAGAACATGGCTTTCAAAGCGTCTTACATTAGGGAGCATTTGCTATGGTTGGCAGCCTAACTTGCTTCCTTTGACCTGTGCTTGTGGCAAGACATTTTCTATGAAACATGCCTTAAACTGTCCCTGTGGTGGTTATACTGATCTATTTGGCACAATGAGTTACAGGACATCACTGCAACATTGCTTACTGAAACTTAGCCACAGTGTTGGAACCGAGCATGATCTACAACCTTTGTCTGGTTAGTTTCTTAAGTACAACACACCAAATAACACTGATGCAGATGATGTAGACATTTTAGAGATAACATTTGGTGTCATAACAGACAGAAGAGCTATCTTGATGTCAAAGTGTTCAAAACTTTTACCATGTGTTATGTGAAAGAACTGCACAAGAAACATGCCTATGAAGCCAGAGTTCGTGAAGTAGAACTTGGATGTTTCACACCACTAGTGTTTTCTACTTCTGATGGATTAGGTCCTGCTGCCAAAACCTTGTATAAGAGGCTTGCATCACGTATTGCAGAAAAGCACGACCAACCATACAGTCTAACCCTTTTTTTCGCTTCATGCAAAATTGAGCCTTTCGTTGCTACATTCTGCAAACATGTATCTGCATGACTCAAGATTGTCATATCATCAAGATGCATGCTCCCCACTCAGGGGCGGCGGATACAGGATTTTGGGAAAGGGGGGGTCTGGTAAATATAATCACAACTGGGGGGTACGGGAGGGGGCATGCCCCCTCCCGTGACAGCAAGGGGGTCTGGGGGAGTGCAGATAGCCCCCTCAGTGGGGTCTGGGGCAAAGCCCCGGCCACTTTTTTGCTTTTGCGTTTATATAGCATGAAATTCACAGTGATTTCCAATACATAATCCGGATTACTAACTATAGAGCTTGCATCCATGAATCACAATGCTATGGTCCCTACTGCTCAGCAATTAAATTCGTGACGCAAAGCTTTTGTGAATTTGTGACCGCAGCGTGCACGTGGCCATGCACCAGCTACATGTCGGTCTATATGAACGACTCGTTTTACTATACTAATAGTATTAGTATTTTTAGTTTGTTTAACTCTATAGCTACCTGTTTTCTGAGGAAAAGAATCTGAGATCCATCCCATTCATGTCTTTAGATCGCTTACATGTATATGTACCTCAATAGACTCCTTACATTTGATGTCAAAAATCACATGAAATAATAATTTAATGAAACTCATTTGAGGTTAATTCAATTCATATTCAATGCTGTCCGCCATCTTGGTGCTCAAGTTACTCAGTATAGAACGGTATGGGCAATTTACAGTTTTTTTAATTGTTTATGCCTGTTTTGGGTCTCGTAATACTTTTATATTCTTACCATGGAAGGACGTCAGTGCCCACTGTAAAACCAAACCCATAATTACTTACTGTGAACGTACAGTAATAACGAAAAGCTTTGTTTTGCCCATACCGCCCTATAGTAACTTGTGCACTAAGATGGCGGACAACTAATAATATCAATGTCATTGCTCACGCGATGAAAAGGTCTATTCGTTCCTGCATATTCGATCGATCGATCGCGCGATTAAATCCTAATTAACCATACATGCAAAATAAAATTTCGTTAATAGGAGGATTTATTAGATCGATATAGACCCCGTTTCAATGGCTAGAACTGAAGTGAACGATGTCATGACAGTCCACGCTCGCAAATCCAAGGATGGTAAAATGCAGAACGCTGCATAGATGTAGTATGCATTGCGTCATTCTTCATATAGAAAATGAAGAGGTCCGGACCCCCCCCCCCCCCCTGGTCTCGTACCCAGACCCAAATGTACGTAACGCTATAACATCACGTCTGTACTGTAAGCGATAATCATCGTTACCTACATTTGGGTCTGGGTACGAGGCTACCCCCCCCCCCCCCCCCAAATCCGACCCTGCCCACTAGATTCTGCCATCGATATGTCCTGCTCAGCAGGCAGAAATGCTTAATGTATGGTTGTTTGCCCTTTGTGTATGTAATGTATGCAATAAACCTCCTTCGGCTAACATTTATAGACGTGATGTATATAGAGAGCTATGGCAGCAGGGATATTAAATACGTGGATTGGAAACGGTTCCGTAATCTACGTGTACCGGAAAACTATCCGTGATGGATTCTGAATTGGTGAGTTTGCTGTTGACTCGGACGAATATGACATGGATGCTGATCCCAGTGGACGGGTTTCAGGGGTGTAGTTCAAAGTTTTCAGATCTGTTGTACGGAAAGTTGTTCAGGAGATTTCGTGACTCGAAGCTTAAGCGATCCGAACGCTTTAACAGGCTTATACATTGCTTTCAAAAATAAAGCTTGACTGATCCCATTAGTAAAACCTGCCTCTTAATTAGAAAGAAACCAACTTACTAAGTGTAGCTTTTCGTTTCTGCGATTTCGCGACTCTAAAAATAGCCCTCAAGCGCAACACGGATGGAAAGTAGGAATACCGTAATTCAGCCGTATATCAGCCTCGTTTCCAATCCATGTATTTTATATCCCTGATGGCAGTAAGGATTTGTGCCGTATAGATAGTTTCCACAGAAAGGTGCAAAGGAATCTACCCTTTGGTTGGAAAGATAGAGAAGTCCGGTAGCTATTGATTCGTTAATTTGTATGTCATCCGTTACGGATTCGCTGGAGTGGCAACGGTAATAACACATGGATCAAACTTATGTCTACGAAATAGCGCTACTTAGCTTCTTTGGATGCTTCTGGATGTCAAAGGTACCTGGATAAGTTATGCCTGCTGGGACTATCAGTGGATAACGACCCGTATGCGGCTATAAATCCCAAGAACTTTGTAAGCAATATGTCACTCTGGCCCCCAGTTGAGTTGGGGCACATTTTCTGATTGCTCTGGAGTTTATACAAGCCAACAATTGCAATTGCTGTAAAGGAAGCAGCTGAATGCCTACATAGATAATAGAATAAAGGGATTGGAAACGGTAAAGATTACGGGATTCATCCGCATTTCGTAATTCCGTCTGTCTGCTATACATGTATACGATCCTTTGAAGCGTATTTTGATGACGAGATGGAGTTAGACACTCATAGAATGAAGCTGTCTAAAAAATCATACATGTACTTGACCCAAGTGCCAATGACCACCATGATGGCTAGCTAGAATAAGCGCGCACGAAAACTTTGCCGAGAAAGTAGATACAAGCTTTATGCTCTTTAAAACACTTTCTTTGAAGGCTTCCAGTTTTTTTACGATTCCCCATTGATTTTGTTGTTGTTGGGATTTTCCCTTCCTATTCTTGCGCGATCGTACAAGAGATATTGATCACGCCACTCTATATGTATGTCTGATTCAATATAAGCACTCAAATACTCTAGAATCCAAACCAAATTACACAAAAGGTACGCTTTATGGACATCATAAATTCCCGATCTACGACGTCAAACCTCTTCATAGAGACTCCTAAACATTACAACGCCACACTAACTGCTACGTACTCTATATGTGAACAGGGGCGGATACAGGGGGGGGGGGGGGGGGTTGCAACCCCCCCTTTTGTCCAAATCCCTTTTTTTTTTGCACGCAGTTTTAGGGGTTTTTGGGGTTTACAACCCCCTCTTTTGTCCAAAAACCTTGCGTTTTGCACGCACGCGGACAGCACCCCCCCCCCCCCGCTCGTAGAATCGGCCGAAAGCGGACAGCACCCCCCCCCCCCCCCCCCCCCCCCGCTCGTAGAATCGGCCGAAAGCGGACAGCACCCCCCCCCGCTCGTAGAATCGGCCGAAAGCGGACAGCACCCCCCCCCCCCCCCCCCCCCGCATAGAATCGATCGGCCGAAAGCGGACAGCACCCCCCCCCCCCCCCCGCTCGTAGAATCGATCGGCCGAAAGCGGACAGCACCCCCCCCCCCCCCCCCCCCCGCTCGTAGAATCGGCCGAAAGCGGACAGCACCCCCCCCCCCCCCCCCCCCCCCGCTCGTAGAATCGATCGGCCGAAAGCGGACAGCACCCCCCCCCCCCCCCCCGCTCGTAGAATCGGCCGAAAGCGGACAGCACCCCCCCCCGCTCGTCTTTTTATTGATTAACAACCCCCCCTTGTCTGAAATCCTGTATCCGCCCCTGGTGAACTCATAAAATGGATTTACAATGTTGCTAGTGTCCAGGAAAATCACACAACCACTGCCCGATCAGGTTGCAGCTACGATCGCGTCTGCCTCAGCTGAGACGTCTGTAAAAGAATAGCTATATGCTTTTTGGGGGTCAAAAAGGTTGCTCTCATACAGTAAAAAGTTAAACGACACTAAAGAAGCTCTTTAAGGAAGGATGCTCAATAGCTCACACGCCCACTACAAGTTACTATGCGAAGCACGGTCATGTAACGGAACGTGACGTCACGTCACGTAAATGTTTCCAATCCCTTTATTCTATTATCTATGATGCCTATAACTTCTTTACAAGTGGGTTTGTGCGAACCATTGAAAGTTGGATCTGAATAATGCGAGCCAGTGTGTAATTTTGAAAGCTCTTGTGAATTCAAGCATGCGTAATCCAGATGAGGCTCGCTGTGCTTGGGTAGCAACCAGAAAGATGAACAACAGTTTTTTACAACTCTGAAAGCTTTGATGCCAAAATCAGCTATCTTGTCCTCACTGCAACCAATTCCTTCATGTTCTGGTGCCCCAGCTCCAGCTATTCAGACTACCGGCTACATTAATAAGCTTGCAACATCCAAAATACAGGACCATAAGCATCTCGAACTCTGTGTGTGTCCTTTGCGTAATATGCAGGCATTCTCCCCTGGCAACAGGTTCATTGACCTCCCCCACTCAAGAGATGGACTTTTAGTTTCATAACACTTTTCTGCAGGGATGCTGTCATCCAATGGCTGAGATGGGGACGCTTGATACTTGTGCACTGATGTGGAGAACAGCACTAATCTTTGAAGCAGTTATGCGACCCCTTCGATGAGCAATCCACATAAAAGACTGTGCTTGAAGTTTGGTGTTTTTCTCTAAGTAATCTGCTTCTTCTTGAGTAGTTTTGATTTCTTCATTGAAAATGCAATGGTACTCTGCATACATGTAAGTAACTTTCCTGCTTATGGTCCTGTATTTTGGATATCGCAGGCTTATTAATGAAGCCGGTAGTCTATGAATATCTGGAGCTGGAGCATCAGAACATGAAGGATTTGGTTGCAGTGAGAACAAGATTGCTGATTTTGGCATCACTGAAAGCTTTCGGAGGTGTTTTTGGTCTTTGGATGTTGCATGAGTACTCAGGTGTAGTACCATGCAGCCTTCAAAAGATACAAGGAGCAGTTATGGCACCATGAACAGTATAATGCATGAATGAATGTGCACACCCAGCCATGCAGGTGCAGTGTGCTGCCACCATATCTCCTGCCTTTCTGGTTGCTACCCAACCACAGTGAGCCTCATCTGGATTACCCATGCTTGGATTCACAAGAGCTTTCAAAATTACACACTGGCTTGTGTAATTCAGGTCTCAAATTTCAATGGTTTGCACAAACCCACTTGTAAAGAAGTTATAGGCATTCAGCTGCTTTCATTGTAGCAATTGTTAAGCGTGCATAAATTCCAGGAGGGTGATTAATAAAATAGCAGAAATTGTGCCCAAACTCAACTGGGGGCCAGAGTGACATATCGCTTACAAAGCTCTTGGAATTTATTGCCGCATACGGGTCTTTATCCACTGAAAGTCTCAGTGCTCAGGCATAACTTATCCAGGTGCATCCAAAGAAGGAAAGTAGCGCTATTTCGTACACATAACCAGAGATCATATCTATATATGATCTCTGACATAACTTTGATCCACGTGTTATTCCAGCGCAGCGAATCTTTTCAACCAGTGGGTGTGGTTTACGTGACGTGACGTGATTAAATTCCTTCACACCTTTCTGTGGAAACTATATATTATGAAGTCACAGATTAAAAGACGTGACCCGCGTATAACTCGCGTACCAAGAAACGAATAGTTTGTTGCTATCGAAACAGAAAGGAAAGACGATCATGCAACCTGTTTATGTTTTCTTTTTACTTTTGGGTTGTATTCTTATACATGTATATATTACTACATGTAGTTCAAGTGTATGCATGTTTCTTTTATTTAATGAATAGTTCAAGTAAGAGAACTAAAAAAGCTCGTACTGTTCTCGTTCCCAGACAGATTTTTCTCCTCCGACAGTAGTTTTGTTCCTGGGTGAGTATAACTCGGGATAGAAACGGTTTTAAAGAGCGCAAAAAGAACATCTGCAGGTATCAGATATGTAAATAAAGCATATACGTAATCATCACGAAATATACCGTTCCCATGGCAAATAATTTCAATAATGTGATCGTTTGCACCTAAGTCCTTTGCTCACCACTTTTGGCTAGCGAAGTTATTTATGTGAAAATGCCATCACAAGAACGAAATAAGAGAGCTACACGACGGGAGGAATGCCAAAGCGAGACTACAAATTTAAGTTAGAGTCGTGTTTGGTACAATCATTATCTCTGCGGATCCAGAAAGAAAAAATGTGAGCGAGTGCTTGTGACAGTTAACATGCAGATGTTAAATCGAACCGAGCTGTGAGCAAGGCAGTGGGGACAATCTTAGCCAAGCGTACGCAAGTTACTGCACGACTCACTCCAATTTCCATGAAAATGTATTTTATAGCTACGGGGTCATGAGACATTGCTTTATACAAAAGGTCACCTTCCCAGGTCAAGTCGTTTGAGAGATAATCACCGACCAAAAGTTCACCTTTTAGTCAACTTTTGCAACTTGGAATAATTGTAAGTTTTGATCCCATCAACTTACAACTACTGTTTTCGCATCAAAATAAACCTTATTTATTAGACTATTTAAAGTAGTACATAAATTACAAGTATCGTATCTGTGAATATAATTCTGCCTCTTTTTCTTCTGTATAATTTAGTAACAACCCTTGCCCCAAACCAAATCACACCAAAAAATTCATATATAATATGTTTTGCAGAAGGAGCACGTATGATAGATTTCGGATCGGGCTGACCTTGGGCTAAGGCACCACAAGGGGGAATGTGTGGATTTAACATAGTCCAACCTTGGTTTGGTTCTGTTAGTGGCTGCTACAATGTAAACAGTTTATGTAGAGTATCATAACTGCAATTATATGAATTTCATTTATGTACCACTTACGTGTACACTGATCACAATAACAAGAATGCACTTCTAAAATGCATATACAGGAAGTAATTGTACTCTATTCATGTAGATGGCTATACAGGGCTTTTGTTGCAGTGTCCATTTCCTTGTCTGTTAAAATATAAGTTCTTCCAGTGTATGTCTTTAGATCTACAGAAGTTAAAAGGTCACTAATATGAACTGTCAAAACATCAGCTGGGTCAGGATAGGAGAAGGACTTGCTTGGTCCATGAGGATGGAGGAAGGTTACAGTTACCTCCTGTAATTCAGGATCTGTTTTCAGAACATAGCCAACCCACCAAGCACTGTCATATATCACTGCCACGTAGCCTTTAGCATCTTTAATGCTCACAGAGCTGCATAAAGACAACGTGTCTACAGTCTCAGTGCGGCAAACACTGCTTGTACTGTATTCCTTCACCTGTAGGGTCCTGGTTGTCAGCAGCAAGAAACAGTGCAGTTTTTGTGTTCCAGCAATTGTTTTGGCTTTTGACAGCCTTTCGCTTAGTAGACTCTGTTCCTCACCCCCGTCTTGGCTTGTCAAGTACTTGAAGGTTGTAACAGTCAATTTCGACTGACAGAATGTGAACAGCTCAAGGGGAGTTGTAATGTGGCCACTGTGTACTCGCTGCAGACTGGCTTTGGCAGCTTCTCTCTTTACAGTTAGTTCCCCCCCCCCCCCCCCCCCACACCATCAGGTGGCCCCTTGCCATGGCTTGTTGCAAAGAAATACCATTCTGCAACTAATCCAAAGTCTTCATAGTGGTGGCACAAATTGATGAAGTTTTTACAGTTTTTGTATTGTCCAGCGCACCCATCACTGAAATAAATCATTTTCGTTACGTTGTAATTTGTTATTAAGAATTCTACCAGGTGCCGTTGAAACAGGTGCACTGCCACTGCATCATGGACATTGCAGACAACATAGCTGCCATGTGTTAAGCCCACACCTTCAAGGTTAATGTAATAGACAAATGGGTGTAGGGTAGCTTGTGTATTTGTCCAGTGGTATCTCTGTATGGCATCCTGTATAATGAATGTGTAGTTTTCTGAAAAGTCGCCTAGCACCAACTTAGGCGACTTTTCAGAAAACTACACATTCATTATACAGGATGCCATACAGAGATACCACTGGACAAATACACAAGCTACCCTACACCCATTTGTCTATTACATTAACCTTGAAGGTGTGGGCTTAACACATGGCAGCTATGTTGTCTGCAATGTCCATGATGCAGTGGCAGTGCACCTGTTTCAACGGCACCTGGTAGAATTCTTAATAACAAATTACAACGTAACGAAAATGATTTATTTCAGTGATGGGTGCGCTGGACAATACAAAAACTGTAAAAACTTCATCAATTTGTGCCACCACTATGAAGACTTTGGATTAGTTGCAGAATGGTATTTCTTTGCAACAAGCCATGGCAAGGGGCCACCTGATGGTGTGGGGGGGGGGGGGGGGGGGGGGGGGGAACTAACTGTAAAGAGAGAAGCTGCCAAAGCCAGTCTGCAGCGAGTACACAGTGGCCACATTACAACTCCCCTTGAGCTGTTCACATTTTGTCAGTCGAAATTGACTGGTACAACCTTCAAGTACTTGACAAGCCAAGACGGGGGTGAGGAACAGAGTCTACTAAGCGAAAGGCTGTCAAAAGCCAAAACAATTGCTGGAACACAAAAACTGCACTGTTTCTTGCTGCTGACAACCAGGACCCTACAGGTGAAGGAATACAGTACAAGCAGTGTTTGCCGCACTGAGACTGTAGACACGTTGTCTTTATGCAGCTCTGTGAGCATTAAAGATGCTAAAGGCTACGTGGCAGTGATATATGACAGTGCTTGGTGGGTTGGCTATGTTCTGGAAACAGATCCTGAATTACAGGAGGTAACTGTAACCTTCCTCCATCCTCATGGACCAAGCAAGTCCTTCTCCTATCCTGACCCAGCTGATGTTTTGACAGTTCATATTAGTGACCTTTTAACTTCTGTAGATCTAAAGACATACACTGGACGAACTTATATTTTAACAGACAAGGAAATGGACACTGCAACAAAAGCCCTGTATAGCCATCTACATGAATAGAGTACAATTACTTCCTGTATATGCATTTTAGAAGTGCATTCTTGTTATTGTGATCAGTGTACACGTAAGTGGTACATAAATGAAATTCATATAATTGCAGTTATGATACTCTACATAAACTGTTTACATTGTAGCAGCCACTAACAGAACCAAACCAAGGTTGGACTATGTTAAATCCACACATTCCCCCTTGTGGTGCCTTAGCCCAAGGTCAGCCCGATCCGAAATCTATCATACGTGCTCCTTCTGCAAAACATATTATATATGAATTTTTTGGTGTGATTTGGTTTGGGGCAAGGGTTGTTACTAAATTATACAGAAGAAAAAGAGGCAGAATTATATTCACAGATACGATACTTGTAATTTATGTACTACTTTAAATAGTCTAATAAATAAGGTTTATTTTGATGCGAAAACAGTAGTTGTAAGTTGATGGGATCAAAACTTACAATTATTCCAAGTTGCAAAAGTTGACTAAAAGGTGAACTTTTGGTCGGTGATTATCTCTCAAACGACTTGACCTGGGAAGGTGACCTTTTGTATAAAGCAATGTCTCATGACCCCGTAGCTATAAAATACATTTTCATGGAAATTGGAGTGAGTCGTGCAGTAACTTGCGTACGCTTGGCTAAGATTGTTCCAGTGCATAAAGCTTGGCGCGCGAGTTTCAATATAGAATAGCTGCTAAGGTAACAGAGTGTTGCTAGGCAATAATAACAACGGCTTCATACAAACCCATGTAATTGTATGTATGGGCTGTGCAATATAGACACTAATTTAAAAAAATGAATGAAACAAGATATAAAAACATTCTCTCTGAGAAAGTTAGTGGTATATAGGTCATAAATGCAATGCCATGCATGGCGCATTGTACAAAAGTTCTAAATATAGGAATAATTAAATCGATCCCTTGTTCACTTCCTTTTTACACCACCATTGCTTTCAAATCCTATATACCGCTAACCTTCTCAGGGAGAAAGTTTTCTTGTTTATAATATCAATATTGCCTGACTGTTTCTTACATTGTCAGGCTTCATTTCCTCTTTAATTTCTTTATGTAAAAGGAGTTTCTGCACACAAACAGCAATTCCACTCCGAGCAGCTAGATGCAAAGGTGTTGAGCCATTCTAAGGAAAGAGTTTATGTGTTATTAAGCTATATGACCATATCAAGTAATTAATATATTACTATGATCCATGTGTGTAGGAACTACAAAAAATAGTCATATTGTGTGACTAAGCTTACTGTAGTCATGTACATTGAACTTCTTTATGTCAGCATACATGTACGGGGGAGCTGATTTGAATGATTTGATGCACAGATGTACATTATACACATGTACATGTACTTTTCAAGTTTTGCACAACAAAATGTGACAGTCAAAAATTGAAACCTGCACTAAAACTAATACGATAATTCCATTTTGAATCTTACTGTACCTGCACATACCTTGTCTTGGCAGTTTGCATCAATGTTAGGTACATCCATCAGGAGTTGTACGCAGGTTATGAACCCATAGTATGATGCATGGTGCAGTGGAGTTTTTCCATCCTATGCAATAGACAAGGCAGGCATACATGTTATATAATATACATGCTAGCATCCTTATATTTTTAGGGGTGTTTCAGAGAGCAAGATTGCAATGCAATGCAAATCCTTTATATCCTACATTGAAATAACACACTTACAGCATCATTTTGATTGACAGTGTCAGGGTTTAGGCTAATCAGTTGCTTCAGTTGTTGTGCATAGCCCTTTATAGCACATCGATGAATACTTTTTCTTTCAGTCTTTATCATATGATAAATGGTGGTAATTCAAGAAACATTATACTAACATGCAAACACCAAGAAGGCCTACATCATTATCCTCTTTGTAAACCTACCTCATCGACACTAACACTAACACCAGCTTCAGTACATTCAGCAGATCTGTGATGTACAGTTTTCACAGCCTTGAGAAAAACGGAAAATGAAATGAATGAATTAATTACTTCTGGGGTACACAACGGTAGTGATTTATTCATTGCTATTTTCATACTCTTGCAACCATTAATCACTTGTGTAGTCAAAAGAGCATACAAATGAGATAATAGAAGGTCATCATTTAGTAACATTTTAATTTTCTGTGCAACATTAATCAGAATATGAGAGACCATGACAATAGATAGCATATAAATATACCGTACTCTGATGTGGCATATTGAAACAGATTAAATAAATCCAATCACATACATACAAATTCCTATAGAGTTTCATATATGAGCACCTCTTCGCAAACCTTTTTCTTGTAGTTTAAAAGAATGGTAACCATTTTGGTATCATTTTGAGCTCTTGCTAGATCCATAGGTGTTTTTTCTTCCTACATGTACATATATAGAAATTGTACAGTAGAAAATATATCACACATATACATACATACAAGAGACACACGTATGCTATTACATGTTAGCTAAGTGTTCTATTTTTGTTTTAAGTCCTTCAGCCTGAAGTGGCAATTTTTGTTCCCCTGAACATTGCACATGCATTATTGTCCACAAAGTTTACAAATACAATTCACACAATTAGCCACATATTACTCAATGCATTTTTGCTAATCCAGGAGGCTAGAGTTCTTCAAATTTTCTAATTTACCAAATTAATTGCTAAAAAATTGAACGTAGTATGTATATACTCATAAAAAATATTATAATTATATATTAATGATAATACATATTCTGGAAAGGAGGCTTTGGAGTCTATCTCCCAGCTTGCTTCTCGACTAGCCACTTGCACATCCAAGGCAAAGTTATTGGTTCTTACCGAACTCTATGGGCAGCTGAACCTTCACCTGGTACGAGCTAATGCAATTGCCATCCTTTCCCGTTGCGTTGGTCAAAGTGATGTAGGGTAGATATAGTTAGCATTTTGTGTACATTGTGTGTAGTCTAGTTGTATGTTTATATATCAGTGTATTTATAGAAAGCAATATACTAATATAGCTGCACACAAAATACACAAGAACCATGACCGGCCTGCTGAATGTCCTCCTGTAGTTAATATAATTATAATAGCAACATTTCATAAACATGGTCATTATCACTTATCAGACAGTTCTAATTGTAGCATTTACCGGTATAAGGTAAGATGTATTATTAGTTATATGCAATGTTATAAAATACATGACTTCCTAGGGGTATGTCTAAAATCCTATTTTTAACACTCTACACATGTAACACACAATGCTATATATTTTAATGTTAGTACACATAAGCCAACTGTCTCATATCATATGCCATGTGTTTTTAGAATACAGAGGTGGGCTTACTTTATTTCTGATGTTCAAGTCAATTGAAGATTTGCTCAATAAATAGTTCATGACATCATAGTGACCACAAGACACAGCATAGTGTAATGCTGTATTACCATGCTATAAAAAATAGGCAAACATTTATTTTCATTCTGCAAGACGTACTCATGTAAGTTCTTATCACAAATATTAAACATTAACCACCTCTACTATCGTTTAGTGGTTTCTATTTCCTTGGTGGTAACACTGACATGCTCTCAAAAAGTAATTTTTCTCATATCAGCTTATAATGCCAAATCTGATCATTTTCATTATAGAAATTAATGAATTAAAATGATATGATTGGCATGCATGTAGGCAAGAAATGGGCATGATCTTTATTATACTGCTGGAAGGCTTTTATGTGATGGTATACAGATCCTGGCTCCCTTTCAATCATTGTAACCGATGCTATCTGCCCTTTGACATACATACGGACAACATGCTGTTTACTTACTTGATTTGAAATACATTGATCAGGTGATTTCTCCAGAATGAGCTGCACAATTTCTACTGAACCATTCATTACTGCTGTTATTAATGGAGTACTCCCAACCTGATGGCAGAATTCAGCTTGTTTTTTAAATTTAAAAGTTAGAACAACTTACAATGTTTGGACAGTTCACATCAACTGTAGGCACATTCAGTAACAGCTTGACCACTTCAATGTGGCCACTGACCACAGCACGATGCAACGGTGTTCTTCCTGACTGCAATAAAGAACAAACTAATATTGTGAGGCCATTTGGCTCCAGCAAGCATGTAATATTGCAACTGTGTATTCAATCAGTTAGAAATTCGTGTCAGTATTTATAATGAAATAGGAACTCACCACACTACGAATGTTCACATCGGCTCCTTTTTCAATTAGGTACCCAGCACAGTCAGTGTGACCATACTTAGCTGCTTCATGAAGGGCTGTATGGTTAAACTGAAATTTTGTGTGAGAATTTGCACACTATCACACACACATGTCGCACACTATCACACACATGTCGAATGTATTTGTACACATTTTATACATGTAGATGTAGAAGTCAGTCTCTGAGGAACAACAGCAAGGAATGCTTTGCACTCTATCTCAGCTTCATGACAATGGCCTGAAAAAACATGCATAATCTAATCTGAAATCATAATTATGTCATGTTATAAAAAGGATTCATGCTATTTGCATGAAGAAAATTTATTAGATCATGAGATATTGCCATCCCCAACTTACAGGATATAGTATTATTCAGCTTTGTTCCGAAAGCTAAACAGACTATACAAATGTTTAGAGTCTAAACTGTTTTAACAGAATGTATGTTTAAAGTATTTACATACAACTCACAATGAAATGAATACCTGAATACTTTCATGGCACACTGTGTATTTATTCTGATTAACTAATAACATGAAAACATTGCTAACACTTAAAAATAACACAATGCACTAATTGTAATTAACACCCTCTCGTTGGCTGTATATGCATACTGGCTATTATTGCTTCCAAATAAATATAATTAATGGTTCTATATTCATCCAAAAGACAGCAAACCCCAAATGTAGTGCTCATGTTTGAGAATTCTCTTGTGATAATGATATACACTTGTGTATTTCCATTATTGAACTTACCCTGTTTACTTCTTTCCCACTGACATATCCACCTTCCAAAATATATCTGATGCCATTCAACCAACCATTTTTTGCACCAAAATGCAGCACTGAATTATCGTCCTAAATAGTATGATCATACACAACATTGAAATGAAACATTTAGCTTACTAAGACATATTTTTGATGGCAATGACATGCATATGTATGATACTATTTAATTATACAATAAAGAGTGTTTATTTACATGTAACTCTATATGAGTAACCTTTTAACTAAGATTTGACATGGCTTTTAATTGAAACATGACATACGTACAGCTATGTTTCATATACTCTTTACATCAACTGTACATGTACATGTACATGAAAATGGAAATTGTAACATTCCATGCTGGTCAGGTTTTAGTTTATTGCTAGATTTCACTATGGACTCTTTCATTGTTTAGTGTATTATAATAAGTGATACTACATGTATGAACATGTGCATGTGGACACTTAGCTGTAGACCTGCATGTATATAATTCGTGCCAAATGAGATACATTTCAGCCTTAACAATACAGTGTATAACAACTACACAAGGCCATCATAATATATAATCTGGAATGTACGATGTGCAAAGGACACATTTTTCCCCACAACGGCACCAACTGCACTGCCTTGTGAAAAGTGGTTTCAATTTGGAAGGCCGTTCATAGTGAGAAATGCATTCTTTTTATGTTTGATACATCACAGGTGATATTACTGTTATACTTCTAGTAGTCTATTGTCTGTTTAGCCTCACCTTGCCTAGACTACAGAGATCACATCCATGTACTTTGAAGACTGTCAAACAAGCAAGCCTTGAATGTATTGCAGCTTCATGAAGTGCCATATTACCATCCTAATGAGGAGACATGAATATTCTGTGATGATATAAATTTCTCGTGATATCACCTAATAGTTGTGTTACCTGAAAAGACACATAGCAATACATGTAGTTCACATTCTACTAACCATTCTTAATAATACTCACATTGTCCTTTATGTTGCAATCAATTCCTGTATACGAAAGAAGAGCTTCCACACAATCAACCTCTCCACTTTGAGCAGCTAAGTGCAAAGGTGTTGAGCCATTCTGTGAATAAAGTACAGGTACATGTACATGAGCCCTATAATGCACAGCATATATCCTTGTGGACAAATGTGCTCAATTCAGCACACACCTAAATGTGGGGCCAGTGCTTTCCAATAGACAGAAATGAATCTGCATTAATGCACTTCACATATGACTGATGCAATTTACACAGCACCCGTCTAAATATCTCTGATCATCCATTATACATGTACAACTACATGTACATGTACTCATATGCAGTGACAGTTAGCAGTGTATTTTGTATCCTTGTTTCAATAGACTTCATGTACACTTTTGCTGTGGGTAATAGAAACTCTTCAATGAAATTAACAATTCTCAATTTGCAAAAGTGTGTTGTAACAATGCTTTGATGCATGTATACACAATGTACATGTACTTTGAAAAATGGATCGATTATACACAGAAAACACTACAGAACATGCAGGCCACCAGCACCAATAATATCCCCATGACACCAATAGCACTAAAAGAATGTACATGTAATAGTCAAATTGTGGTGCTCAGAGAGCAATGACTATATTGTAGACTGGGAACATTTCTCTATGTAAAACAAAAATTTATGCAGCAAGCTTTGCTGAAAGCGAAGGCAGCTAATATTTTGTAGTGCAATTAGGTGTGTTGCATACTAATAACATGCTCACCATCTTAACTGATGGATATGCGCATATGTATAGAAAAAAATGGGAAATGCAAGTGGTCCCATTGATTAAATTTATGTACATGATGATTAACACAAAATGTAAAAGGCTTACCAAATCCTGCACATTGATATTGGCATTGGAATTAATCAATTGTTTCAATTTTTGCAAATCTCCACTTCTAGCAGCATCCATAAGACTTGCAGCTGTATTCTTCAGTTATGAAAGCAATGAAAATAATTTCTCTAAATGCATTTCTTGTGTGACCCTTGCAAATATTATAGCATTAGACTTCAATAAAGTGGATTGTTATCATGATAATAAGTTTGCCGCACTTATTGTATGCAATTCAATTTAATTTGTTCAGTCAATAACTAAACATAATAGTAACAAGTACTATTGAAACTGGGGTCAATATTATGCAACTCATTCTTTCATTTGCTTAAAACAAACATGAGATTTGAATTATGAACATTTTTTTAATGGTGAGATATGCTTTCACAGAGTCTGCGGTGTCATAAAGTAAAATTAGAGTATTGTAACATGGTATACAGTGTATTAATAAAAGACTGCAATGATAACCTGTAATGTTTTGCCTTGAGACACCACCCCCTCCATACTTGCAACTTCATTGGTTGGTGTTGCAGCATCTTAGGCCAATGAATAGCACACACACAAAATGAAAGACCTTTAATACAATAAGCTAAATTATAACACATCTAAACAAGTCATTAATAAGTCAATCATAATTGATTAACACAGAGCTAGTGCAAGACTCCAAAATAAGATGACATGGCGTTTAGGAAAGTGGTTACCAAAACTATACGGTGTTGCCCATGCAACAGAACGAGTGCTTGTAAGTTTGTGTTTGTGTAAAGTTCAATAGACAATGTACTAGTTGCCTGCCCATGAAGCGAGAAGGATGCGCTAACTCCAATAAAAGCGCCTCTTCACCACCTCTTGTGAACCACGAGCCTCTTAGTTCTACGTGCTCACAGCCATCCGTTCCAGTGAGTGAACCTCAACTTCCCAGGCTTTCTCCTGGTGCTGTCACATATTCACAACCTTTGGTACGATCACCACGGCAACCGCGACCGCGACTGCAACCCACATTCTCCGGGCCCACCGCTAGTAGCTGAAACAGTAGACTAGCCCACAATTCAAACCCATACAGCCATTACGAAATCTGAAATGGCGGATGTCTCTGAACCAGGTGCTCAATCCCTGTCAAAAAAAGGAAGAAAAGGTAGCCACAAAGATCCACCTTGTTGTCCCTGCAATGGGATTCATGCTAAATGTAAGCTTTGCATCTGTGTAACGTCAAAATACACCTGTTCGAATTGTCTACCAACCAGATGTGGCGGTTGCTGTAATTCGGTTACATGTACACTTGCTCAATCATCACCAAAACCATCACAAGTTATGGCTGAAGGGAGAACCCTAACGCAATTGCAAGCAAAACCAGCTTCATCATTGTCAGACCAAAGCAACCCATTCTCCCATTTACATGTGTCTTCCCCACCTACTTCGTGCCAGTATCATGAGTCTGAGTCCTTGCTCTCAGTTTCTGAGGCAAAAGTGGGTGGAACCTCTACCAGCAGCACACAATGTATATATAAGGCTTTTGTGGATAGAAAAATGCTTGAAGCGTTTGGAGCAACCTTAATTCAGCATGACAATGGTAACAGTGAGAATGTCTGGATCAAGTATTGGAAGAAGTTTGTTGGGGTACGAAGCAAACATTATGATGTTCCAGGTGGAGCTGTGGGAAGAGAGTTTGTTGATCTTTCGTCTGAAGAAGTTACATTGCTGTGCAAAGGTAAGGAAACGTCAGAGAGATTAATTGTTTTCCTTCCTGTCATTCTGCAACGTGACACCATGGTTACCAAAACCATTGATATTCGCAGAGTGCTTAGACATCATATAGATTTATGGAGACACGAACAGTTTGATATCCTCATTTTTGAGTTTTTACGATGTGCTAAATTGTGGATAAATCCAGAACAACCAAAACCAGTTCAGAGCACAAATTAAAGGTTAAACTCTTATGCTCAAAGGCCAACTTAGAGCTGCTGTGAGATGGATAACTGAGCGAATGGATTCCTGAGGTGTGCTGCACCCCTCAAAGTCAGTAAATGATAGTACACAAACTGTTTTAGATGTTTTTCAAGAAAAACATCCCAATCCGTCTTCAAGTGGGACTGATGCTTTTATGGCATGTGATACTCTTCCACCCATCATTGATGTGGATATAACGGGGGGACATGTGGAGAAGGTGGCTAGGCGTATACAAGGAGGAGCTGGTCCTGGAGAGTCAGATGCGAGTCAATGGCAGAACTACCTTTTAAGGTATGGTGCCCATAGTGCTAAACTACGTGATGCAATGGCTGAATTGGCTACAAAAATGTTGTTAATTGGGTGGATATTTGTGTCTTGATGTCAAGTCGTTTGATAGCCCTTGACAAGTGCCCAGGGGTTAGGTCTATAGCCATCGGGGAGGAACCTAGACGGATTTTATGCAAGGTTCTTGCTATGGCCACAGGAAGTGATGTTGTAGATTTATGTGGAGTGAGGCAGGTATGTTCTGGATTGAAAGCAGGAATTGAGGGATCAGTCCATGCAATAAGAGAACTCTATGAAGAACACTGTGGAAATGGTTGGGGGCTGCTTCTTGTGGATACAAAAAATGCTTTTAACTCTTTGAATAGAGCAGCAGATTTATGGAATGTTTGGGTGCAGTGGCCCAGATATGCTCGTTTCCTGTTTAACACCTACCGTGGTTATGCTCCACCCAACCATTATATACAGTAAAGAAGGAGTAAGTCAAGGGGATCCACTCTCCATGCTTATGTATGCCACTGCTTTGACACCTCTAATAAAATCACTGGAGGATGCAAAGTTTACGCAGAATTGGTATGCCAATGATTCAGCTTGTGTTGGAACGTTTTCTTCTTTGCGTATGTGGTTTGAAAAGCTGTGCCGATTAGGGCCAAGTTATGGCTACTATCCCGAACCAAAGCAGACAGTGATTGTTGTGGATAAAAAGGATGAGGAATCTGCAAATGTTTTCATAATTCTGGAAAAAAAGGTCATCAATGGTTACTGTTTCCTTGTTGGATTTATTGGCAGCAAAGAGCTCACTAAAAAGTTCATTGAAGATAAGATTGATGCTTGGTTGGTGTGCGTTGATAAACTAGCATGGGCTGCAGAACTACAACCTCAAGCTGTGTATGCTGCTATGGCAAAATCTCTGCAGTTTGAATGGTCATTTGTACAGCGAATCATACCAAACTGTGAATCTTCTTTTGCTCTATTGCAAGATAAGATAAACACAACCTTTTGGCCTGCAATTTTTAGTACTGACATATCACAGCTAGAACTACGCCTGTTTACACTACCTGCTCGGATGGGAGGAATGGGTGTTAACGACCCTGTTGAAGCAGCAAGAATAGCCCTTATTACTTCCAGAGCAATCATGCACTGATGTAATTGTTACAGCAATAAAAGGCAAGGGAGATTTCTCAGTATATGATCACTTGCAACAGATGACACAGGCAAAGAAAGAGATGAAGCATGAGATTACAGGATTTCAAGAAGATAAGCTAAATTTGGTACTGACATCTCTGAGTGAAGGGAAGAAGCGAGCAATTCAAAGAGTAGTGAAGGGCAAGACATCCACCTGGCTGACTGTACTACCGGTATCCCACTACCACTTTGACCTCTCAACATCAGAATTTCGTGATGCTTTGGCTATTAGATATCACCAACCACTAACGAAGTTGCCTGCTGACTGTGATGGATGTGGTGGAGAGTTTACTCCTCAGCATGCTTTGGATTGCAGAAAAGGTGGTTTGATCATCCAACGGCATAATGAGGTAAGAGATGCTTTGGGTGACCTTACATCCATAGCATTTAGGGATGTAATAAGAGAGCCAATTGTGAGAGATGCTGATCCTGTGAGAGGTCTACCTGCCTTGGTAGCTGATCTTGGTGTGAGAGGACTGTGCATGGGCTGCCCAGACTGAGGCATTACTTGATATTCGTGTCATGGATACTGACGCCCAGTCATATACCAGCCGCACTGTTGATTCTGTTGTCCTATCAGCTGAGAAAGAAATACCTGGATGCTGTTGAGGCTAGACATGCAACTTTCACCCCTTTTGTCACCTCAATTGATGGTGTCCTAGCTCGTGAAGCTAACTCTGTCATGAAGCTTTTAGCAACAAAAATAGCATTAAAGTGGGAAAAACCACTAATTGAAGTAACTGGATGGGTAAGGGCAACGTTGGCATTTGCTATACTAAGAGCCACAAATCTGTGCATAAGAGGAAGCAGAGTGAAATGGAGAAGTGCAGTGCACATGGATGATGGGGCTGGACTACCCACATCACCTTATTATATGTATGTGTTATTATATGTGTGCATGTGCCTGAGTATGGTATTTATTCCTTTGTATTTTATTTATTTTAATGCTACGTATACATGTAAGCAATTGAACTGCTAGTATATCAGTAAGTTTACAAGCTGTAACATGATTGCATGAAGCACATTGTAGTGTATGATTAAGAGGGATTTTTAAAAATTCAGTTTCGTCTACATCAATGTACGTGATGTCCATGATGGGCAGTCATTGCATGTATGACAATCATAGCATAATCGTTTTCTCTGAGACTGTCCAACTATTATTCCATCTTATTTCAATGCAAAAGTTTAAGAAGAGGTGGCTTCTATGATAAACGATTCAGCAAATAGTTGCCGTGCACCTTACAATATAGACCATCAAATTGATTAGGTCAGTGTAATACTACTCATTAAAAATGTTTATGGATGATTATTAATCATGTTATAGTACCTACCTTTAGCTACTGATAGCGCCAATTCATTCACCATCTCAGCAGCCTCATGATTCCCTATTGATTCAAATACTGCGATCAACTCTCTATAAGTAGCATGTGACCCTTTCATTTCCTTCCATTTCTGAAACATTCTGTCTCTTTTACTTTGCTCACTCGACTCTTCACGATCAATGTCTTTGCAAGCCTGGTAATCCTCCAGGAGACGTGTACATACAACTTTCCATTCAAAAGTGCACCTTGCTGCTACTTTGAGCATATGATCAATGGTGCACTGAGAGTCCAACAGGTCTAATGGAGAGGGTAAATTTAATGATTTGATAAAATTTAATATATTTATGAATAGTGTCAAGTAAAAAAAGCACTGTTTTGCGAGCTGTTTTGATTTTTTTTTTTTAAACCATTTCGGCTAAACACAAATTACTAGAATTTCACAGTCCACTAGCACTTTTGTATAAATTATAAATCAACTAAACTATATGCAGCATATTTGGATGTGAACTAAACAAACATCACTTAAAAACACATTTATCAATTACAACAACGTACCAGTTAGAATGTAGTATGGAGCTCAAATTTAATTTAGATTGGTTCAAAAGAATATTTGGAGATGTTTCATGGTTTCACACACTTTAGCTCAACTTTTAATCAAGGGTTTTAATATTATTCCCATTACATGACTGAAAGGTACCTGGGTTATACACATAACTTTGGCAGCTTGCAATGCGCTTTAAAGTTATTGTGACTTGCAAAGTTTAAAAATCACAAGCCATTTTAGGGATTTCTCTGTGTACCATAGTAAATCTATCAATGATATTTATTCTAACTAGTACTCTACATGTAGATCTACATGTATATGCTTACGAAAAATAAGTGCAGTGCTTTGAAACCCTTATATCATGATGGTTTACCACAGATTTAGTATTAACACGTAGCTATACTATTTACATACATACTTACACACATGCATACATACATACATATATACATACATACATACACACACACATACATACATATATACATACATACATACATACATACATACATACATACATACATACATACATACATACATACATACATACATACATACATACATACATACATACATACATACATACATACATACATACAGACACACACACATACATACATACATACATACACACAGACACACACATACATGCACAACACACATTCATCACATGCATTGCATGGAGCTTGCATGCATGCCTTCTTGCACTTAAATATAACATCCTTTGCACCATGCATACATGTATGTTAGGATGTCACCTCTGATGTATACATTGTCAAAGCTTCCCTTCCTCATTGTTCTTATTAGCTACCGTGGCAACTAGATACAGTACTCTGACTTTGTACAGCCACCATAGATATATCAGTGCCACACTTCATAGATATGAAGAGAAAGGCAAAGGTGGTGGTGATAGAGGCCTCAGGGAGGGAGCTAGGGAGAAATTCATATCTACTTACATGTTGAGTGCCTTATTAGGCAATGCAACTGCACTAATTTACTAACAGCTGCACAGACAAGACAGACACACATTATGACAGCAATTATGTGTAATAACATGAACATGGATGGACTCAATGATTGAACTTGTTTAATGTAACAGGAAAGCGGCACATGTGCATCATTATAGCATGCGTGGGTATTAAGTAGTGTACATGTACGTATCACAAAAGGGGGGAGGAGTCTACAGGCATTCAATGCATGCAATCTGTACAATGGTGCGCATCAAATAGAATAACTAGCAGCCGTACCTAACGCGAGCACACGTACACAGGTTCTGTCCGTGGCGGGCAATGTAGTAAGGGCAGCGTTAACTATCGCGTCTCTATACATGTACTATTAGTACAGTTGTCAGTTGCAAGAATAAAATAATACACAGGGGGAGGGGCGAGCTTTAATTTACTACCGGTACCGTTCTGCTCCGGTTCGGGGTCGCATTCTAAGGAGGTCACGTCACGTTTCCATCTACTTCTCGTTACTTTTCGATCATAGAAATTGAGGACGCGGGTTCGATTGCGTCATAAACCTTGCTTTGGTGATTGCAGATTATCAAAAATTTAGGAGTTGGCCTAAACATCCACGAACCCACCACCCCCTTCCCTGGCTACGGACCTGGGTTTACATATACCATGCATGCACAGGAATATTAGATTTCCAGATTGGTAACTGAACAAGAGTTTTGTTAAAAACCTTATCAACCTGGAAAGCTGGGGTAGTCTCGCGTGCCATGACGTAATAAATGAATATCTAATTTATTACGTCATGGCACGAGAGAGGCGAGTGACGAAAAATATGTGCACAACAATAAGCATATGTAGCCAGGGCCGGTGAGACGAAGGGGTAAGCAGGGTTACCTACCCCGGGCCCCAAGGTATAATAGGGGCCCCGAGGTCAAAAATTGTATCGTATTATGGCTAAACATGTATTTTGGCCAATGTCAAGGGGTACCCCCTTCCCCCCCCCCACCCCCCCCACCCCCCACCCACCCACCCCCCCACCCACCCACCCCGCTGGTATTTTCAGGGCCTATGGGGCCCACAAATTATACCCCGGGCCTCACTACGGCTCTCACCGGCTCTGCATGTAGCTTGACTGTTTTGGTACATGCCCTCAATCACACACGACATAATTTAATATTTGAGCCTGTGGCGCCCCACCCGCAGAGCCAGAGTGAAATGTGACCACCAATTCAATTAAATGTGTTGGTCACCCCCACTACCCACACAAATCCTTACATAGCCATAGGGTTGAAAACGTTCGTGGCTCTATCCAAATACACATATATATCGGCAAAAACTTGGATTATCTATTTTGCTAACGACGTTGATTTTATGTCCTGTATACATAGTTATGTGTGCCCCTAATATTCGCGATGGATCGATCGCCTTACCTCGAGCGTGCTGACCTCGAGGTCCGGGGTTCTCCTCCACATTCCCGGATCTCAGCAACAACTGCTTTATCACCAGCAAGGACGTCACCAGACCATTCACCATCCTGGCTGTGTACCAGCCTACCAGTACTGTAATAGGCGGGTAGCAATTTATAATTTAAAGTAATAACTAGATTTGCAAAGATATGCCTACATGTACTTCCGCCCACTTTTAACACTTCATGTTTGGTTACATAATTAAGGGTAAGTGCGGTCTTCAATAATCAAATACTTGACACGTATACGCGTACACCATAGCTCGTCCCTTTCCCCCTAAGATGGGGACGGTTCCGCTTCTCGCAATCTTCAATTTCAAGGTGTTCAACAACCAATTATTTAACCGGTTATACAGGCAGAATTATTTCCATAAGGTTGCAGAATCCCAACGCCAATTTAGTACTATGGGGAAAAAAGAGCTACTACGTACGCATGCTCACTTGCTATCTTGGTTCTACAACCATCGAGTCACTGTACGGTTTTTGGCAGTGTCCACGCGTCGAATTTTAACCAGTACCATACATCCATGTGTGTCAACAATTCTTTTTGTCCTACATACACACAACACACACACACACACACACACACACACACACACACACACACACACACACACACACACACACACACACACACACACACACATGCACACACACGCACACACACACACGCACACACACACACACACACACACACACACACACACACACAATAATAATAATAATAATAATAATAACTGCCTTTATCTCTTCACTAGCAGCCTCAGACTTAGGGAGCCCAGACAATATTTATCTACAGCAAGCTGTTTCCCATTTTAACGCCCAGGTTTCTCCTCAGGATTCTCTTACTGTGGAGGCAGTGCTTAACACTCCTCCTCAACAGAAAGCCCTATCTCTAAAACTTGACACCCACATGTTCCAAGCTATAAGTTTCTTCTGCTTCACCAGCCAACAAAGCTCGTATGTTGTCAGTTTCTGCCCCCCATGCAAGTTCTTGGGTCTAGGCCATCTCATCTGTATAGGGTGCTGTTTTGCGGAAGAAGTTCATGTATACAACTTGTGCTGTTATCATTAGCTGCGGCTTTTTGTGCTGACGGCAATGGCGCATGTTGTAAGCTCAAGCCATACCATCTGTCCCACTACATGTACAATGCACCATTATGTCACCAAGCAACCAAATGATGAGCTCTGAAAGCTGCATGAGCTCTGCGGGCTGAAGACTGGTGTCTGAATAGTAGCAGGGGCACATGAGTCATACAGTCACACTCCATAAGGCTTGAGCTACAAAGATAGGCGGCAAGGCACGGTAGCTCTAGGGGTTTATGTAGCATGTACAAACACATTGACACATGTATAACTGCGTCTACCATTGACAATATCTGTTTTGTTGACACAGAAGCTAAGGCGACAGTACTTTGGTGTAATAGCAGGTGGAGCAAGGCAGCTATCACAGCCATGATGCCTGTTGGTGTGTACACCATAGCATCTGCATGATTTAAGGTATGGTTTACGTGCCTACAGCATAACAACATGCTAAGCTACATGAACCTAGTGTGTGTGGAACAATTATCTGACTGCACTTGATACTTGTATTCGTTCTTACACCTGCACCCTCAACATTGCCTTGTGGCACAATGTACAGAACATTTGTCTGAAGAATCGAATGCGCAAATGTCCCATACTAAATATTATCATGGGCGAATAGGTGGAGGGGGCCGGGGGAGGGGGGAAATGTTAATGTCACAAACACGCTAATTTTTTTCCAAAAATAGTTTGGACAAGCCCCCTAAATTTGATTTAGGTCATTCCAAATGTAGTTATTGTTTCCTGTCCGGACCTTCTACCAAAACACAACAAAAAATATTTAATATCTATGTTCAAAACAAATCTCTAATAAGTTATTTTTAATATATGGTCCATTGTGCAGCGGTGATAGCTACATATATAACTGCCAGATGATAACTGCACTCCTTAAAAGGCAGTGCATGTAAAAGTGGGTGGATTGTAAATGTAAAGTGGGTAATAAGTTGATATCAGTATAAACTTTAATATTCCAATGCAATGTAGGAGGAATTCTCATTATTTCCCCACTATCCCCAGTATTGTCGTTTTATGTACACAGCATGCATAATGTACATGGTATTGTGCTGTGTTTTCAAAATACTAATCAAAATCAGCAATGAGCTCGTAGCTTGATACTGTTTTAGTACATGCCTTTCGCTCCGACAGTAATAGTACATGTCTTTCGCTCAGTAATAATCATGACGAGACGAATAATTATTTGAGCCTGTACGGCTGTAGCGCCCCAGAGCGATATTGTGTTGGCCACCCCCACTACCCACACAAATCATTACATGTAGGGTTGTTCTACACAAAACGTTCGTGGCTCTATCCAAATACACACATATATAGAACTGGGATTATCTATTCTGCTAATGACATTGACTTCATATCCTACGATCGATCACCTTACCTCGAGCGTGCTGACCTCGAGGTCCGGGGTTCTCCTCCACATTCCCGGATCTCAGCAACAACTGCTTTATCACCAGCAAAGACTTCGCCAGACCATTCACCATTTTGACAGTGTACAAGCCTACCAGTACTGTAATACGCGGGTAGCAATTTATAGTTTGTTATGAGATTTGCAAACACACACACTGCACTAGCTTTTAACACTTATTAATATGTGGTTACACGCCCACCTAAGCGTCACTTAGCCGAAGCGCGGTATTCAATAATCAAATACTTGAGTGTTATTCCCTAGCTCGTCCCTTTCCCCCTAAGATGGGGACTTTTTCGCTTCTCACAATCTTCAATTGCACGGTGTTCAATAGTCAATTATTCAACCGTACAGGCAGCAATGTACCGTGTTGTCATAGTGCACAATGTCCCTCCTAAAATTTGTCCCCCCGGACGTTTTGCACTAGTGTACAATGTCCCCCCGGACATTCTGCACTAGTGTACAAAGTCCCCCCGGACAATCTACACTAGGGCAAACTATCCCCCTCCAGGGTAAAATATCCCTCCTCATATCATAGTCTCATTTTATTTCATCGATGACAAGGCTGGGAAACTTTGACGGCAGTATACAGGATCGCGTTGACGCCATTACTCAGTAGCTCCTAACCGTCGCCAAAGCTGCATGTCGTTCCGCCGCTTGAAATGCTCATTGTAACCAATACTGACACACATACACGAACATTTAGAATTTTAGTATTAAATTCCTTTTAACGAATACACAGCTCTTATCCTTTCCGTACTCATTGAAACCAATATTCATACACATATATATACACGAACATTCATTATTAAAATTTCTTAAGGAGTGGTGATTGATATACTTTATGGCTGAAATCTCATGAGTATGAGAGATTGAAATATATTGAGATCAACTAGGATCATAGCCTGAAAAGTAATGTCACATAAACACAGCTCCACACTGCGTGCACCGCCTGACATATCTCAGGAAAGGCTATTCCCATCGTCAGTTCATCTGTTGTGTGATAGTACAACCGATCAGTCGGGTACCCAGACTAAAACCCATCCTAAATAGCATGCATCCTGCGTCCAGGGTGGGAATAGTGTAAAAACCTTACGTGGAGGGGTTTGTCGAATGTAGACGTATGAATTGAATTATTGCTTCAACATTCGACAGAACTAGGGTAGAACCACATGTATTCCCATCCTGGACGCACAATCCGGCAGGATGGTTTTTACGCCATATAAGGACGGGTCTTCGTTAAAAACCAGCCTGTTGGACGTTTATAACTATTTGTTATCCTATATAGGTAGGACATTGCGCCTTAGTGTGGAGTGTCCAGGGGGGGGGACATTTTACCCTGGGGGGGGACAGTTTGCCCTAGTGCAGAATGTCCGGGGGGACATTGCGCACCGAATAGAAGTTAGCCTCACATTCCTCAGCCTCACATTCCAGCGGTTAGATCAATAGCATGCCGATAACCGGCGCGCGCGGTATACACTATAATATAGCCTACATCACCAAGATAGCGCAAGGAGCTGTGATCGACAAAAACCTTCAAAGAAGGACTTGGCCCTTTTCCCATTCGATTTGGAGTGCCATCTACTGGATGTACGCGACAATTACATGAGCTGAATAACCCTACGCTTAGTCTATACTACCGGGTACGCTATAATTCGACGAAGTGGACCGGTACGAAGTGGTCTGGTGCAACCAACTACAGTGATACACATGATAAGGTAAGCACACCTGTGTACTGCTGGTGCATAGCCTCACATGGATATGCATTTTGTCCGTCACTATAGCCATCACGTCGACACGATAAGATGGCTGCCTATCTTACACCAGGAAGGGGTGTGGTCAAAACCAGCGGTACCCTGAAGTAGGGCAAGCACCCTTGTGTACTGCTGGTGTATAGCCTCACATGGATATGCACGTGGTTCATCACTACAGCCATCACCACAAGATGGCTGCCTATCTAACTCCAGGAAGGGGTGTGGTCAAAACCAGTGGTACCCTGAAGTAGGGTAAGCACACCTGTGCACTGCTGGTGTATTGCCTCACATGGATATGCACGTGGTTCATCACTACAGCCATGCCGACACCTAAGATTTTAAAAATCACCACAAGATGGCTGCCTATCTAACTCCAGGAAGGGGTGTGGTCAAAACCAGTGGTACCCTGAAGTAGGGTAAGCACACCTGTGTACTGCTGGTGTATAGCCTCACATGGATATGCACGTGGTTCATCACTACAGCCATCACCACAAGATGGCTGCCTATCTAACTCCAGGAAGGGGTGTGGTCAAAACCAGTGGTACCCTGAAGTAGGGTAAGCACACCTGTGCACTGCTGGTGTATAGCCTCACATGGATATGCACGTGGTTCATCACTACAGCCATACCGACACCTAAGATTTTAAAAATCACCACAAGATGGCTGCCTATCTAACTCCAGGAAGGGGTGTGGTCAAAACCAGTGGTACCCTGAAGTAGGGTAAGCACACCTGTGTACTGCTGGTGTATAGCCTCACATGGATATGCACGTGGTTCATCACTACAGCCATCACCACAAGATGGCTGCCTATCTAACTCCAGGATGGGGTGTGGTCAAAACCAGTGGTACCCTGAAGTAGGGTAAGCACACCTGTGTACTGCTGGTGTATAGCCTCACATGGATATGCACGTGGTTCATCACTACAGCCATCACCACAAGATGGCTGCCTATCTAACTCCAGGATGGGGTGTGGTCAAAACCAGTGGTACCCTGAAGTAGGGTAAGCACACCTGTGTACTGCTGGTGTATAGCCTCACATGGATATGCACGTGGTTCATCACTACAGCCATACCGACACCTAAGATTTTAAAAATCACCACAAGATGGCTGCCTATCTAACTCCAGGAAGGGGTGTGGTCAAAACCAGTGGTACCCTGAAGTAGGGTAAGCACACCTGTGTACTGCTGGTATATAGCCTCACATGGATATGCACGTGGTTCATCACTACAGCCATCACCACAAGATGGCTGCCTATCTAACTCCAGGAAGGGGTGTGGTCAAAACCAGTGGTACCCTGAAGTAGGGTAAACACACTTGTGTACTGCTGGTGTATAGCCTCACATGGATATGCACGTGGTTCATCACTACAGCCATGCCGACACCTAAGATTTTAAAAATCACCACAAGATGGCTGCCTATCTAACTCCAGGAAGGGGTGTGGTCAAAACCAGTGGTACCCTGAAGTAGGGTAAGCACACCTGTGTACTGCTGGTATATAGCCTCACATGGATATGCACGTGGTTCATCACTACAGCCATCACCACAAGATGGCTGCCTATCTAACTCCAGGAAGGGGTGTGGTCAAAACCAGTGGTACCCTGAAGTAGGGTAAACACACTTGTGTACTGCTGGTGTATAGCCTCACATGGATATGCACGTGGTTCATCACTACAGCCATCACCACAAGATGGCTGCCTATCTAACTCCAGGATGGGGTGTGGTCAAAACCAGTGGTACCCTGAAGTAGGATAAGCACACCTGTGTACTGCAAGTGTATAGCCTCACATGGATATGCACGTGGTTCATCACTACAGCCATCACCACAAGATGGCTGCCTATCTAACTCCAGGAAGGGGTGTGGTCAAAACCAGTGGTACCCTGAAGTAGGGTAAGCATACATGTGTACTGCTCACTTAGCTATGCATGTTGTGTGTCATTAAATCCATCCGTTCGTTCTAGGTTATGATGGCATTCTTGCAGATTGTAAATGAACTCAGTTATTTATTTATGTAATTATATATATTATGAATACAACCATGTACATTCAATGAACTCAGTGAATTGTTGTTGTTATGTTACATGAAGTGCAGTGCTGTGGTTTTTTAACCATGATGCATTTACATTTCATCTTTTTACAGCTGCCACATGTGCTAAGCGTCATACATCCATTCAGAAGTGTTTTATTATTTTTATTAGTATTTTTATAGGTGATAATAAGTTCAAGTTTGTGCATTTTACCGTATGGTTACACTCTTTTGTAAAGGAATGTAAATGAAACGGAATCATGGACATTACTTACATGTGGAGTTAGGGAGAGTTGTGAAGAAAGAAGCATACATCATCTGCTGATGAGCTTCCTTGATGCAAAAACAACACCATATCACATGCAGTTGTCTAAAGTGTAAGCAGGTGTTTTAATACACACAGAATATAGAGCAGTGTCATTTGCAGTTTCTGCAGAGTGTTTCTGAATCGACTGATTGTGCAAAAAACTGAAGTTCTGAAGTTCAGTCAGACACCCTCAATTCTGATTATACATTGTGACAGGGTGTCAGATGATGGCCTTGCACGAAAAATTAAGAGCAGAATTACAATTCCAAGGTGTTTTATTATTTGTATCCTAACACCATTTTAATTAAGTGTAAAATTTCACTATCGCATAAGAGTCAGCAAGGAAACACTGAATACCAACTTAGCGCAGTCGTGGTATGCACACACTCATGTGTATTTAGGTACATCATGTATTTTTAGGTACATCATGGCGATGACTCCTATCAAGGCCACTGTAATACGTTTGTACTTGTTCGAATGTTATATTTTATACAATTGTGTTGCAGATACCTGTTATGTACAGAGCCATAACAAGTGGATTCATTACAATGATTCAAAGGTATCCGAAGTTTTATCAACGCAATTCACTTCATCCAATGAAATAAAGGTATAAATTTTGTTTCATATTTAAAATGGCTTGCATAATCCATGCAACAATGTAGGAAAATGTTTGTCTTGCAGTATATACATCATCAATGAAGATTGTAAGTGTAATGGATATGTATATTAATACATTCATACTGCTGCATAATCAGTGTCATTAGCCACTTCTGAATAATGCCACATCAATTGAAGAATTCATGTCTCCCAGTCACAAATTTGTAAACATAATCGATATGTTCAGTTGTATTTTTGAAATTCAAAACTATGTTACATGCAGAAATACAAAGGCTTGCCACTGCACGAACAGTCAAAGGTAAATAAATGCCAACTGTTTATTGTGGTACTGATATAATTTCTATGCTTATATCATAGCTCAGCCAGAGTATTCCTGATCCACACTCAGGATTTCAGTTAGACAGAAGTGATTTAAGCCTTCTAGTTTCTGATTCATGGATTAATTCAACAGTACGAAATATATATACTTACTAATCATTAATCCTTTTTTTTTTCCAGATCATTGCAGCACATATGGAGCTTTTGAAAACTTCCACAGTAACAGTAATTCCGTCCGTAGTTGTGCCGGTTATTTGTATGATCTTTTATTTATGACATTTAGGATATACAAAAGGTGATCTCCTTTGATCCTACTTTTCTTCCAACTTTTCTCAGTAGAGGATATCAGAGCATCAAACATTACACCAAGGTATCATTGTACAAACTGTATCAGTGGTATGATTATATAATGTAAAGCAATTTATTTTTAAAAAGGGATGCAATATTTTTGAGCAGGAAATCATGCTTTTTCCAGTACACAAACCAAAACATTGGAGTTTAGTGGTTAGTTGTCACACAATGAGTTTTTTCAAATGTTATTATTGTAATATACAGGTTGTTTATCCTAAATTAATATTCATACTCTGCATTGACTCTTTGCACTTCTCCAATGTAGATGAAGTGAACTGGATATGGCAAGATAGTATATGTTGTGCATGGATACACCATTAACACGTATCTGTGTAGCAAAAGCTGCAATCAATCCAGTCAACAAATTTCATCTTGTGAATGGAAATATCATGATTCAGTAAATGTGTACATACAATTTAACACTACACCTGATATGGATTACTGCCTTTGCTAGAATGATGCCCCAACTCAGAAAAATGCAAATGATTGTGGAGCATTTGTGTGTTTTGTAAGTGCATATATACATGTATAAATCAATTTTGGTTTAAACATGCATATACCACATAGGCAGCACGGCAACTGGCGGAGGGGTTACCTTGTTTTCATACACGGGTAAAGTTTCATGCATATGCTATGATAACAGTATAAGATATGTAATTCTGAATCAAAGGAATCAGTAACCAAGTTTAGGTTACAAATGGTGTATGAACTATCTAAAGGCAGTCTATACCCTTTGCAAGGTGGTGCAGATGAGAAGGTATGTGCTTCCATGATTCATATAATATTGTGTATATCAGACATGGTAATGTATCAGTCCAGCAACAGCATGGACAGCTACCAAAATGATGTCAGAAAACAAGACCAAAATTCTGCATATAGTGATGAGTCCAAGAGCAATGACCACAGTACTAGTGATAGTGAACACATTGATATCAGTAGCAGTAGTAGTATTATATCTGAAACCAGCAGCCCAACCAATGATGTACAGAACCAGACTGAATCACAATTTCTAATTCCGGATTATAAGAATCAACCAGATCCAGATGACATATGTGGCCTACAATGGGGGAAAGACCATTACATTAGACATTTTCCTTCTCTTAGTAGATGCTTGTACACGTGAGTTAAGGCATGATCAATTTAGATGTTAAGTTGTAACATTGGTCAAACAATTTCTTTTAGAGATAATAAGTGTCCTTTTTCAAGAGAATTTATAAGAAGAGAAGTGAAAGCTATGGAAGTAATAAGCATTTCATGATCATGATTTGGTAGTTTAGGTCATACCCTGTGAATGCATTTCAGCCCATGATAAGGAACATTTTAGAAGGAAAGCAGTTAACCAGACTATCACTAGAAAATCAAAATTGTGGAAAAAATCACCAAGACGAATTGAGGCTGGCCTTACATCACTGCTATGATATGGTACCTCAACCCATTTTTATACCTGTAGGCATTTAAACATTATATCTATACTACAGGTTTTTGAGATATTTCGTTACCTGCAAGAGCTGGAAAGTGATGTTAAATCAACAGGCATTATATGCACTACACTTATAAATAAATTTATTGTTTGGCCTGAGGTAAATAAATTCTACATGTATTTCCCCTCAATAACCACACCGTCATGCAGATTATCACTACTCTCATGATGAAGAAATATGCAGTGGATCATCAGCAAGCTGTTGAATGTTTTCTCGGACACAAGTTACCCCATTAACTGTATAACTGTATATTATATACCATCTGTGCTGCTGTCTTATATCACAGGAAGTACTCCATTTTCACAATGCAAATCCAAACGTTTTGCAGTCACATATTGTGTAACTTCGCATTACAGTTCCAAGAAACAATTCAATCACTTCATTGTTACAATGCTTACGTGTATCAATACCACGTAAAACAACCATTATAGCCAAGGTGAGGAGATGGCTGTAGTCATGAACTATATGCATATCCATGTGAGGCTATACACCAGCAGTACACAGGTGTGCTTACTTCTACTTCAGGGTACCACTGGTTTTGACCACACCCCTTCCTGACATAAAATAATCAGCCATCATGTGCATGGTGATATTAAAGAATCTAAGGTGCGGGTATAGCTGCAGTGATGAACAACATTCATAGCCATGTAAGGTAAAGGTGCTTACTCTACTTCAGGGTACCACTAGTTTTGACCACACCCCTTCCTGAAGTAAGATAGGCAGCTATCTTGTGGTTATTTCTTAAAACTAAGGTGTTGGCATGGCTGTAGTGATGAACCACGTGCATATCCATGTGAGGCTATACACCAGCAATGCACAAGTGTGCTTACCCTACTTCAGGGTACCACTAGTTTTGACCACACCCCTTCCTGGAGTCAGATAAGCAGCTATATTGTGGTGATGGCTGTAGTGATGAACCACGTGCATATCCATGTGAGGCTATACACCAGCAGTGCACAGGTGTGCTTGCTTACCCTACTTCAGGGTACCACTAGTTTTGACCACACCCCTTCCTGGAGTCAGATAAGCAGCTACATTGTGGTGATGGCTGTAGTGATGAACCACGTGCATATCCATGTGAGGCTATACACCAGCAGTACACAGGTGTGGTTACCCTACTTCAGGGTACCACTGGTTTTGACCACACCCCATCCTGGAGTAAGATAGGCAGCTATCTTGTGGTTATTTCTTAAATCTAAGGTGTTGGCATGGCTGTAGTGATGAACCACATGCATATCCATGTGAGGCTATACACCAGCAGTACACAAATGTGTTTACCCTACTTCAGGGTACCACTGGTTTTGACCACACCCCTTCCTGAAGTAAGATAGGCAGCCATCTTGTGGTGATGGCTGTAGTGATGAACCACGTGCATATCCATGTGAGGCTTACCCTACTTCAGGGTACCACTGGTTTTGACTACACCCCTTCCTGGAGTTAGATAAGCAGCTATCTTGTGGTGATGGCTGTAGTGATGAACCACGTGCATATCCATGTGAGGCTATATACCAGCAGTACACAAATGTGTTTACCCTACTTCAGGGTACCACTGGTTTTGACCACACCCCTTCCTGAAGTAAGATAGGCAGCCATCTTGTGGTGATGGCTGTAGTGATGAACCACGTGCATATCCATGTGAGGCTATACACCAGCGGTACACAAGGGTGCTTACCCTACTTCAGGGTACCACTGGTTTTAACCACACCCCTTCCTGGATGTAGATAGTCAGCGTTGTTGTGGTGATTTTGCATATGTAAGACATGAAGGTAGAAAATGTGTGATATCCAAATTGCAATTCGGAGGTATACATGAACATAAACGCTCGATGGATCGCTATGTCTAGAATTTGTTACTTTTTAAAATAAAAAGATGCTATTTTAGTTGGTTTCTGCAAAAAGAACCTCAATTTTATTCATAACTAGATAATGGCCGGTCATTATCAAAATAACGATCTAACCGCTGGAATGTGAGGCTGAGGAATGTGAGGCTAACTTCTATTCGGTACATTGCGCCCTAGTGCAGAATGTCCGGGGGGACATTCTGCACGGGGGGACAATCCGCCCTCCCACACCGTAACCCCACTCCCATGGACGAACATACATTTACATGTATGTTTTTATCCCACAGTCCCCCCAGGAAAGGTTGCTAAATCCTACATACATCGTGATATGTGTGCATTTCTTTCATCCGATTGAGCACACTAAGAAACAGGAATATACTGCTTAAATCATCGATGCATCTTATTACGCCGTTTGTCGTGACAGCTGATGTAATGAGGTAAAGACATTTATGCGTCATTTAGCTGACAAGCTTATAAGATAGCTGCAATTTGTAATAAATATGTTATCAGCTTGTGAAGTGCTGGGCTGTGTGCATGCAAGAATGTTTTTGCTGTCGTTCGTGCTACAAATCTGTGCATTTGTGGCAGCAGAGTGATATGGAGGAGAAGAATCGTTTCTTTTGTGCTATTTATATTGTGTTATTAAATAGTTTGGTAGTTTGTGTTGTGCGCTTTGTAATTGTATTTTTATATCAGATAGTATAAGCCTTCACCTGTTTGTTTCACACTGCTATCAGATGGTGGTTGGGCATTAGCCACACAGCATCTCCTGAGGGCAATTCTCTAGTTTGTCCTCTTTGTCCTGACAAGGCATTGGACAAATATAATTAGGCCATCACTGTACAACCTGCAAGTGTGGAGGTGATGTAATAAACAGGCACAACATGCTTCGAATTAACGAAATGCATTGTTCAATGTATTCTGCCATGCATCTTTATCAGCTCACCTTGAGGTTGGATGTGACTGGGCGCTATAACTGAAATCCAAAACGAGTCCAGCTTTCATCTTATATCAGTCTCTAACTGTGATGGCAGTGCCTCTGCAACATTTGACATCAGTATGGCATCCCCGCTAAATTCTACTTTATAGTTGTAGAAGCGGGCATGTCATGCATCTGATAGAGGGTGGCTGGACTTCTTGATATAGTGGAATTTGTCCTGATAACCTGCAGGCGTGATGCCACAGTGGAAAACACCTGGATGGCTTCAGATCCCCATGCACCATACGTTTCCACCACTAAAGGAATGCACCACCAGCCTAACTGTTTGCACTTAGCATCATTTTCCAAGTGTTTCCTTTTCTCTACATACAGCTCTAGCAGCCACACCATGGTCATCTTAGCATAATTCTGGTATGGAGCAATTTTGATAAGATCATATCTGCCATCATCTGCTTTAGATGACATTATTTTGGACTTATATAGTAATAGCATTTGTGTTTACTATTTTAAATAACTATAGTGTATGCATTGCTGTTAATAATTTGTATTGTCATAATGATTTCATAAAGAAAATAATAATGATAGCTTTACTATGACATATGCAACATTTTGAGAAAGAGCCAGTTTATGTTGATTAGTGTACACTAGTTTAAACTGACTGGCAGAGAAGCACAAGAGCGGCAGGGACATACTCTGTACCATGTACATGGGGCAAGTATGGGTCGTACTTAAAAAGTAGTTCCAGCACAAACTGTACAAGTCGTTCCTCAAGGTCTTTTTAAAAGGATCTGTTGATGTTGATATGTGGAAGAGATATGTGGAAGAGAATTCCAGAGTCCAGGAGGATGGTTAAAGTAAGAATGTGTGGTGGTGTTCAAGTGAGAAGAGTGATCTGAGGATGAGTGTATTTTGTTAGTAGATGATGAGTTATCTTTGTGCATGCAGGCTTTATCAGGAAGGAGCATCACATTTCACTGCTGCATACACATGTACATGCAGCATATGCATGGAGAAATAAATGGAGCATGATGGGCTCTCTGATTTATACTGATGTATAAAGTATTTTAAGATATAAATTATGCTCTTATATAATTATAGCTAATAGTCATGTATATAGTATAATAAAATACTATATACATGCTGGCTAAACGAGATATTGCAGCTATGCATGTGTAAATGCATGCCTGCACCAGAAATAATACTGTCATTAAAATTTTTTAGAGAGTGCATGCATGCCAAAATGAGATAGTATAGATAGTATGCACAGCGACTGGGAACGAGGTACATTCCAATGTTATGCCACACCCACTGGTGGGAATAATTCACGTGTTTCGTCCATTTTGTACATGAAAGGAACGATTTGGGTTTTTAGGGCGCAAGCTGCGGGGTGGGCAAGCTAATAATTCTTTAGAAAACGAGTCATTTTCGTTTTTATCTTAATCTTACTTGTAGGCGTTGGTAGCGGGCGAACAAATAACAACAAAGTTTTTCAGTGAAAAAATGCTTGAACCGTCAGTGCATAATTCCCATCCACCGCCATAGAATTATTTCCACCGGTGGGTGTGGCTCCTTCTCTGCTCTTGGTTTTAACTACACCCCCGCCCTAATAATTAGTTAACCATGTGACTTATTATGCAATCTTACGTTATGAGGCGTGAAAGCAAAAGCAGCACAACTGAAAATGATAGCACTGTATATCCAGACCTGTACTGAGCTGTTGAGTGGCGTGCAAGCTTTTTCTTATAACACATTTGCCAACATCTCAAACAAATAAAATTGAAAAGGACATATAATGGCGACAATACGCGGGTGGTCTATAATGACGCGGGCGGAGGACGGCCGGAAACTACAATCACATTTGGAATGGCCTAATAGATGTATATATAAAGGACAACGACTGCATTTTTGTCTTTAATCTTAGTAGATAAAGCTAAAAGCTGTGACTTTAGTGATCGATATAGTACACAGAAGATATGTGTTCGAAACTTGCCATGCTGATCGCTACGTTACTGGTATGCAGCCGGGGTGAGGTGTTCACCGCTTTGATCCACATGGAGGGTCTTGTTAGCGCGGAGGAGCAGCTGTTAGATGCTCTGAATGCTTACATCTCTAAGGAAAAGGAAAGGTGAGTGAAAAACGGCACAATGCCGGCTTTGTCGAACTACTTGTTCTTAATTTCATTAGACTCGACGAATTAGAAAGATTCGCAGAACGAGTTAATAGCTCAATGGACAAGTTTAGGGCCGAAGAAACATCTCAATATTTGCATCATCCTGTAAACATATTCCAACTACTCGATCGCTATTACAATGGATGGATGAAACTCCACGATAGCATATATAGTGGGGATAATAGAGAAGGTCGGTTAAAGTATGCATTCACTGAACGGTTGTAATATATCCTATACATTTTCAGACCTAATAGCTAATCTATCCGTTCACCAGAATCAGTTTCCATCGTCCGAAGACTTCAGAGGAGCAGCTGTTGCTTTGGGACGTCTCCAAGACACCTATAGCCTCACTACAGCAACCATAGCTAGAGGACAAGTTGGCAATGGTAGTCTGCTCCTGACCAGTAAGTCACATTGCGATCGCAACTATCGTCGTGCTGATCGATATCGATCGATCCTCATGATCAGTTTGATGTATAAGTTGATTGCTTAATTGTGCATGCATGCTGCGAGTGCATGGTATACACTTGTAGTTATTCAAATGACGGTGTAAGTGATTGCTAGTTATAGGTGGACAGGAAGTCATTATACATGTAGCTAACAACCTTTCAAGGCCAGGACTGTTATTTGATTGGACGAGAGATGTATTTGGAGAATAACTGGGCGCATACCAAGAATTGGATGTTGGAGGCACTTAACCTGTTTGACAAGGAGAAGGATCATGGTCAACTTGATGTAAACCTGGTCTATGAACACCTACGGTTTGCAGAGTTCAAGGTACACATATACAGTATATATATATACCAATTCAGTTGTTCATTTGAGCTTATCGGTAATTATCACATTTATCAGTAAGTGAATATACCTCTTATCGAATATTTACTGAAATTCCTCTACGCCAATCGATAAAAAAAACTTACCGATAAGCTTTCGTACTGAGCGGTAATGATTTCCGCTAAGGAAGAGGGCGTGTCTAATGGCTATGAGTCACTCCTTGCATGTCAAAACGTACTGTTGTCCAGAAGGTTGTACGGCGGAGACCACGTCGCTGCCTTCTTCATAGCCTGCAAGGTTAATGATGGGTTCCCAATTAAGTGTTGTGTGTGGCAGTCCATTTAACCCCGTATACTCTGGCTGTCCTTTCTATTTCGAAGGTAGAGAGCCGGTCGGAATACCCTAGTGTTTTTGGCAAGGAAGCTGCAATAGTAACTTGAGACCTTATCCTTTTTTTTTTATGACTAAGCCTTGCCTGTGGTGTTTCTTTTCATTGTTTGTAGCTTTATTTTAAAAGTTAAAAAAAAACCATAATGGTCAAGTGTCATGTGACCTCTCCGTAATTGCAGTTTATATCGGTTATATGTGTCCATGCAGTCTGCAGCTGCTAATGCAGGCGCGTATTTAGGGTTTTAAAGGGGGTTGGGGGGGGGGGGGGGGGGGGGGGAGGGGGGGGGGGCGGAGAGTTTGAATTGTGTTAATTGATTCATATTGGTGCACGCGGAAACGTTGTATGGGCTTATGCTCGGTGTACTGTGGAAATGTTGTATGGGCTTATGCTCGGTGTACTGTGGTACTGTTATTTGGGCTTATGCTCGGTTTAGTGTGGAATTATTTTATGGGCTTATGCTCGGCCGTTTACTCAGTGGGGAATTGTTGTATGGGCTGTGGAACTATTGTACGGCTTATACTCGGTTTACAGTGGAACTGTTGTATGGGCTTGTGTGCTCGGTTTACAGTGGAAATGTTGTGGTATATTAAATTTAATTGTATGTGCTTGGTTTTGCTGCGAAAATGTTGTATCAACTTGTATGGGCTTTTTGCTGCCACGATACGGTCTTTTACCGCGATATCGTCTATATCGTGATATAAGGAAACGAAGACGACGGAAAACAACAAACTAACAATTGATTTATTCACAAACAACACGCCAAATTCATTCAAATCAAAGCACACTCATATACGCTAGTCAATTAATCTAAATATTCCACTATTCATGTTCTAACATCCCTCACTAATACAGGCTTCACTGTGGGCTGAACCTATACTGCTAACCTCCTGCTGGTACGATTGAATAAAGTTTCCTGTCATAGGTCTCTACTGACAACTGGGGGAATGCACCCCCGCCCAAGCTCGTTACACTTTGGGGCATTCTTGGTCCGTCTTCACACTTTTTTTTTCTGCTATAATTCAGCGAGTGCAACTACACATCGCCGTTACCGTATACCGTATAAGTTATCTGCCCCCATCGATATTAAAATGGCCCGTGTAACCGAGAACGCCTGTAAATTATAAGTACCTTTTTTCGTGGAATACATTGTCCTGAAATTACACATGTATATTGTCGCGGAAGAGTTCACAGTTATGGAGATACAGTAACTATCGTTAAACACGTGTCTCTTTCAGAGTTGTTTCTTTTTGGGGGGGGGGGGGGGGGGGGGGGGGGGGCTGCTCTTCCCTTTTGTCTCATTTTCTCCTCTGCCCTCCCTTCCTCTCTTCACCTTCTCTTCTCCCTTCCCCTTCTATCTCCTCTCCCCCAGCCTTCCTCTTCTCTCCTCTCCCCACTCCCCCTTCATGTCTCTATATTCCCCTCCCCTCCCATCCTCATCCCCTCCTCCCCTCCCATCCTCTTCTCCTCCTCCCCTCCCATTCTCATCCCCTCTTCTTCTCCTATAGTGGCAAAATTACAGCACGAACCACTTTGCATTCAACTTGAAATAACTTTGGAATCATTACGTGATGGAACAGTAAAATCATAATTTTAATGTTCACTCAATTTTACAGAGGATTTAAAAATCCACTCTAAATTCAAGAGTTGATTTTTCCTGTGATACATTACGCCGCTAAATAATGCACTTACCCAGCCGTTCTGGTCATGTGTTATAACTCATGCCATGCCTCTCTGAAGATGCAGCCGAGGCAAGGGTAGCTTTTGCAACATAAGGGAAATAGAATTCACCGCTCTCTGTTGGTTCTTGTGTCGCCGCCACAACAACGCAGCCTCAACTGTGTGATTATTAACATATAATTTAATTAAAAAGTCGTCTCATTTCACGGAAGCAGTGTTAAACGGATCCTTTCTTTTTCCTCGCCCTACAGTTGATTAACACCCTACCTATTTCCTCACCCTCCTACAGTTGAATAACATGAACAACACTGAACACTATACCAAACTATTGCTACAGAATGGTAAGCTGTGGCCATATGGGGCATATTTGCACGACACGAGGTACATGGGAGGGCAATAAAATAAAATCATGTTAAAATTGGTGTAGTACGTTCATTTTTGGTGTGAGATACCTGCTATTGTAATTTTGCAATTTTGATATTTCTACTTTATAGCCAATAATAAAAGCCAGCATAAATTTAATACGTAATACGAATACTTTTAACACCGGGTTTACGACAGATGCGGGGAAATCTTGATTATTTTGGGGATATTCAGAAAATGAATAATTCCCCAGGCTCCGTATGGAATTAAGTATTTTTTCTTGCAGCATTACATATATAAAGCATTTTGATACTCAGTGCATATTTACGACTGCCCTAAAGTAAATGCCCAGGTTTTATACAGGTTCGTATTGTCGGACAACTCCGCAAACATGCCGCGGCAGGTGCACTTTTTTTCTGAGCAATCCCTGGTCGGTCGTACTACTTTATTAGTTGAATATGTGTATAAGAATAACAAAACGAATTGCTTCTTCATGCACCTTCGCTTCTCCGTTTGTATTGTTTTGTAAGGATTTTCAGTCGTGTCAGCCGGTCGCGCGACATTGTGCCACGCCCATCTATGGAGATCTACCAATAAACGAAATTATAGTACTCCACGCGATGAGAGGTGGTTAGTTTCTATTGGCAATGCATAAAATACACATGCATGTCAACACAATTACACAGTTTTATGAGTGCATACACGCTTTTACTCGTTCAATCAACTCTGGCTTGTTCCCCCCAGTTTTATTTACATTGTGCTCAGTATAGATAAGTCTGACGTTGAGGCTTAGACCATTTGAGCAGTGGTTTGCTCCAATCAAATGTAGTGTGTGACCACACTTGCTTCTTTTTTTGAGCCGATTCGTCATTGCTGAGATCCTTGTATGAGTGAACCCTTCGTTTTTTCCCCTGAGCTGACCCACCATGCAGGCACATCCTTAGATTTCCCAATAGCCTGGTAGGATGTCCGTACTTGCCCAACAACAGGCAACTCAGCTAATCGACTTTTCTTGCCACATGTTTGGTGAGGCGTACAACAACTACCTCTGCAGAAACCTTGGCACGGCTGGCTATTCCCTCCTGCCAACAGCGAGCAATAAATTGCTGTATACCCTGACGCCAGAGATAGCAGTGGGAACAGTAGCTGGAACATCAGCAGTTATTGCTGCAGGAACAGTACTATACTAGTGCCAGCAGGAACTGTTGTACCAGCGGGAACAGTCAGGATAGCATGCAGGAAGAACAGTGGCGCTAGCAGGAACATCAGTGGGAATAGTAGCGCTAGCAGGAACATCAGTAGCAGGTTCAATAAAAGTGCTGACATGAACAGCTGGAGCGCTATGACGACGATGTCTGGTCTGTTTAGCAGCATTGGTTGGATGCGCTACTGGACTCGGCCGTACATCAACTTGGGTAGGACGTCCGCGGGTTTTTCGTCGACAGCTGCAGGATTCATGGCAAACTCTGGACTTACATGTTCTGCAAGCTCCACTTCTATGTTTGCCCTTTTGCTCAGAGCATCCAGGCGGCATCAGTGTTGCCGCGATTAAGTACTTGCCCATAATCGTTTTAATCGCGATAATCGCGATATACGCATTTAATCGCGATATTTAATCGGCGATATAATAATCATTAATAAACATTAATAAACCTTACGTAAGTGTGATCAGAGCGATGGCGATGTCAAAGAAAGAAGCTAAACCTATGTACGTGCCACAAAGAGAGTATGTGGTTAGTGTGGATCGTACAGCGCATAGAAGTAATATTTTGGGATACATAAGAAGGCTCTAAATTCATCCTGGGTTGTGTGCTTGAAGTGCTGCAAATGGGTATCAAGACATGACAACAACACTACCAACATGAGGTATCACTTGAAGTCTGCCCATGGAATAGAGTTGTCTTCAGAAGGCAAAGAGTATGCCCTTTAAACATCAAATTGTTCATAGTATGAAAATTATCTGAAATTGTATGTTCAATGTAGCAGCTGTCAGAACGAAGGCACCAGCAGTACCTGTAGCATTAAAAAGATTTTTATCAGTAAAAATATATTACAGAAAAAAAGATGGAGACTTTTGCCAAATCGGCTCAGTAAATGCATTTTTCTTAAGAAAAACTCTAAATTTCTGTAGCATATAGCCATATACGCTCAAGATGACAATAGAGTGAATATATGCATGTGATATGATTCGAACTAGTTCTATTAATCTTTAATCTGCGTGAAACGATCCTGAATTCAGGATCGGTAAAATCCGGAATTCAGGATGGCGAGTTCTGCCGTTTATAACAACCATTGCAGTGAAAATTAAAATCATTAAAACATAAAAGCTGTTTGTTTCAACAATGGTGCACACATTCTATAGCATGGAATAATTTTTATCATCTAGAAAGCTGCCCAAACTTCAAGGATGCATATGCACGTTCGTTGCTCCCGCATACATAAAATAAATGATTAGCAATTTATAGTTTGTACATATCAATTTTATTCCTTTTCACTACCTATTGGTGGTAGCACCTCCAGACTCTTGGTAGAAGTTGTATTTTTTCAAACTTGTACACAAAATAATAGAAAAGGGTAATTTATTATCACTGTCCGAGCATCCGCCCCTTCTTTTTATGTCCCAACAGTACTGGTGACAGCATTTCTACCAATGCCAGGCATTTCTGCATCGCTCTCAACGACAGAAATGCTTTTTTATTTTTATTTTGCAGAGGCTAGCCATCGTACCACTCGCTCTGACTCGCTTCGCTTAGTCCGCCTTGAGTTAATTCGATGCTCGTACCTCCTGTGTCCCATATTGTTTAATTTGCTTATATGGCTCTCCTTACAGATCTTTGTAACAGTTTCTATCTTGAAAGTAAGCTTCCTGCTCTTTCCTCAACCTTATACCCGACTTTGATGGTAACCGCGGCATTATTTGCGAAAGAAAAAGTAAACTAAGCCAAAACATTGTTTTTTCTAAAAGAAAAAAAAATTTGAATGACTAAAATGGATAGCGCTGTTTAGATGAAAGCCTACAGAAGTTAAAAAATCAGCATTACCGTTCGAATTTATGTCTATACGAGCGGCGTAAAGTCATCCTTAATTCAGGATTTCCATCCTGAATTAAGGATGAAAATAGATTAAAGGTTAAGAAACAACCATGCCCTATATTTTCCGTATACTTTTCCGTTAACGTCCGCATACTTTAATCGCGATTGATAGCATCATTAATCGCGATAAATCGTTAATCGCGATATAACATTTTAATCGCGATATATCGTTAATCGCGATGTATCGCGGCAACACTGGGCGGCATCCCAAATTGCAAGTGAAAAAAATGTTTTACTATTTGCCGTTAATAAGTTATACGCAAACAAATTGCCGATGATCAGCTCTCGGGGGAACTAAAAGATGCAGTGTCTCCTGAATGGAAACTTGTTATTTGTCCTTTTCTCTTATATAAGCTTTACATCTACTTGCTACACTAATGAAACATTCAAAAAGCAATTAAACCAAGTACAAAAAAAAGAGCACCTTGAATACTGTGGCCACTCGTTAAAACGATAATAAGCTGGCTTTGACACGTTACAGTACGACAAGCGTCTATGCCTGCAGATTCTTTATATTTCTCACTTCATTAGTAATGATTGGAGTATTATATTAAATGTTTTGCTTAGAAAAAAAACTCATAGGAGGGAACGAGGGGGGGGGGGGGCAAAAAACAAAGTGAAAGACACCATCCCCCAACTTTGAAGAGCTCATTGAGAGCATCACGAATATGCTATTATTTTTTTCAGGGAGGTCTAGGGAAAAAAAGTTATGAGGTATCAAAGTTAAGGGGGGGGGGGGGGGGGGGGGGGGGGGTCTTGGCCAAAAAAAAATTTAAAAAAAAAAATTCATCACTTTTCTTAATTTTTTGTTTTGCACTTTAGCTCGCACTACAGCAACATAATGATGGAATCATATTGTTTGTAGTGTTCATGGGTGTCCAATTCGTGCAAAGATAGGGCTTAACTGCCTATCTAGTGCGATTGTAAGCTATTTCATTGTGGAAAGCATATTAT